>CM064487.1:57258945-57318945 GCA_032716605.1 Paralithodes platypus | reverse complement strand
AATGTTGGAAGCCGATTTGATTACAGTACGCGCCACTTGCTATTTAAGTTGTGTACAGCCTGACTCATAACTTCATCTACTAACTTGATGGGAACATTATAACTTGTGTAGTCTGTTCATTATAAGTAGGTCATAACTCTTGACTACTAAACTCTGTAACTCAGAACCAGCTAGAGTAATCGAACTAATATTTCTATCATTTGAGGGAATTTCAAACGTGGAAGAGGTGTGGCGCTTTACAGCCCATTTGTTCAAGCCCTTTTTGAGTTATAGAGGTTAGAGGTTACAATGTTTGGCCTACTTATAATGAATGAAGTATAGTCATAGTAAAAATAGCTTAATTCAATTGTGCCAATAACTTAGTTCGGAGGGACATCTTCATTATATTGAAACATATTTGCATTGCTCGAAAGGATCCAATTTCAATAACTTTCCAGACAAAAAATATGTTGACATAATATGAAAGACCTGGCTAATATCAATATTGGAAAAGACCATAAAGTGTCCTCAATAGGTTTATTAGTGGCACAGTATTAATAATAGAAGATCGACAGGTTGGAGTTTCTATATTGTAAGTTTGTTTGCGTTTTTTTTCATTATTTTGCCATAATCCCATCGATATTTCTTAAATTAAATGTATGAGTGTGTGAACTGGCCAGAATATGTCATTAACCCAATATTAAAGAACACAATTATGTATTATTTTTACTTTGATTATCATTACGCTTTATTATTACCTTTTCAGTGCCGGTGATGTCTTTTCTTTTATCTGATTTCAGCTATATTTAAACGATTAAATGAAGCTTAGGAAGGATATATGGTAGCTAAAATTATTAATTGACATAGTCTGTAGCCTTTTAATGGGCAGACGTCCTTCTTAGACCGAATCAAATCATATAAATTCCCAAAATATAATTCAGGGATTAACACAACACTCTACATAGGGCAGACAGAGATCTGCTTAGCAATCCATGTTTGTGATAATAAAAATCAAAGATGCTGAAAAGAGGGGTAGGGGGTGGTTAATATAGACTATATATATATATATATATATATATATATATATATATATATAATATATTATAAATATATATATATATACATATATATATATATATATATATATATTAATATATATATATATAATATATATATATATATATATATATTCTTTAATACATACGAGGTTGAAAGAAATGGCAATTAGTGCGTTGGAAATTTTATTATTCAAAGTTTGCAGGAAGTAGATGAATGAGATGAGCAAAATTCATGGTAGTACAGGGTTACATTAATGTACATGATGATACAGGATATACGACTCGTTTCACTGGACAACCAGCATTATCAAGTAAGGATAGAATGATAAAAAAGGTAAACAGGAAGGGTATATATTATTGAGGGTGGAGGATCAGAGGAGGCGAAAATCAGGGGGCAAAAGTCTGCTATTGGTGGAGGGGTATTCTAAGAGTGCAAAAGAGAGAACCACTTCACGCAGGCGCACTGGATGCGGGAAGGTGGTGGTCGGTTGGCGGGGTCAAAACTGATTGGCTGCGTGTCGAGGGGCGTGGCCTAAGTTGAGTAGTATGTGTGGTGCCGGCAGAAGACGAAGCTGAAGGAGGTAGCGCGGGGGGCTGCGTCAAGGGCACCGGGGGGCGAGGGTGGGGTGGGCGTTAGGTCCTGTAGGATAGTGCCTTTTGGCAGAAGGAAGGATCTGAAGGTCCAGAGTTTGGTTGTTGATGTTAGGATGTAAGGCTTGGATATATAACGCTTCGAGTATAGGTAATCTCCTTGGGTCACTTTCTTTATCGAGTATGGTGGTGTGTTTCTCTAACTCGTTGCGTGTGAGGTGGGGGTGGTTAGGGGTGAGATAGTGGTCTTTGATGGCTCCAGCCTGAAGGTGAAGAGTTAACCGACGTGAAAGACGAGTCTGCGTCATGCCAATATAGGAATGAGGTCCACAGTCCTCATAATTACAGGTATGTTGGTAAATGACGGGATCGTCGGTCATCGGGCTCTTTATCTTGGTGGAAGCTGGTTTGTTGCAGAGAACGAGGTTGGAGGTCGTGGGGGATTTGTAATAAATTATTAATTTGATTTTGTTTTCCGGGATGGTTGGGTGGACTTGCTTTGAGATTATTTCTTTTAAGACGGCCTCATAATTTTTGTGTTCAGAAGACATAAAATTGCGGTAGAAGATCTTAATTTCATTGGGGGGGTCAATGTTGGGAGGGCTTTGGGTGTACCATTTTTCAAGATGGTGGTTGATGGTGCTGGAGATGTCGGAGTTGGAGTATCCGTTATTCACTAAAACTTGGGATAGTCTTTCTAGTTCCTGGTGGGTGTCGGCCCAGGTAGAGCAGTGCGTGAGGGCTCTCCTTCCATAAAAGCGGAGATGGAGATTACATAAGCGGAGAAGGCCCTGAAAACACTACTGGAACTATGTACCAAGGAGGCCCCCTTCCTATGCCCCCGGGGCAACATGTACAAGCAGATAGACGGTGTGGCGATGGGCAGCCCCCTAGGAGTTCTTTTTGCGAACTTTTTTATGGGTACCATCGAGGAAGAGCTCCTAGCTGCCCAACGACCCGCCCTTTACTGTAGATACGTGGATGACATCTTCGTGCAAATCAAGGACCTCCACGAACTACAGGAGCTCCAGCGTCGCTTCATGACCTCCTCCGGACTTAACTTCATCTTTGAAAAATCAAACAATGGACAACTCCCCTTACTCGACATCCTCGTAGCTCTGAACGACCATGGGTTCAAAACCACCGTCTACACTAAACCAACTAACACAGGACAATGCCTCAACGGCGATAGTGAATGCCCCCGCCGTTATCTTCTATCCTCCATCTCCGCTTATGTAAGGAGAGCCCTCACGCACTGCTCTACCTGGGCCGACACCCACCAGGAACTAGAAAGACTATCCCAAGTTTTAGTGAATAACATATACTCCAACTCCGACATCTCCAGCACCATCAACCACCATCTTGAAAAATGGTACACCCAAAGCCCTCCCAACATTGACCCCCCCAATCTTCTACCGCAATTTTATGTCCTCTGAACACAAATTAATAATTTATTACAAATCCCCCAAGACCTCCAACCTCGTTCTCCACAACAAACCAGCTTCCACCAAGATAAAGAGCCCGATGACCGACGATCACGTCATTTACCAACATACCTGTAATTATGAGGACTGTGGATCTCATTCCTATATTGGCATGACGCAGACTCGTCTTTCACGTCGGTTAACTCTTCACCTTCAGGCTGGAGCCATCAAAGACCACTATCTCACCCCTAACCACCCCCACCTCACACGCAACGAGTTAGAGAAACACACCACCATACTCGATAAAGAAAGTGACCCAAGGAGATTACCTATACTCGAAGCGTTATATATCCAAGCCTTACATCCTAACATCAACAACCAAACTCTGGACCTTCAGATCCTTCCTTCTGCCAAAAGGCACTATCCTACAGGACCTAACGCCCCCCCTCGCCCCCCGGTGCCCTTGACACAGCCCCCCGCGCTACCTCCTTCAGCTTCGTCTTCTGCCGGCACCACACGTACTACTCAACTTAGGCCACGCCCCTCGACACGCAGCCAATCAGCTTTGACCCCGCCAACCAGGGGAGGTGTGGTGGAGTGGTCTTGCCACTGGCCTAGTAATCCAAAGGTCCCGGGTTCAAATCCCGATGTATCAATGGGAAGATATTATTGGGATGGAATTTGTGCTGTACCTAGTATCAGTGCATTACCACAAGCCCACCGAAACGTCAAATAAAATACCCTCATTGTTCCCTGATTAAATAGCACTGTATGAATATTCCCATATTCAAAATATGCTATAGGGGTGCAATGCCTGGTGAGTTATCTGCTGAACAGGTGGCGTTGTGTGTGTGTAAGTGTGAGAGTCCGAGTGTAGGGGGTGAGACAGTGAAGCACCAGGAACGAGGTGGCTTCAGAGATGGGGTCGTTTCGGGCCATGAGTGAGCACCGTGCCTCATGTGAAGGCAAGATGGCAGGTGCTCGTTGTACTCTATGTGCTTCACATGTCTCACTCCCTAGACTGGAACAAGACCTCACGGGCTTCACTGTTCATTGTAAAGCGGTGAATGTTAAGGCTCTCAGCCTATGCCCGAGAGGAAGTAAGTTGGAATATAGAAAAAAAAAAAAAAAAAAAAAAAAAAACGAGCACCACCTTCCCGCATCCAGTGCGCCTGCGTGAAGCGGTTCTCTCTTTTGCACTCTTAGAAAACCCCTCCACCAATAGCAGACTTTTGCCCCCTGATTTTCGCCTCCTCTGATCCTCCACCCTCTATATATACCCTTCCTGTTTACCTTTTATATCATTCTATCCTTACTTGATAATGCTGGTTGTCCAGGTGAAACGCTTTGTATATCCTGTATCATCATGTACATTAATGTAACCCTGTACCACCATGAATTTTGCTCATCTCATTCATCTACTTCCTGCCACCCAGCGAAAACTCATCAGAGACCTGGAAACTTTGAATAATAACATTTCCAAGGCAGAAATTGCCATTTCTTTCAACCTCGTATGTATTAAAGACAATTTATTACCTGGCTTTACTAACATATATATATATATATACATATATATATATATATATATATATATATATATATATATATATATATATATATATATATATATATATATATATATATATAATATATATATATATATATATATATTATTGTCACATTCCCCTGAACTTATATAACCTCAGTTCAGTTGTATGTGTGTTATCATAATTTACATAGTCTTGTTATTGGGGGAGAGTCATGTTTTCTCTCTCTCTCCCTGCATCCTTCGTGTCGGGGTGGTGACGTCATGGTTACCATGTGAGGGGCCTTGTAGAGAGGCTAGCTATCTCTTTAGCTGCCACGAGTATAATTACTTCTTATGTTCAGCCCTTGGGGGATAATTTTGTTTATCATAAGTTTGCACAATGATGCCTTATAATTTTATTAACTTGATTTTTTGTTTTTTGTTTTTTTTTCTATGTGATTGAGGGAGGCAAAAGGCATAACTGCCTATAGCGAGTGCCTCCCCCATAGTTGAAAGAGTGACAGGGCCAAAATCAAAGGGACGTTCGAGCCAAAATGCCTGGACACACGGAGTTTGAAGCAATTTAAGTCATAGGAAGAGGGAAAGACTGATTCTGGGAGAGAGTTCCAGAGCTCAGCTGTTGAGTAGAAGAAAGTTTGAGAGTAACGTTTCACTCTTGGGTTGGAGAGTTGCACAGAGTAGGGGTGGGATTGAGTTGCAAGACGGGTACCACGTGCCCTACGTAAAGGAGGTGGTATGCACTGGGATAGCTCTGAGGAACACTGATTATTATAGTAGCGATAGAATAGCGAGAGAGATGCAACATTGCGGTGGAGAGAGAGAGATTGCAGAGAATTGGTGAGTGGACGGGAGTTAATGATACGAAAGGCCTTCCTTTCAACTTTGTCTAGGAGAGCGTGTGAGAGGAACCTCCCCACACATGTGAACAATACTCAATACAAGGGCGCACTATGCTCCTGTACAGAGCAAGAAGCTGTGTAGGGGAAAAGAACCCCCTAAGGCGGTTGAGCACACCCAGCTTCTGGGAGGCTGCCTTAGCAAGACTGGTAATATGGTCCTTCCAAATGAGAGCAGAAGAAAAAGAGACACCAAGAATATTGAGAGAAGATGAAGGGTTGATTTTTGTATTGTTGAAGAATAAGGGATAGTCCGCTGGGAGATCCTGACGGGTAGATAGATGGAGAAATTGGGTTTTGGAAGCATTAAAGTTAACAAGGTTTTCTCTGCCCCAATTGGAAATAGTATTTAGATCAGAATTTAAGAGTTCTATGGCTTCATTACGTTTGTCGTTGAGGGATTGCTGGCTGGGGCGTTCTGAAAAACTAATGGAGTAGTGTAAGGTTGAGTCGTCTGCGTATGAATGGATGGGAATTAAGGTACAGTTAAGGAGATCATTTATAAAAATTAGAAAGAGAATAGGAGATAGGACAGAGCCCTGAGGAACACCGGAGTTTATAGGGTGAGGAAGTGAACAATCGCCGTCCACAACCGCGGCTATGGAACGGCCAGAAAGGAAATTAGAGACAAAGGCACAGATGGAGGGATAGAAACCGAAGGAGGGTAGTTTAGAAATTAAAGATTTATGCCAGACTCTATCGAAGGCTTTCGATATGTCTAGTGCAATAGAAAAAGTCTCACCGAAGTCCCGAAAGGAGGATGACCAAGAGTTAGTAAGATATGAAAGAAGATCACCAGTAGAGCAACCTTTAAGGAAGCCATACTGGCGATCTGAGAGCAGATTATGAGAAGAGAAATGCTTAAGAAATTTGGAAGCAAGAATAGTTTCAAAAACTTTAGAAAGACAAGAGATAAGAGCAATTGGACGATAGTTGGAGGGTTAAGAGTGGTCACCCTTCTTTGGGACAGGTTGAATGTGAGCAAACTTCCAGCATGAAGGGAAGACGTTAGAGGATAGACAGAGACGAAAGAGTTTGCCTAGGCAGGGAGTCAGCACGGAAGCACAGTTTTTGAGTACAACAGGAGGAACACCGTCCGGACCGTACGCCTTATTAGTGTTAAGCCCAGAGAGGGTAGAAAGTACATCTTTAGAAGAGATTAGGATATTAGGCATAAGTAAGAGAGAGGAGGGCGGAGAGGGAGGAATAGCACCGGAATCATCCAAGGTGGAGTTTCTAGCAAAAGTTTGAGCGAAGAGTTTAGCTTTGTCAGAGGAAGAAGTGATGGTTGTGCCATCAGAGTGGGAAAGGGGAGTGAAAGACGAGGAAGAGAAATTGTTGGAGAGGTTTTTGTCTAGATGCCAGAAAGCTTGGGAAGAGCTAGAGTTGGATAATTCAGTGCATTTATTATTGATGAAAGAGTGTTTGGCAAGTCGAAGAACAGATTTGGCTTGATACCGGGCAGAAACATATGAAGAATGAGAGTCTTGAGTTTTAAGGCGTCGGTACCGTTTGAATGCTTCCTCCTTATTGCGGACAGCAGTAGAACAGGCCTGAGTAAACCAAGATTTCTTAGCATTAGTCTGAGAGAAAGAGAATGGAATGTATGCTTCCATGCCCGATAGGATTACCTCGGTAATGCGTTCAGCACTCTCCGAGGGTCCTCGGCCATGGAAGCAGAAATCATTCCATGGGAAATCAAAGAAGTACTGCCGAAGAGCCTCCCAGTCGGCAGCGCCAAAGTGCCACAAGCGCCGCCGGCTAGAAGGATCGGGTGGCCGTACTGGAGAGATAGGACAGGTGACAGAGATAAGTTTATGGTCGGAGGAGCCCAAAGGAGAGAAAAGATCGACAGTATAAGAAGAGGGGTTAGAAGTTAGAAACAGGTCAAGAATGTTGGGCCGATCTCCGATGCGATCCGGGATACGGGTGGGTTGCTGAAGTAACTGCTCTAGGTAATTTAGGATAGAAAAGACATAGGCTTGTTCACCAGGTGGATCAGTAGTGTGAGAGGAGAGCCATTGGCGGTGGTGAACGTTGAAATCTCCTAAGATGGAGATTTCTGAGAAAGGAGAAATGGATAGAATGTGTTCAACTGTAGAGTTTAGATAGTCAAAGAATTTGGGAAATTGGTAGAGTTCGGGGAAAGATAGACAGCACAGAAATATTTAGTAAGAGAATGACAGGAAAGTTTGAGCCATAAAGTTGAGAATTCAGAGGAGTCGAAATCGGGAACACGAGAGGAAGTGAGTTTGTTGTGCACATATGCACAACATCCGCCTTTGGCTTTGAAACTAGGATAGAGAAAGTAGGAGGATACAGAGAAGGGGTTGCTGGATGTTGCTACAGACACCTGAGTTTCGGTGAGGAAGAGAAGATCAGGTTTGTAGGAGGAGAGATGGTGCTCAACAGAGTGAAAGTTAGAGGAAAGTCTGCGAATGTTGCAGAAATTAATAGAAAGAGTAACAGGCCGAGGTCCAGGTAATTGTGTGGGGTCGTCAGGGGATGGTCAGTCGGGTGAGGGGGCATTTATGGTCCCCCCCCCCCCCCCCTTACTTTTGTATAGTTAATGAGAGCCTAGGAGCTTAAAATAATTGTTGAGTCTATCAATTTCTGGAGCCCTCCTCCCTTCCTGGGACTCTCATGCTCACACTATCGTCACTCATGAGACAGACGCCATACTGAGCACACGTGCTGCGTGGGCTGTCACAGGCTTGCCTTATAGTTCCCTGGTTAACCGCATTTACCATCTTGATTCTTACTGAATAGTAGCAGGGTACGTCTGGGAGTCATTTAACCTAACTTTTATTAATATAACTATTATTTTGCATACAGGAGTTTTCTACATTTGTTAGAGATACTGCATTTATTTTCCCTGGCAATCTATAGTATAAGCTTCTTTTATTCTTCAATGTTTTTCCATTATTCTGCTGCAGTGTGTATTATATTTATGTGTGAATATTATTCCTGGTTGGTATCTATAGTGGTTTGAGGATTGGCCTGTTTACTTATTTTTTGGTAGGCCTTTGAGAAACGAGATTGTTGGGTGTGTGTGTAGGCCTGCAGTGCCATAATAGGCTACTGTCTTTTTCCCTTCATTCTATGCAGTCAGGGACTAGGGGTGGAGCCTTTTACTAGGTGAGGCTGTCCCCATTGTACTCGTTTGTATTGAGCTAACCGCAGATGATGTTGTAAGGGGTAAGTCATTAAAATTGTTTACCCCTTACAACACCACCGCCATGCTGTGCTGAAGAGAGCCACTCGGTGTATTATTAGGACATAGGCTAGGGATAATAGGCTTGGCACAGAGGTTTATTGCACTGGACTTTCCACAGGGTTTTTGCTCTGTATTGTTCCCAATTCCTAAGCGATTGGGCATGATATAGATTGTTCGGGGAGTCTAGTAGTGGTATGGTTAGGTAATATTTGGGCAGTTTAGAATAACCTTAGAAGTTCTCTTGCATACTACACGCACTGTGGACTAGACTTGGGGACAATAGATATTTTGTTGTCTCCTTGTTACTGCTTTAATAGAGCAAAGAGGAAGATAAAAAAAAACCTAGAGAACCTGCGTGTCTTGGTGTTTGAGTCCGATATTAAGAGCGTGTCTGTTGCAGGGTAGTACGGTGCTGTGGGCTAGGCTATTAGAGCATCTGTTTGCCCTGGCTCCCCTCGTAACAGTGGCGACCTCAGGCCAGCATAGTGGGATAGTATAGACTTCTTGTGGTGTGAAGTAATTATATTTAGATTGTCAGTAATTTTTTCTTGCAGTTGAAAGTCTACGGACATAGTACTCTTATTTCATTAACCCGCGTCCACAACTATTGCTAAGATGTCGCATGTTGATTACATTCCTGTTCATATTGTGGGGAGGGAGGACGTTTGGCAGTTTATTAGAACCCATCCTAGTCAAGAAGAGGTTGCTAGCAGGAGTAGTGATGAATTATGTGTTGGAGATGTATGGGTGGAGGTGCAGTGGTATGTCTAAGGCAGAGTTAGTTCAAGAGGTGTGCAAGTTGGCTGCACAGCCTAGTGGTCCTTATTTTGAAGCTAGTACTCGTGTTGTGGATGATGGCACCATCCAGCATGTGCCACAGCATCCTATCGGTCAGGCTAGCTACCATTCTAATGGGGACCGGAGTGGAGCAACAACTCCAGAACAAGGTGATACTATATTTAGGCAGTCTCCTACTACTACCACAGCACCTACCACCACGCCTCCACCGTCAGCATTTAACCCTATCAGTACGGCCCCTTCATGTTCACAGGGCTATGTTCATGCCCCTATGGCCAGTACATTTGTTTCAAGTTATGCTAGCAATCCTCAGTATCCTCCTTTTTCCCCCCATGTGTCGTGGGCCACACCCCAGCATTTCACTGCCACTCATACGGTGGCTGCTCAGCACAATGTTCCCCCTTATGCCCAGTTTCCTCCTATACCCCCGATAGGGTCGAGAAGGAGTCCAGGGGTTGAGCTTCAGCTGAAGAGATTAGAGATGGAAGAGAGACAGAGATAGAGAGCTTGAGTTGAGGAAGATGGAAGAGAGACAGAAAGATCGAGTTGAGGAGGATGGAGTTACAGGAGAAGAGAATACAGGCAGAGAGAGAAGAGAGACAGAGATAGGGAGGTAGATTTGGAGAAGACAAAGTTGGAAACTAGTGGGCAAAGACGACAAGGGAATAATGTTGGTCATACATCTAAGGAGGAGGCAGAAGAGGTGCTGTTGTCTCGACGGCTGAAACTCGTGCCGGCCTTCGATGAACTTAAGGTCACAGAGTGGTTCTTACGTTTTGAGAAGAAGGCCCACGAGTGTCAGTGGTCGACGCAACGCTGGGCAGTGTTGGTGTCTAATGTCTTGAAGGGCAAGGCTCTTGATGCATATGATCGCCTAGAGGTGCAGGAGCTAGAGTATGATGTACTTAAAGAGGCTGTGTTAAAAGCCTATGAGCTGCGTCCCGAGGCTTACAGGTTGGCCTTCAGGGGGGCTCGGAAGCGGCAGGGGGACTCGCATGTGGCATGTGCCAGGTACCTGCGCGATACTCTAGCTAAGTGGCTGCACTCAGAGTCAGCAGATACTTTGGAGGCGGCGTGTGAGGTTTGGCTGATGGAGCAGTTTACAAGCATGGTTGAAAAGGACATTGGGGCAAAATTAAAAGAAAAGACGTTTAAATCATTAAGGGAAGCAGCAGTTTGGGCTGATGAATTTGCACTAGCCCAGCGTGGCAGTGGTAAGGGGAGCATTGGTGACAGGAGAGACCGACCTGTGCACCAAGCAGCCACAGCATCAGCTCGCCCATCATCACCCAAAGTTACCACAAAAAAGACACAACATTATACCAAGGCTGACAACCAGCAGGCTTCTACGGAAGTGAGATGTTACTTTTGCAACCAAGTGGGTCATATTAACCCTTCCTATCTGGCTGTCCTTGTGAAAGGACACCGCGGCAGTTGGGCAGGACCCTGGGTGTCCTTTTAACAGACAGTAAGCTTGAAAGCCTATTAAGCTTGGTTTGAATGCCGTGCGTCCGACGCATGTAAACAAAGCCGATTGTTGCATCACCGCACCTCCGAAAACAAGAAGGTGACGTCGGATCAATGATATTGTTGTGACGTCAGATGAAATTAGTGTCTGAAAAGCTTCGATATTGTCAACATCGCGGCAAAATTCGCTCCACGGAAATCGTCATCACAACTGAACCAGTTGACTTAGAGAAATCTACTCAACGCCAGTCTACAGATTGGAAATCGCACTAAATTTTTAGCTGCATGGGAAAGTTCTAGCAGTTAAAATAGCAAAGATACGGTAGCCTAGGCATAGACGCTTTTTGGCAAAATCGACCAGATAGGACCTCCATCCTTTGGAGGACCAGCCCGGGTCAGAAGGGTTAAACCTCAGTGTGCTAAATGGAAGGCTACTCAGGAACCCAAGGCTGTCCAGTTGGTGGCAACATTAGGGGAGGTGCCTGTGAAAGGCAAGCCAGGTACTGGTGAGTTTGGGGGGCAGTGTTGACCAGTGCGAAGCAGGGTAGTAAGCACTTTGCCGCCCCAGATGGTATCACCACCTGAGCATAACCAGACTTCCCCTTATTGGTGTCGGCCATTCATACATGATGGATTTGTACGGGTTGGGGAGCAGACTTACCCTGTCAAGGTGTTTAGGGATACTGGTGCGCAACAATCCATGTGTCGCAACCTGACAGGGGGACCTATTAGTACCGGAGAGTTTGTAATGTGCAGGGGAATCAACAGTGAACAATTCTGTGATTTAGTCCCGGTGACCCTAGAGTGCCCACTTTTGACTGCCGAGTGTAAGGTGGCTATGGTGGACGCTCTGCCAGTTGAGGGGGTGGACTTTTTGCTCGGGACTGACTTGGCAGGGGATGTAGTTTTCCCGTCTCCTACAGTCGTCGCTGAGGCTGCTTTTGTGCCCCCTGGTGGTGGTTGTTTGCAAGGAGATAACATGGACTCTATCTACCCTGTTGGTGCAGTGACCCAATCAGTGGCAATTTTGGCACAACAGGTAAATGATTTAGTGGATGTGGGGGCCGACAGCCATGAGTGCGGGCCATCCCATGATGCACTACTAGATGACACTGGTCCGGAGGCAACTGTGGGCTTGGCTGACCCCAGTGAGGCTACCGAGATTAGTAGAGGTCACCTAGTGCCGGACGAGGAGTATGACATAGTGATACCGACTCAACCTTCTGCTATTTTTGAGAGATCAGAGATATCTGCCTTGATGGAGTTACCTAGAAACAAACTCAGCAAGTTGCAGCAAGAGGACCCGAGTCTGGGCCTCCTGTTTAAAAAGGTTGGTACGACTGGTGGGAAGAACAGTCAAGCAGAGAAATTTGATGTAAAAGGGGCATTGTTGTATCGGCAGTGGAAGCCGGATACGAACTCAGGTTTGAGGGAGGAGCAGTTAGTGGTGCCTGCCCAGTTCAGGGAGGAGCTGGTTAGGCTAACGCAGGTGGCACCACTGGCGGGTCATTTGGGGGTAAGTGAGACTACTGATAGGCTACATTCTCATTTTTGGTGGCCTAATATGCATATATCGGTGGCTTCTTTTTTGATGTGTCATATTGGTAAGCTAGTTGGAGAACCCCACCCAGGAATACCCGTGGCACCTTTGATCCCTACACCTGCAGTTGTACCGCCATTGACTCGTGTTGTAGTTGCCATGGCTGGTCCCTTATCACCCACCAGTTCGGGAGATAAATACTTGCACACTTTAATTGATCCTACCACTAGATACCCGGAGGCTATCCCGGTTAGCAGCATGAACACGAAGATGAGAGACCATTGTAACAAACAGAGTAATCTAGGGTGTTCAAGGTGGGTGACGAGGCTTTGGCATGGTTGTCAGTTCAGGGTCGACCCATGGCTGCTAAGTTTTGTGGTCAGTATCAGGTCATTAAGCAGATTGGTGAGGTTGACTATGTAATAGATACGCCCGACCGTCGCATAGCCTCCCAATGCTGCCCCAGTAAAATGCAACAGCTCTACCCTAGACCGACTGCATCTGGCCGTGACGCTGATGGAGGTGATGCTGCGCAGGCAGGTGTAGCCGCAAGGAATGCGGGGGTGCGCATGTATGGTATCGGCGGGGAAGCCTTAGCAATTATGAACTGTGGGAGTGACTGCACAGGTGGTACAGATTGTCCCTCTCATGACCTGGCTGTATTAGGGACGGAGGTGGAGAAGGAGGGAGACTATAGTTTAGAGGCTGCGGTCCCGGCTGGGTTGTGGAAGGGCAATGAGCATGTTTTTCTTCGAGATAAGTTGCAACCTCTTGTTCCTAAGCGTCAAGAGGAGTTGTTTACTAGGCTGTGGCACTACTTCCGCATGTTTGTTGATTCTCCAGGCCAGATGTCCGGGGTGGCACCCAACATAGAGGCTGGAGACAGTGAAAAGCTCAAGTTGGCGACTTTTTTTTTTTTTTTTTTTTTCTATATTCCAACCTTACTTCCTCTCGGGCATAGGCTGAGAGCCTTAACATTCACCACTTTACAATGAACAGTGAAGCCCGTGAGGTCTTGTTCCAGTCTAGGGAGTGAGACATGTGAAGCACGTAGAGTACAACGAGCACCTGCCATCTTGCCTTCACATGAGGCACGGTGCTCACTCATGGCCCGAAACGACCCCATCTCTGAAGCCATCTCGTTCCCGTGCTTCACTGTCTCATCCCCTAGACTCAGACTCTCACACTTACACACACACAACGCCACCTACCGTATAAATCCTGCTCGACAGCATGTCTTAGAAGCAGAGCTGGACTACATGTTGGAGAAGGGTCTGAGGGATAAGGGATATCATGAGTGGTCTTTGCCAGTGACTTTTCAACCTGAGCTGAGTGGCAAGATCCGGTTTTGTGTTGATGTGAGTGCATTATCCCAGACAGACGCCTATCCATTACCCAGAGTTGACGACCGCATCGGGGCTGCCACGTTTATCACTAAGGTGGAATTAGTGAAGGGTTATTGGCAGGTCCCGTTGCCTGAGAGAGCGAAGAGAAGTGCCAGTCTTGTGGTGGACTGGGCCGTTTATCAGTGTCGGGTGTTGTTTTGCTGCCGGAACACAGTTTGGATGTGTGGCATGTTAAGGGCACTGATAATGTTCTGGCTGATTGTTTGTCACGGGAGGGTATATTTTAAGGAGAACCCTCGCCGTTCAGTCAGTGTTGGTGTAGCCTCCTACTTTGGTTTGATTAGCATGTTTACGTCTGGTGCTTGTTGGTTGCCGTATGTAGCCCGGCGTAGGGTCGTAAAGTAGTTGCTGTGTTTCTGTATAGAAGAAAATATTTAAATACAGTAATATAAAAACTATAAAAATACTAAAAAGATTGTAGTTGTGTATGTCTTGTAGTATTATTGAAGTATGAGCAGTCTGTTGTTTCAAGATGCACCAACAGACTCCCCCTGGGTGTGAGGGTGTCACATTACCCTGAACTTATATAACCTCAATTCAGTTGTATGTGTGTTATCATAATTTACATACTCTTGTTATTGGGGGAGAGTCATGTTTTCTCTCTCTCTCTCCCTGTGTGTTGAAATGGATAGAAAATTGGCTCAGCGACAGAAAGCAAAGAGTAGTCATAAACGGTAAGGCATCTAAATGGACCAATGTAAGTAGCGGGGTACCCCAGGGATCGGTACTAGGACCAATTATCTTTCTAATTTACATCAACGACATAGATGAGGGTCTCACCTGTACAATCTCAAAATTTGCTGACGATACAAAAATTGCAAATAGCGTACTCTCAAAAGAACAAGTTGACGATGTGCAACACAATCTAGATAAATTGTCATGTTGGGCCCAAATTTGGCAAATGAGTTTCAATGCGGATAAATGTAAAGTACTACATATCGGATATCTAAATGAGAAAGCAAACTATTCGATGAATGGCACTCAGCTTAAGAATGTAAACAGAGAAACCGATCTGGGAGTAACAATATCGAGTAACCTAAAACCGAGTCAACAATGTTCAGAAGTTGTTAAGAAGGCAAACAAAATAATTGGCTTTATAGGCAGGTCATTTGAGCATAAATCCAAAGAAGTTATCCTAACCCTTCACAATTCCTTAGTCCGCCCTCTTCTGGAATACTGCGTTCAATCCTGGTGCCCTTATTACCAAAAAGATATAAACAAGCTAGAACGAGTTCAACGTAGAGTTACCAAAATTATACCTAGCCTAAAGAACAAACCATACGAAGAGCGTCTTAGAGAATTAAATCTATTTCCTTTAACCCAGCGCAGATTAAGAGGTGACTTAATTCAAGTGTTCAAAATCATCAAAGGCATCGACAATATGAACTGTAGTAACTACTTCACTATCGACCAATCTAATTACACGCGGGGAAACGGTTGCAAAATTATTGGTAAATCTTTTAACTCACAGGAATCTAAGAATTTCTTCTTCAATCGAGTTGTCAACTTGTGGAATGGGCTTCCCCGAGACGTTATAGACTGCAGCACCGTTGATTCATTTAAACTCCGCTTAGACAAATATCTCGCATCAAACCCGCGACTGACTGCGTTTGTAAATGAATAACTTTATTTTATCCCCCCTCAGTTACTAACCCATCTGTCCCCTACTAACTTCCTAATCCTGCCACGGACATTAGTTCTAGGGCAGTAGTTCCCTTTCCAATTTTCCCTTACCCACTCTAAACCACTGTTTGGAAACTTGATCCTCAGTGTTTTGGAGGACAAGCAGCCTAGAAGGGTCACTAGAACTGTTGTTGCTTGATTTCCTTTGTACTCCCTGCATCCTTCGTGTCAGGGTGGTGACGTCATGGTTACCATGTGAGGGGCCTTGTAGAGAAGCTAGCTATCTCTTTAACTGCCACGAGTATAATTACTTCTTTTGTTCAGCCCTTGGGGGATAATTTTGTTTATCATAAGTTTGCACAATGATGCCTTATATTTACTTGATTACTTTTGTATAGTTAATGAGAGCCTAGGAGCTTAAAATAATTGTTGAGTCTAGCAATTTCTGGAGCCCTCCTCCCCTCCTGGGACTCTCGTGCTCACACGATAGTCACTCGTGAGACAGACGCCATACTGAGCACACGTGCTGTGTGGGCTGTCACAGGCTTGCCTTATAGTTCCCTGGTTAACCGCATTTACCATCTTGTTTCTTATTGAATAGTAGCAGGGCAAGTCTGGGAGTCATTTAACCTAACTTTTATTAATATAACTATTATTTTGCATACAGGAGTTTTCTGCATTTGTTAGAGATACTGCATTTATTTTCCCTGGTAATCTAGAGTATAAGCTTCTTTTATTCTTCCATGTTTTTCCATTATTCTGCTGCAGTGTGTATTATATTTATGTGTGAAAATTATTCCTGGGTGGTATCTATAATGGTTTGAGGATTGGCCTGTTTACTTAGTTTTTGGTAGGCCTTTGAGGAACGAGGTTGTTGGATGTGTGTGTAGGCCTGCAGTACCATAATAGGCTTCTGTCTTTTTCCCTTCCACCACACAGCATCCTCTAACTCGGGCCTTAGTTAACACTTTAGGGGGTAGCAGCCAATCTTCAACCTACCAAGATACCAACCCTTGTGCCTTGTTTACTTTTAGCAGCAATACATTCGGTGCAGTTAGGGACTAGGGGTGGAGCATGTTTCTAGGTGAGGTTGTCCCCATTGTACTCGTTTGTATTGAGCTAACCCCAGATGATGTTGTAAGGGTTAAGTCATTAAAGTTGTTTACCCCTTACAACACCACCGCTGTGCTGTGCTGAAGAGAGCCACTCGGTGTATTATTAGGACTGTCCATACTTAGTGTACTCAAACTAGTATGAACAGTCTCGATGTTACGTAATCTGGGTTGATGTAGCGTTACGTATCATTCCGTAGTCTTAAGTTGAACGCTTCCATAACCTTGGTCGAACGTTCCATGATTGGGTAGAATATATTATTCTATAGTTGTATATGGGAAAGTATTGTAGGATTATAATTGCCATATATATATATATTTGTATTATTTAAGATTGTTTACAAGTATCTCATTGTAAAGAAGATGGGATACATTTTCCATATGTTATGCGCGTGCGCGGTATGTCACGACAGAGACAAACATAACGCGCTCGCTCACTCTCCAACCAACCTCCGTCCCAGCTACACACGCTAAGCCTTCTTCCTATAGTTACTTCACCAGGTGTTTTCGCTTCACTTTTCATCTCATATTCCATATAGTCACTACATCATCATCTTTGTTAATAAGCACAACTTAACATAAATATGTAGCCTATCCTAGCCTATTGTAGCCTCTTTTCATACGCTGTTTACCTTACTAACCACTTCAAGTCATCTAGCCTATTTTCCGCCATCCTCCAATCACCAGCCGAGTTCATCAAAGGGAAATATTTCTATATGGTTAATACTTCTTCATTATCAATAATATACAGTCCACTTATCTAAATTAACCATATAATTGGTCCTTAAACCATTCACTAGTTAGCCCCCCCCTCCATTTTTGGGGGGAGTTATTCGGCGGTCGGTAGTTGCCTTGCTTGGAGTGGGGCTGGCCTATCCCTGCTTTTGTCATGAGTCCTACTGCGTCCTCCAGGCCCCGGTTTTTTGGCCCCATGGGGCTGTCGTTTTTTTTTTTCTCGTCCGCTCTTTGCAGGACGTGGGACAGGATGTGGAAACTAGTGGATAGGTCAGGGCTGCGACGGGAGTTTTACCCAGAATGAAAAGTTATAAATATGATCCAGTACAGTACTCAAAACAATAATTAGCCTACTTTAACCCTTATTTAGCGGCGAGCAACATAAGTCGAGTTAAATAAAGCTGGACTATGTGGCGGCGCTCGACATAACTCGAGTGGCAATTTCAGCACGTAATGTGGCTGAGAGAGAGAGACAAGTGGTGGCAGGAGACTAGCGAGCGTATGACTGCTCCAGACCACCGCGGCGAACCTACTGACACAAATCTCAGCTCCCTCCTCCCTCTCTCACTCGCTACATACTCAATTATGTACTGAAAGTACCGAATTACCTGCTTTTTGCACTCGCGTTGCACGGTTATTGCAAGAAAACTATCCATCATACAAGGATCGTTATGGTGTCATTCGAAAGCTCTGTTTATGCCCTTTCAGGGATAGGTACTTGTTTTACGTTCTGGGTCTTATTTAGGCATGAAAATGATCACGTAAACAGCCCTATTTTGGCTAAAAAAAACCCGCTGTGCGGTACACATAAATAAACCGCATAGGCCGCTCGTAAGGTGTTAAATGCTTTTTCGGGCTCATTAAATTATATTAAAACTACTTTAGCCCTAGAAAATCTTGCACAATTGGCACGGCATTAAGATTAAATTCATCCATACTGTACTGTACAATAATTTAAATCTAGGTCAAAATAATACTGAAAAATAACTTATTTAAAATTTAAAGGTTATTCATTCACATATCTTTCTAAATTCTACTCTCGCCGTGTGCCCTGAAGGCGGGGTAATATGATAGCTGATAGGCTAAGTGTGTGTTAATCCAACTCAAAACTTTTTTCCTTGTGACTTCTTGAGATGAACTTTTCTTGTGTGCAATTTTCACATTAATAAATTTAATAATATAGAATTAGCGGTACCCATTGAGTTTAGCCTGTTTAAATTACCCTATAGGCTCTCTCTCTCTTCAAATTCTTAAATTTATTATAACGTTAAACAGTACCTCTCTTTTTTTACATCTGGAGACTTTTGGCCTATACTGTATTGTACTAAATTTCCCTCCCGGCTTTATTTAACTTATGGCGTAATGATTCTATAATTTCATAACTATTATGTAAAGAGTTAAATTGAAAAGCTCCGGATTGCTAGTCTACATTGCGCACAATTCTTATTCCGCATTTCGTGAGGGTGTTTTATTTTCGGCTCGCGATTTAATTTGATTTCTCGGAGTACTGTATTGTAGTCCGCAACTTATTCGGTCTGGCATTGATAGTTTGATTTAACGTCAATAGATTTCCTACCCGTATAATCATGGCTAAAAGTGTACAAAAGCGTCGGGCTGGGCTTAAGGGCTCTTTGACGGTCTTGACCTCTGACATTGACGAATTCCTTGATTCAGCGTCTAGAGTGGAGGTGGAGGCCAGGTTGCTCAGTATTCAAAAGCAACTTGACAAGTATGAGGTCACACAGGAGGACCTGGCCGACACTTACGAGGACGCCGAGTATATCGAGGTGATAAGAGAGGATACCCTATATATGGAGGGCATACAAGTAATCGTTGCCACACTGAAGGGGTTCTTGAGTCCAGAGGTCAAGAAGGAGGTCAAGAAAGAGCCAAAGAAATCCGCAGTCAAATTACCACATCTTACTCTTCCAAAATTTGAGGGTGATGCCACATTGTGGTTGGGATTTTGGGAGATGTTCAAGTGTACCATCCATGACAATCCCGACCTCACAGATATACAACGCTTCACCTATGTAAAGGGTCAGCTTCTGGGTGATGCACATAAGCTAGTCGAAGGATTCATTATCGAAAGTGCAAGCTATGCCCCAGCAATTGAGCTCCTGCAAGAGACATATGGGCATCCAGATCGAATCAAGGCAGCTTATGCTACCAAATTCAATCAATTAGTGTCACCCAAACACCAAACAGCTGACCTGAAGGACTTCTATGCCAATACAGAGAGTGTGATGAGGTCAATCATTAGCCATGGTATTTGTTTGGAGGAATTTTGTGTGGTGACTCTTGTCAATAAGTTACCATCACCACTAAAAGAAACCATAAAACGGGAAATGGGAGACTCAAGCCTGGATTATAAGAAATTCACCCATTGCTTCCAGGCTGAAGGGTACAATATGGCGGGTCAAGACAGAGTAGGGGGTACACCCATGGCTACGGCAACATTTACCGCCCAAAGTGAGTACATGAAATTCAATTGTGTTCTCTGTAGTGGCACCAATCATTTATGGTACAAGTGTATGAAGTATAAGACAGGGTCTCTTAAAGTTAAAAGAGCCCGTCAACTACGTCTCTGCACTGGGTGCTTGGCAAAAGACCATGGCCATTCGGGTTGTACTAATCCTAACATAAGAAGCTGCAAGTTTTGTAAGGGCAAACACTTTCATTCCCTGTGTACACAAAAGCAAGGGAAGGAAAGTAGAACAGCGGAGGATAACACCAAGAGAGAGCAGACTGCTGCTACTTCAACTACAATGTCCGTTGCCACAGGTAAAAATACAGTAATCTTGCCCACCGTACAGCTGCCGGTAAAGGGTAAGGATAATAATTGTGTTAAAATCAGATCGCTACTTGACCAATGTTCTCAGAGGACCTTTGTGAAGTCTTCTGTTCTATCCTCCCTTTCCTACATTTCTAAAGGAACTGAGCAGTTATGTCTTCACTGATTTACCGGGAAACAGGCCTCTAGGGAATATAATGTTGTGGCACTGCAATACAAACACAGAGGTAAATTTCATCATCTAGATGCAGTAGTGGTTGATGAATTGCCAGAACATAAAGGTGAACTTAACCTAAAGTCTAAACTGGTTAGTTTACAAGGTAAAGGCATAAAATTAGCCGATCCTCACGCAACGGACACAGATCAGCTGGAGCTGCTCATCGGTGCAGATCACTACTACGATATAGTGCGACCTGGGTAAAAAAGGTCAGGTAGCCTAATTCTGCTTCCTACCAAGTACGGGTACGCCATAAGTGGTTCATATGTGACACAGCCTACCAGCTCCAGCACAGAAGTAATTACTGTATTGAAAGTAGCAGTAACACCAATGGACGAATACATGTCCACTGGTAATATTCCACCATGCAAAAATGACTTAAATGTTTTGTGGGAATTAGATCATATCGGGATAACCCCTAAGGAATACTCACTGGTTGAGCGTCAAGCACTATCGTCGTATGAGGATACCGTTACCTATGATCCCGACAGCCAACAGTATAAAGTGAGACTGCCCTGGAACAATTCCAAGGATCAGCTGCCATCTAACAAGGGTTTGGCTATAGGCCATCTTCGGGGACTTCAGAAAAGATTCCTCAAGGAGACTGACTTTTGCGAGGAATACTCAAAAGTCATAAAGGAACAGGTGTCCCGGGGTTTTATAGAAGAGGTGCCTTTTGATACATCAGATACCGGGCATTACTTGACTCATCATGGTGTAGTCAAGGAGAGCAAAACTACGCCAGTGCGTATTGTCTTCGACTGTTCCGCCAAGATGAGTGAACGTCATCCTAGTCTTAATGACTGCCTGTACACTGGACCCTCATTGGTGCCAGACTTGGCGCAGGTTTTGCTTCGGTTTCGACTTGGTAGGTATGCCTGGGTGTCTGATATTGAGAAGGCATTTCTGATGTTAAGACTCCATGAAGACGACCAGGACTATACGCGATTTATGTGGCCTAAATATCCAAGGCAACTGGATTCCCCCCTAATTTGTTACCGGTTCCGGGCAGTTTTATTTGGAGCGACTTGTTCCCAATTCCTTTTAAACGCCACCATTTTAAAACATTTGTCGTATGTCAGTGCAGATCCGCAGGTTATTCATCAGATTCGGTCAGGGTTGTACATAGACAATTTACTGGGTACAGGAAATGAAGAAGATTTCCTGATTGATACCTATGCTGTAGTCCGAGAGATTATGAATGACGCCCATCTACATTTGTGTGAATGGGCAACTAATAATTCTGTTTTGCGGACTGTACTGCAACGGGATGGTGTTGCGGCTGTACAGCAGGAACATGTTAGCGTGCTAGGGTTGTTTTGGAGAACTGACACCGATACCCTCTCATTCGGCGTTCAGTACGCGCAATATTCGCAGATTACAAAACGAATTTGCTTGAATATGACGGCTAAACTTTTTGACCCCTTGGGGATAGTTCTACCGGTGTCGATCAAATCGAGATTATTCCTTCAGCAATTATGGAGGATAAAATTAGGTTGGGATTAGGTTTTGACTGGCAATCTGGTTCAGGAGAGGGAAGACATTATTTCGGATCTTCGTCTCTGTAAGGGTTTTAATTTTCCTCGGAGAGTTGTCAAGGACCATCCTGTTTCCATTCATGCCTTCTCAGACGCTAGCAAGGTCGCGTACGGCACCGCCATATACTTTGTTGACACAAGTGGAAGCAGTCTAGTCATGGCGAAGGCGAAAGTCGCCCCGATCAAATCCCTTTCCATCCCAAAATTAGAGCTGACTGCAGTTCTGTTGGCTGCTAGACTCGTTCACTTTGTAGAGGAAACTTTTAAAAATTTGCTAAATATCTCGGAGACAGTTTTATGGAGTGACAGCCAAATTACGCTCTACTGGTTACATAGCCGAAAGAAGCTACCAGTGTACGTCACCAACCGTGTCGACGAAATTCGTACCCTGCTCCCAACCGCACAGTTCCGGTATGTGTCTACCAAATGAGAATCCAAGTGACTGCATTACTCGTGGTGTCTCTGCTAAATTTCTCAAATCTTCTGCATTGTGGTGGAATGGCCCATGCTGGCTTAATGATCCCAACGAATGGCCAGAGAATATAGATTTGAGCGAGCAACACACTGCTATTGTGGCACCGGTAATTGACTCGGTGCCTGACGAAGACACACGGTTATGGGACTGGGATAGATTCAGCAGCTATGAGAAGTTACAACGTGTTACAGCATGGGTGATACGATTTGTAGAAAATGTAAAAGCAAAAATTAAAGGCACACCGCCCACAGGTAGTGCTTACCTCAATGTGAAGATCAGAATTGCAGATAAATTGTTAAATAAGCTCTGTCAACAAGAAATATATACGCAGGAATATAAATTACTGGTTAAGGGAACAAGGTCTAGGAATAATCTGATCAACCAGTTGGGCTTACACTTGAAGGGGGACTTCATACATTGCGGAGGCAGATTACGATTGGCAGCCCTCTCTGAGGCAAGTAAGTATCCAATACTACTGCCCCCCAATCATCCCCTCACCCATCTTATCATCGATAGGTGTCACCGACTCTGTTGTCATTATGGGGTTGGTCATATAGTCACCTATGTAAGACAACGATGGTGGGTGCCTAGAATCAGGCAGGTGGTCAAGAAAGTCCTTCGCAAATGCTTAAAGTGTAGAAGAGTACAGGGAACACATTATGATCCCGTCGGAATTCCTCCCTTACCAAACCTGCGAACCACCCCAGGTGACCCTTACAAAGTTACCGGGGTTGACTACAGTGGAGCAATCCCTGTGAAAGATTCACCCAATCTTAAGGTGTATATGATACTTTTCACTAACTTGTGCTGTTACCAGGGCAATTCACCTGGAACTGGTCACCAACCTCACTTGTGATAGCTTCCTACATGCCTTCCGAAGATTGTGCAGTAGACAGGGATATCCGCATATCATGCTGAGTGACAATGCAGAGACTTTCATAGGGGCATCTACATATCTTAAAGAAATGAGCAACAATCCTAAGATTCAGACCTGCCTAGCGGATGTAAAATGTGAATGGCGTTTCATTCCCGCCAGAGCGCCTTGGTTTGGCGCCATATGGGAGAGAGCCATAGGCATCGTGAAGGCGGGTCTGAAGAAGGTGTTGGGTAGAGCTCTCATCTCGATTGAGGAACTCAACACCATACTCTTGGAGATTGAAGCCACCGTAAATGATCGCCCTCTATACTATGCTTCTGGTGATTTGGAAGACCTTACCCCAATCACACCCTCAGTACTGGTACGTGGATACAGACTGCGGGATCTTCCTGAAGAGCATGACGAGGATACTATGGAAGATCCAGACTACATAAGTAAGGAAGTGATATCGGCCTGCTACAAATACATTCGTAAATTATCGCGAGATATTTGGCATCGCTGGTCAGCAGAATATCTGGTGACTTTAAGGGAAGCGCAAAAGAATAAACTAACACCATTAAAAGGTCATTGGCCTAGGGTAGGGGACGTGGTAACCATCCATGAGGAGGGCCCGCGCGCATTTTAGAAATTGGGTCGGATAGAGGAATTGTTACCAGGTCGTGATGGTGAGGTTCGGGTAGCAAAGGTTCGCACCAGGACTGGAGTAATCACACGGCCAACAGTCCGACTATATCCTCTTGAGGGTGACCTCGATCGCAAGGACACCCCCTCGGATCAGTTATCCATTGAAGTCCCCTCTCTGGCTTCTACTTCGGCGCAGCCTGTTGACGCGTCTGGCGAACACCCACGTCGACAGGCAGCCCAGATATCCTCCCTAGCTTGGCGGGATAAGATTGCCTCCGGGCAAATCTAATCATGTAAATTTTGTATATTTTCTGTTGGTGGGAATATGTCCATACTTAGTGTACTCAAACTAGTATGAACAGTCTCGATGTTACGTAATCTGGGTTGATGTAGCGTTACGTATCATTCCGTAGTCTTAAGTTGAACGCTTCCATAACCTTGGTCGAACGTTCCATGATTGGGTAGAATATATTATTCTATAGTTGTATATGGGAAAGTATTATAGGATTATGATTCCCAAATATATATATATTTGTATTATTTAAGATTGTTTACAAGTATCTCATTGTAAAGAAGATGGGATACATTTTCCATATGTTATGCGCGTGCGCGGTATGTCACGACAGAGACAAACATAACGCGCTCGCTCACTCTTCAACTAACCTCCGTCCCAGCTACACACGCTAAGCCTTCTTCCTATAGTTACTTCACCAGGTGTTTTCGCT
This sequence comes from Paralithodes platypus, assembly GCA_032716605.1. Taxonomy (NCBI): domain Eukaryota; kingdom Metazoa; phylum Arthropoda; class Malacostraca; order Decapoda; family Lithodidae; genus Paralithodes; species Paralithodes platypus. Next base: position 57,294,300 of record CM064487.1, on the reverse strand, counting down.
TCACTTTTCATCTCATATTCCATATAGTCACTACATCATCATCTTTGTTAATAAGCACAACTAAACGTATATATGTAGCCTATCCTAGCCTATTGTAGCCTCTTTTCATACGCTGTTTACCTTACTAACCACTTCAAGTCATCTAGCCTATTTTCCGCCATCCTCCAATCACCAGCCGAGTTCATCAAAGGGTAAATATTTCTATATGGTTAATACTTCTTCATTATCAATAATATACAGTCCACTTATCTAAATTAACCATAAGGACATAGGCTAGGGATAATAGGCTTGGCATAGAAGTTTATTGCACTGGACTTTCCATGGTGTTTTTGCTCTGTATTGTTCCCAATTCCTAAGCGATTGGGCATGATATAGATTGTTCTGGGAGTCTAGTAGTGGTATGGTTAGGTAATATTTGGGCAGTTTAAAATAACCTTAGAAGTTCTCTTGCATACTACACGCACTGTGGACTAGACTCGGGGACAATAGATATGTTTGTGTCTCCTTGTTACTGCTTTAATAGAGCAAAGAGGAAGATAACCATTTTTCCTAGAGAGCTTGCGTGTCTTGGTGTTTGAGTCAGATATTAAGAGCGTGTCTGTTGCAGGGTAGTACAGTGCTGTGGGCTAGGCTATTAGAGCATCTGTTTGCCCCGGCTCCCCTCGTAACAGTGGCGACCTCAGGCCAGCATAGTGTGATAGTATAGAGTTCTTGTGGTGTGAAGCAATTATATTTAGATTGTCAGTAATTTTGTCTTGCAGTTGAAAGTCTACGGACATAGTACTCTTATTTCATTAACCCGTGTCCACAACTATTGCTAAGATGTCGCATGTTGATTACATTCCTGTTCATATTGTGGGGAGGGAGGACGTTTGGCAGTTTATTAGAACCCATCCTAGTCAAGAAGAGGTTGCTAGCAGGAGTAGTGATGAATTAAGACGTTTGGAGATTAAGGTGGAGGTGCAGTGGTATGTCAAAGGCAGAGTTAGTTCAAAAGGTGTGCAAGTTGGCTGCGCAGCCTAGTGGTCCTTATTATGAAGCTAGTACTCGTGTTGTGGATGATGGCACCATCAGCATGTGCCACAGCGTCCTATCGGTCAGGCTATAGCTACCATTCTAATGGGGACCGGAGTGGAGCAACAACTCCAGAGCAAGGTGATACTGTATTTAGGCAGTCTCCTACTACTACCACAGCACCTGCCACCACGCCTCCACCATCAGCATTTATCCCTATCAGTACGGCCCCTTTATGTTCATGCCCCTATGGCCAGTACATTTGTTTCAAGTAATGCTAGCAATCCTCAGTATCCTCCTTTTTCCGCCCATGTGTCGTGGGCCACACCCCAGCATTTCACTGCCACTCATATGGTGGCTGCTCAGGACAATGTTCCCCTTTATGTCCAGTTTCCTCCTATAACCCCGATAGGGTCGAGAAGGTGTCCAGAGGTTGAGCGTCAGCTGAAGAGATTAGAGATGGAAGAGAGATAGAGAGCTTGAGTTGAGGAAGATGGAAGAGAGACAGAGAGATCGAGTTGAGGAGGATGGAGTTAGAGGAGAAGAGAATACAGGCAGAGAGAGAAGAGACACAGAGATAGGGAGATAGATTTGGAGAAGACAAAGTTGGAAGCTAGTGGGCAAAGACGACAAGGGAATAATGTTGGTCATACATCTAAGGAGGAGGCAGAAGAGGTGCTGCTGTCTCGACGGCTGAAACTCGTGCCGGCCTTCGATGAACTTAAGGTCACAGAGTGGTTCTTACGTTTTGAGAAGAAGGCCCACGAGTATCAGTGGCCGAGGCAACGCTGGGCAGTGTTGGTGTCTAATGTCTTGAAGGGCAATTCTCTTGATGCATATGATCGCCTAGAAGTGCAGGAGCTAGAGTATGATGTACTTAACCCTTAATTAGCGGCGAGCAACATAAGTCGAGTTAAAAAAAGCTGGACTATGTGGCGGCGCTCGACATAACTCGAGTGGCAATTTCAGCACGTAATGTGGCTGAGAGAGAGAGACAAGTGGTGGCAGGAGACTAGCGAGCGTATGACTGCTCCAGACCACCGCGGAGAACCTACTGACACAAATCTCAGCTCCCTCCTCCCTCTCTCACTCGCTACATACTCAATTATGTACTGAAAGTACCGAATTACCTGCTTTTTGCACTCGCGTTGCACGGTTATTGCAAGAAAACTATCCATCATACAAGGATCGTTATGGTGTCATTCGAAAGCTCTGTTTATGCCCTTTCAGGGATAGGTACTTGTTTTACGTTCTGGGTCTTATTTAGGCATGAAAATGATCACGTAAACAGCCCTATTTTGGCTAAAAACACCCCGCTGTGCGGTACACATAAATAAACCGCATAGGCCGCTCGTAAGGTGTTAAAGAGGCTGTGTTAAAAGCCTATGAGCTGCGTCCCGAGGCTTACAGGTTGGCCTTCAGGGGGGCTCGGAAGCGGCAGGGGGACTCGCATGTGGAATGTGCCAGGTACCTGCGCGATACTCTAGCTAAGTGGCTGCACTCAGAGTCAGCGGATACTTTGGAGGCGGCGTGTGAGGTTTGGCTGATGGAGCAGTTTACAAGCATAGTTGAAAAGGACATTGGGGCAAAATTAAAAGAAAAGCAATTTAAATCATTAAGGGAAGCAGCAGTTTGGGCTGATGAATTTGCACTAGCCCAGCGTGGCAGTGGTAAGGAGAGCATTGGTGACAGGAGAGACTGACCTGTGCACCAAGCAGCCACAGTATCATCTCGCCCATCATCACCCAAAGGTACCACAAATAAGACACAACATTATACCAAGGCTGACAACCAGCAAGCTTCTACGGAAGTGAGATGTTATTTTTGCAAGCAAGTGGGTCATATTTAACCTCAGTGTGCTAAATGGAAGGCTACCCAGGAACCCAAGGCTGTCCAGTTGGTGGCGACATTAGGGGAGGTGCCTGTGAAAGGCAAGCCAGGTACTGGTGAGTTTGGGGGGCAGTGTTGGCCAGTGCGAAGCAGGGTAGTAAGCACTTTTCCGCCCCAGATGGTATCACCACCTGAGCATAACCAGACTTCCCCTAATTGGTGTCGGCCATTCATACATGTTGGATTTGTACGGGTTGGGGAGCAGACTTACCCTGTCAAGCTGTTTAGGGATACTGGTGCGCAACAATCCATGTGTCGCAACCTGACAGGGGGACCTATTAGTACGGGAGAGTTTGTAATGTGCAGGGGAATCAACAGTGAACAATTCTGTGATTTAGTCCCGGTGACCCTAGAGTGCCCACTTTTGACTGCCGAGTGAAAGGTGGCTATGGTGGATGCTCTGCCAGTTGAGGGGGTGGACTTTTTGCTCGGGACTGACTTGGCAGGGGATGTAGTTTTCCCGTCTCCTACAGTCGTTGCTGAGGCTGCTTTTGTGCCCCCTGGTGGTGGTTGTTTGCAAGAAGATAACATGGACTCTATCTACCCTGTTGGTGCAGTGACCCAATCAGTGGCACATTTGGCACAACAGGTGGATGATTTAGTGGATGCGGGGGCCGATAGCCATGAGTGCGGGCCATCCCATGATGCACTACTAGATGACACTGGTCTGGAGGCAACTGTGGGCTTGGCTGACCCCAGTGAGGCTACTGAGATTAGTAGAGGTCACCTAGTGCCGGACGAGGAGTCTGACATAGTGATACCGACTCAACCTTCTGCTATTTTTTGAGAGGTCAGAGGTAACTGCCTTGATGGAGTTACCTAGAAACAAACTGATCAAGTTGCAGCAAGAGGACCCGAGTCTGGGCCTCCTGTTTAAGAAGGTTGGTACGACTGGTGGGAAGAACAGTCAAGCAGAGAAATTTGATGTAAAAGGGGCATTGTTGTATCGGCAGTGGAAGCCGGATACGAACTCAGGTTTGGGGGAGGAGCAGTTAGTGGTGCCTGCCCAGTTCAGGGAGGAGCTGGTTAGGCTAACGCAGGTGGCACCACTGGCGGGTCATTTGGGGGTATGTGAGACTACTGATAGGCTACATTCTCATTTTTGGTGGCCTAATATGCATGCATCGGTGGCTTCTTTTTTGAAGTGTCATATTGGTAAGCTAGTTGGAGAACCCCACCCAGGAATACCCGTGGCACCTTTGATCCCTACACCTGCAGTTGTACCGCCATTGACTTGTGTTGCAGTTGACATGGCTGGTCCCTTATCACCCACCAGTTCGGGAGATAAATACTTGCACACTTTAATTGATCCTACCACTAGATACCCGGAGGCTATCCCGGTTATCAGCATGAACACGAAGATGAGAAACAATTGTAACAAACAGAGTAATCTAGGGTGTTCAAGGTGGGCGACGAGGCTTTGGCATGGTTGTCAGTTCAGGGTCGACCCATGGCTGCTAAGTTTTGTGGTCAGTATCAGGTCATTAAGCAGATTGGTGAGGTTGACTATGTAATAGATACGCCCGACCGTCGCATAGCCTCCCAATGCTGCCCTAGTAAAATGCAACAGCTCTACCCTAGACCGACTGCATCTGGCCGTGACGCTGATGGAGGTGATGCTGCGCAGGCAGGTGTAGCCGCAAGGAATGCGGGGGTGCGCATGTATGGTATCGGCGGGGAAGCCTTAGCAATTATGAACTGTGGGAGTGACTGCACAGGTGGTACAGATTGTCCCTCTCATGACCTGGCTGTATTAGGGATGGAGGTGGAGAAGGAAGGAGACTATAGTTTAGAGGCTGCAGTCCCGGCTGGGTTGTGGGAGGGCAATGAGCATGTTTTTCTTTGAGATAAGTTGCAACCTCTTGTTCCTAAGTGTCAAGAGGAGTTGTTTACTAGGCTGTGGCACTACTTCCGCATGTTTGTTGATTCTCCAGGCCTGATGTCCGGGGTGGCACCCGACATAGAGGCTGGAGACAGTGAAAAGCTCAAGTTGGCTCTCTACCGTATAAATCCTGCTCGACAGCATGTCTTAGAAGAAGAGCTGGACTACATGTTGGAGAAGGGTCTGAGGGATAAGGGATATCGTGAGTGGTCTTTGCCAGTGACTTTTCAACCTGAGCTGAGTGGCAAGATCCGGTTTTGTGTTGATGTGAGTGCATTATCCCAGACAGACGCCTATCCATTACCCAGAGTTGACGACCGCATCGGGGCTGCCACGTTTATCACTAAGGTGGAATTAGTGAAGGGTTAGTGGCAGGTCCCGTTGCATGAGAGAGCGAAGAGAAATGCCAGTCTTGTGGTGGACTGGGCCGTTTATCAGTGTCGGGTGTTGTTTTGCTGCCGGAACACAGTTTGGATGTATGGCATGTTAAGGGCACTGATAATGTTCTGGCTGATTGTTTGTCACGGGAGGGTATGTCTTAAGGATAACCCTCGCCGTTCAGTCAGTGTTGGTGTAGCCTCCTACTTTGGTTTGATTAGCATGTTTATGTCTGGTGCTTGTTGGTTGCCGTATGTAGTCCAGCGTAGGGTCGTAAAGTATGAGTTGCTGTGTTTCTGTATAGAAGAAAATATTTAAATACGGTAATATAAAAACTATAAAAATACTAAAAAGACTGTAGTTGTGTATGTCTTGTAGTATTATTGAAGTATGAGCAGTCTGTTGTTTCAAGATGCACCAACAGAATCCCCCTGGGTGTGAGGCTGTCACATTCCTCTGAACTTATATAACCTCAGTTCAGTTGTATGTGTGTTATCATAATTTACATAGTCTTGTTATTGGGGGAGAGTCATGTTTTCTCTCTCTCTCTCCCTGCATCCTTCGTGTCAGGGTGGTGACGTCATGGTTACCATGTGAGGGGCCTTGTAGAGAGGCTAGCTATTTATTTAGCTGCCACGAGTATAATTACTTCTATTGTTCAGCCCTTGGGGGATTATTTCGTTTATCATAAGTTTGCACAATGATGCCTTATATTTACTTGATTACTTTTGTATAGTTAATGAGAGCCTAGGAGCTTAAAATAAGTTTTGAGTCTAGCAATTTCTGGAGCCCTCCTCCCCTCCTAGGACTCTCGTGCTAATACGATCGTCGACTCATTCATGAGACAGACGCCATACTGAGCACACGTGCTGTGTGGGCTGTCACAGGCTTGCCTTATAGTTCCCTGGTTAACCGCATTTACCAACTTGTTTCTTATTGAATAGTAGCAGGGCAAGTCTGGGAGTCATTTAACCTAACTTTTATTAATATAACAATTATTTTGCATACAGGAGTTTTCTGCATTTGTTAGAGATACTGCATTTATTTTCCCTGGTAATCTAGAGTATAAGCTTCTTTTATTCTTCCATGTTTTTCCATTATTCTGCTGCAGTGTGTATTATATTTATGTGTGAATATTATTCCTGGTTGGTATCTATAGTGGTTTGAGGATTGGCCTGTTTACTTAGTTTTTGGTAGGCCTTTGAGGAACGAGGTTGTTGGGTGTGTGTGTAGGCCTGCAGTGCCATAATAGGCTACTGTCTTTTTCCCTTCCACCACACAGCATCCTCTAACTCGGGCCTTAGTTAACCCTTTAGGGGGTGGCAGCCAATCTTCAACCTACTAAGATACCAACCCTTGTGTTTGATTAGTTGTAGCAGAAATACATTCTGTGCAGTCAGGGACTAGGGGTGGAGTATGTTACTAGGTGAGGTTGTCCCCATTGTAATCGTTTGTATTGAGCTAACCCCACATGATATTGTAAGGGTTAAGTAATTAAAGTTGTTTACCCCTTACAACACCACCGCCGTGCTGTGCTGAAGAGAGCCACTCGGTGTATTATTAGGACATAGGCTAGGGATAATAGGCTTGGCACAGAAGTTTATTGCACTGGACTTTCCATGGTGTTTTTGCTCTGTATTGTTCTCAATTCCTAAGCGATTGGGCATGATATAGATTGTTCTGGGAGTCTAGTAGTGGTATGGTTAGGTAATATTTGGGCAGTTTAGAATAACCTTAGAAGTTCTCATGCATACTACACGCACTGTGGACTAGACTCGGGGACAATAGATATTTTTGTGTCTCCTTGTTACTGCTTTAATAGAGCAAAGAGGAAGATAACCATTTTTCCTAGAGAACCTGCGTGTCTTGGTGTTTGAGTCAGATATTAAGAGCGTGTCTGTTGCAGGGTAGTACGGTGCTTTGGGCTAGGCTATTAGAGCATCTGTTTGCCCCGGCTCCCCTCGTAACAATATATATATATATATACTATATATAGTTTGTTCCTTTCAATCTTAGAAAACTATCCTTAAGACACCCCTTCGAGATATTTTTTTTTTTTCAGTATAAAAATATTCCGGCCAAAGGCTGGGTCTTATTAAATTACAGGCTCGCTACCGCACGCCAGGAAAAAATCGGCACTTATAATTATTTTGTTTTTTATGTGAGTGAGGGAGACAAAAGGCTGAACTGCCTATGGCGAGTGCCTCCCCCAGAGTTGAAAGAGTAACATGGCCAAAATCAAGGGACGTTTGAGCCAAAATGCCTTGACACACAACATTTGAAGCAATTTAAATCATAGGAGGAAGGAAAGACTGATTCTGGGAGAGAGTTCCAGAGCTCAGCTGTTGAATAGAAGAAAGATGAGAATACAGTTTCACTCATGGGTTGGAGAGTTGCACAGAGTAGGGGTGGGATTGTCTTGCAAGACGGGTGTTACGTGCTCTACGAAGAGGGGGTAGTATACACTGAGAGAGCGGTAGAATAGTGAGAGAGATACAATATTGCAGCGAAGAGAGAGAGACTGTAGATATTTGGTGAGTGGACGTGAGTTAATGAGACTTTGTCTACTTTGTCTAGAAGTGCTGTGTGAGAGGATCCTCCTCACACGTGTTAACAATACTCAATATATGGATGCCCTGTGCCCCTGTATAGAGCAAGAAGCTGTGCAGGGGTAAAGCACACCCAGCTTCTGGGAATCTGTTTTAGTACGAGTGGTAATATGATCTTTCCATGAGAGATAAAAAGAAAATGAGACACCAAGAATATTATGAGAAGATGAAGGGTTAATTTGTATGTTGTTAAAGAGTAGGTCACAGTTTTCTGGAAAGTGGCGAAGAGTAGACAGATGGAGAAATTGAGTTTTGGATGCATTGAAAGTAACAAGGTTTTCTCTGCCCCAATTAGAGATAGTAGACAGATCAGAAGATAGGTGCTTTATGGCATCCCTATGTGAGTTTGGGAATTCCTGCTGTGAAAGATGTTGTGGAAGGCTAGTTGAATAGTGCAATGTAGAGTCATCAGCATATGAGTGAATGGGGCTGGAGGTGCAGTTGAGAAGGTCGTCAATGAATAATAGGAAGCTAATTGGAGATAGGAGAGAACCCTGAAGAACACCAGGAAGTGAATGGTAGCCATCCACAACCGCAGCTATGGAACGGCTGGAAAGGAAATTAGGGACAATGGTACAGATGGAGGGATAGAAACCGAAGGACGGTAGTTTGGAAATGAGGGATTTGTGCTAGACTCCATCTAAAGCCTTCGATCTGTCTAGCGTCTAGCGCAACAGAAAAAGTCTCACCGAAGTCATGAGTTAGTTAGTTAGTTAAGAAAGAAGATCACCAGTAAAGCGGCCCTTAAGGAAGCCATACTGGCAGTCTGAGAGTAGGTTATTGGAAGATAAATGCTTCTTAAAAAATTTTGAGGTAAGAATAGTTTCAAAAACATTGGAGATGCAAGAAATGAGAGCAAATTGGACGACAGTTGGAGGGTTGAAAGCGGTCACCCTTCTTTTGGACAGGTTGAATGAGAGCGAACTTTCAGCAAGAAGGGAAGACATTAGAAGAGAGACAGACCCGGAAGAGTTTCCCTAGGCAGGGAGTCCGCAACGAAGATTTTTTTTTTAGTAAAAACAGGAGGAACACCGTCCGGTCCGTACGCCTTCTTAGTATTAAGCACAGAGAGGGAGGAAAGTACATCATTGGTAGAGATAATGATGTAGGCATAAGTAGGAGAGAGGGGGGTGGAGAGGGAGGAATAGCACCGGAATCATCCAAAGTGGAGTTTGTAACGAAAGTGTTAGCGAAGAGTTCAGCTTTATCAGAAGAAGTGACGGTGGTGCCGTCAGAGTGGAAAAGAGGAGGGAAAGACGAAGAAGAAAAATTGTTGGAGAAGTTTTTGGCTAGATGCCAAAAGGCTTGGGAAGAGTTGAATAGTTTAGTGCATTTATTATTGATGAAAGAATGTTTAGCGAATCGAAGAACAGATTTGGCTTGATTCCGGGCAGAAACACAGGAAGTATGAGATTCTTGAATTTGAAGGCGATGGGATGGTACCGTTTGAATGCTTCCTCTTTATTGCGAACAGCAGTAGAACAATCGTGAGTAAACCAAGATAATTTTGCTTTAGACTGAGAGCAAGAAAATGGAATGTATGCTTCCATGCCCGAGAGGATTACCTCGATAATGCGTTCAGCACTCTCCGAGGGTTCCCGGCCATGGAAGCAAAAGCAATTTCATGGGAAATCAAAGAAGTACTGCCGAAGAGCCTCCCTGTCAGCAGCGCCAAAGTGCCACAAGCGCCGCTGGCTGGGAGGATCGAGTGGCCGTACCGGAGAGATAGGACAGAAGACAGAGATAAGTTTATGGTCAGAGGAGCTCAAAGGAGAGAAAGATTCACAGTATAAGCAGAAGAGTTAGAGATTAGAAATAAGCCAAAAAATTTAGGCCGATCTCCGAAGCGATCGGGGATACAGGTTGGTTTCTGGACTAACTGTTCTAGGTCATTTAGAATAGAAAAGATGAAGACTTGTTCACCAGGTTGGTCAGTGGAAAGAGAGGAGAGCCATTGTCGATGGTGAACATTGAAATCTCCTAAGATGGAGCTTTCTGCGAAAGAAGAGATGGACAGAATGTGTTCTACTTTAGAAGTTAGATAGTCAAAGAATTTTGGATAATCAGTAGAATTATGGAAGAGATAAACAGTGCAGAAATATTTAATTTGAGAGTGATAAGAAAACTTTAGACATAAAGTTGAAAATTCAGAAGAATCAAAGTTGGTAAGACGAGAGAAAGCGAGATTGTTGCGCAATATGTGCGCAACAATCTCGCTTTCTCTCGTCTTACCAACTTTGATTCTTCTGAATTTTCAACTTTATGTCCTACTATCTCTATCCTCAGTTTCAAGCCAAAGGTGGATGTTGCGTATTATACGCAACATCCACCTTTGGCTTGAAACTGAGGATAGAGATAGTAGGATACAGAAAAGGGTTTGCTGTCACAACATGGCACAAAGCGTATTAATATGAACAAAGAAATGAGGCAAAGGTCTTAAATTTGGCAAACAAATGGGGCGAAAGTCTTAAAATCACATAACTAATGGGACTAAACATGAAGTTGAAGGGGGTAGAACAATTAAATACCTCCCCTTGAAACATTTGCTCTTAGGGATGAGATCTATATAAAGATGTTTCATATTATTGTTGACGCAGAACTTGCAGATGATATTGGTAATATTATCATGTATAATTATTATTATTATTATTATTATTGATTTTTTGTTTATTTTTGTATTTTTAATTTGTTGTATTACTTCGGACAAAACTTTTCCAGTAGTAATTTTCATTATCCTTTAATTTCCCCCTTAAATAGGTGAGCTCCTTCCTAAGTTCTAATAAATCGTTTAGCAATAGCTAGATTTTAATTTACGCTCCCACACGCAAGAACATTTTGAGTAGCTAGTGCCTGCCGGTTTATTTTTGGGAAAGACATGAAGATATCCTTATGAATTATATGAATAATAATGTTTCATATTAATTGATATACTTTCGTTATTATAATTGTTGGCAAGAAAGACACCCTTATTCATATTACTAAATAACGATGTTTAGTTTTAAGTCAACAGCAAACTGTGGCAGCCACCTTCCACTACAAAGTGTTTCACTGTTCGTGTTCGTTTTTCCTAGATCCCCACATAATTACTTTTATAGAACAAATTTAGACTCCGACACACACACACACACACACACACACACACACACACACACACATACTCACACTGTCAAACTATTTTTGTTGTGAGTAAGTTCCATCCCTCATCTCCTCACTCTGCAACATCTGTTAACGCAAGTGCTGGAGATTTCTGTTGACTTACATTATATTTTAACTGTTTATGTACTGGACACGCTATCGTTCAAGTTCTAAAAAGCCACCTTAGTCATTCTATCAATCGGTCCTTTACATTGGACCTTAAAACAACAAACAAACACTTATTGGCGTAGATTAGTCAGTGTATTTGTATTTGCATTTGTCAATAATGTGAAAGGAAAGTCTCCTTGATAAGGGTGAATTATTGGAGTGGTTATGGCATTTGTTAATTTTTCTATCTTGCCTAAGCTTATTATTTGTGATTAAATCATTGCGGGTGTAAACACACTGTAGGTATTATCTTGCTAACAGTAAGTAGGAGTCATACAGAGAACGGAGTCGAGAATTGAACAGTACAGTAAATATATCATATCTGCGTAAGGTCGTCTGAACTCTATTTGGTCCGAGGGAGCTCTTTTTTCGGTCTCCACTCTTTCGCTTCATTAGTTTGGAGATTTTGAGACGTTTCAGACAATTACTTTGATGATAATAAGAACCCTCACACCATTCAGGTGTCGATTATTTCTGGGTAAGCGATAACGAGCCAGTAATTAAAATAAATTTATTATAGACCTTTGGCCGGGAAATTTTGCATAATGTACACATTTTGCTTGAAGGAGGTCTGGGTGCGCATTTTTTAGTTTGAAGGAAGTCTGGGAAAGCGCTTTGTTATCTAAACTAAACAAACTAAAATACAATGCTCGAAAATCTCAAAATCAAGCAAAATCCTCACTAATATTTATACAAAATATTTTAAGTAATAAGCCGTCGGACCAGATACTATAAAGCTGAGTGGCCACAACTTTATAATATGAAACGTAATAAATTAACAGATCAGAAATGCAAAGGATACAGTATTTAATATATTTTGGAAAACTGGTGAGAAAAGAGCATAATCACAAACAATTAAATGCAAACCAATTGAAAAGATGGCAAAACAGTTTTACTCCCAAACAAGCACTTAGTTGAACACCATAAGGGACTGGAATTCTCAAAAAGGGGCTCCAGTCCTGACGCTATTCTTGACTTACGGTGTGCTGGCTTAATTATCCAGTAGGGTTGATAGCCTCTGAAGTCCTATTTTAACTAACTAACGAACACCCCACTTAGGCCTGCTAGTAATGTTCAGTTTTGGAAAATGCTGTCTGCTTGCGTAGAAGAGACTTGAGAATCGACAACAAACATAAAGATGGCCTGAACTGTTCTTTGGGAAATTTGTTGCATATATGGAAAAAGAGTACACGTAAAGAGGGGAAGCAGTGTCTTCAAAGTTCTGATAATAGTGCACACGAGAGATGGCCGCATAATCACAAGCGAAAACGAGAGGGTACTTAATAATTCTTTATATTCCCTACCTTGTGCTATGAACTCTATGAACAGTCAAATCATTGTTAATCACAGACTCTGTAAACATTACCGAGTTCAATAGACATATTTATATTTAAAGGCTAGCTAGAAGGACAGAACATCTTGATATTGTTGTTAAGAAAAGGTGGTTCAGGAACAAAGTCTCTTCTACCACCGCCATTGTTGTCTTGAGACTTTGAGTTGAAAACGCCGAATACGCTGAATATCCCTAGTTGTCATAATTATACCTTAACCTACGTATTTCCTCAAATGGCTCAGTTTCAATACACGTATACAATTTAACATCTAGAAAACTGCAATACATAATAATATGATTTCAAATTGACCTATTTAACCTAGTTGTGTTGCTTGTAGTTATACTGGCGTCATGTATTTTATTCAGTGCTCCGATCACATACTTCTTTTTATGTAGCTTTTATATAGCCATTTGTTCTATATAACTCACAAGTGTTTCTAGCCATATTAATTGACTTCCAAAAAAGGTTCCCATTACTCTAACCAAGGATTCTTCAAGAAATGATGGGAAAGTCTCCTGTGTTGTTTTGAGATTCAGGAGTTGCCAACGTCAAACAGGGTGGGACAGAATATCCTTAGTTGTCATAATTATACCCTAACGACTTATTTTGTCGAAATGTTCAGTTTTAATATAATTTTGCAATTTTACCTCTACATAACATGTAACTAATAATATAAATTCAAAACGTCATTTATATTATTGTTGTGTTGCTTGGAGAAATACTTGTATCATATAATATAAGAATTGTATATATTGCATAATATGTATACTTACTTATTTCTCTCTTACGTTTATATATCTATTGTATTCTAAATAATTTAAAAGGGTTTTTAACCATATTAATTCACCCAAAAGATGTTCCCTCTTTAATCTAACGCCCCCCTCATTATGTGGAAGTTTCCCTAACTGTGGTAACACTGCAGACAAGCCAGGTGCGCAGATATCAAAGAGTATCTAATGAGGAGTAATCACTGAGGTCGTTTGGTTATGGTCCGGATACCCAACGATGCTTTAAGTTAAGGCATTTTAGAGGCATAGCAAACCAGTCAATTAACATTTATCCTTGGCATGACGTCATAACGTCCTCATGCTCAGGAAAGCTAGACGATCATAAACTATATATATAATACCCAGTTAGGACATTAAATGAGTATTGACTGGTAAATTGCCTGGTGCTAGAATAACGATGTTGGCATTGAGGATACGGCGTAAATGTTCTGAGAATTATAGGCCCTGATCCGTTGGATGCGCCCAGAACTTTGTGATCACGTGATCCACCAAATTCCTCTTTTGTACTCGCTTTGCATATACTTTACACATTATAATTTGATATGAAAAGATTTAATATAATCATATGCGGATACTGGCATAACCATTATATGATTTTAATTTAGCATGGCGTTCAGTCACTGTTAAATCTTCTTCGAAGCACCAAAATTTAGCTAAAATGTATTTAGTTATCGTAAAATATTACATTTTCTTTCAATTATCATTAACTCCTGTACCGGTGACGTCTTTTTAATTCTTTTCTAGCCATATTTAGAGGATTTTGTGCAGTTTAAGAAGGATCTGTGGAAGTAAAAATGGTTAATTGAGATAGTTCGAAGCCTGTTAATTTCTGGTGGCCCTTTTGAATATTCTTTAACATATCCTAGGTTTTAAACCCAACTCGCTGATACCAGTAATTGCTTTGAGAGTAATTTTCAACAAGACTTTCGGAAGAAAACAAAAATGTATGAAGTTGCATTGTCTTGGCTATTTGATCCCTTCCAGGTGCACAAGAAGAACTATTGAGCATAACTTTAACATTGCATATTTAATAATTAATAAATACTCTATACAAGGGATTTAGTTTTGAGATTTGATATGAAGAGTCTCTCATTTGTCAGCCTGATCCATCGTATTGAGAGGGCTAATTGAGTACAGTTCTCAGCATACATAAAGTTACACCAGTTCGAATCTTTGAACTTTTATAGCCAAGTTCTGAAGTGTCTGGGATATATTAATGCATTGTATTTACTCATTTGCATTTGATACTGATTCAAATGAGTGCGTCGCAATATATAATACACACATGCTTTTTAGAAACTGGTAAACATTTCAGGAGTATCAATCTGAACACATCGTAGAAAGTGTCAATATTCTGTCACTCATTGGTAGACTTTTACAACATTTAATATGCTTTACGAAACCGTTATAAAACCTGAACTGTCAAATGGAAGAGTAAACATTGATTATAATACCCGATTTTGTTCCAGTCTAATTTGTCTACAATGTAGACACTATTTTGCTAGCATATCGAAACAAAACGAATGATGTAACGTATAATATACTCTAAAAACAAGGAAATAAGACGACACTGTATTGAAGATCTTAATCTAACATGGGTTAAATGAAGTACAGTCGTGAACGCATATTTATGGAAATATTTCGAAGACACAATTATTATTATACGCTGGCGAACTATTTTTATAAACTACAGGGCTCATATTGCTGGAATTCTCTATTTAGCGTTCATCGTCTTGTTTGTTATCATTAGGAGCTGTTTAAGTATTCCTGACCACGCCTGTCCACTCAACGACAAGGTACTGGTGTTCTCGACAAGAGGCTCCAGTCTTGACGCAATTCTTGACTTACAGGGTGCTGGTTTAACAATCCAGAAGGGTTGATAGCCTCTGATGGCCAATTATAACTAATTAAACTAACTAACTCAATGACATAACACCAGGCCCAATATGAACTCTCGAACAAGGGACTGGATTTTTCGAAAGGGGGCTCCAGTCCTGACGCTATTTTTTTACTTAAAGTGGGCTGGTTTAACAATCCAGAAGGGTTGATATTCTCCTGAAGTCCTATTTTAACCAAGTAACACTTGAACTACAAAATGAACCACCGGAATATATACAGTATATTAGGTAAACAAATTAATGAGAAGATTCGATTCTGTTCGGGATATCGTGGAAAACTTACGCCCTAATTCATGTCGTTGAGAGTACAGTTGCCCACATAAGTTCTGTTCCTCTCCATGACTTATATGCAGTGATTAACTCATCTGCGACGTTATTACTGATTATTTTCAGCACACATTTTGAGAATGCACTCATATATCAATATGACACATCAAATGTGGGAGAATTTTTGGTAAAAATCTAGGAACTGCTTGATTCAAGTTTTTAAGGTTAAATATTTGCTATTTTCATCGCGGGCTGGGGGAGTGCTGGAGGGACCTTGGTGACCCCTGGTCTCTGGGTCTTCTCCTAGGTGACCTAGATGTGTGTGAATTTGTGTTATGCTTTTGTTTGTTCATTGTTTTCTGTTGTGTTGTTTTGTCCCTATTCGGGCTCTCTCTCTCTCGAGTGCCGCCCCCCCCCCACACACAAATATATATATACAGTATATATATATATATAAAAAAAAAAAAAAGGATAAATGGGGAATGGGCCTCAGTAGCCTACATACATACATACATGCATATATAATATATATATATATATATATATATATATATATATATATATATATATATATATATATATATATATATATAAGTGTATTCAGAAAGTTTAGGCTGAAATTAATCAGTACTAACAAAGCGAGTGTCATCTTCAACATTATCAAATCGTCTACTGACAGAACAATAATATAAAAGCGTCATAGTACACATAAAGGACTAACATGGATGAAACGAAGTAAACGTAATGTATTCGTGGATTAGTGGTCTATCCTCTTGAACAAGGCTGCTTCCTCTCACCTGCCAGCTGTGACCCACACATCCCTCTGTGGTCAGAATCACACCAATCTTTATTACAGTAGGAGAACCAGGGGAGATGAGATTTTAAGATATTGAAAACATTTTCTAGATAATTTTCAAATAATAAAGAGACAAGGACGAGGACGAGGATCAGGAAAATGAGACCTAGGTTGTACATTAGGAAATTATCGTTTAGATATTATGGAGTTATCTATACATATAACAGCCTGCCCGATCATGTTGTATATTCAGAAAATGTAAGGCAATTTGAAATGAGCCTTGACTTGGAATGGCCGAGGCAAGATAACAATTGTTCGTTATATAGCGCAGTTACAAGAAAGTCGTCTAAAAACAGTGAACCAAGAACCCAATATTTAATTGGAAATTTACGAGCCGGAGTTAAGGTCAAAATATGGCTTTCTTCCGGAAATTGCCTACCTAACCCTCCTTAATTGTAGGCCATAATTTATGAAACACATTATCTTTTTACTAAAGACGGTTTCTAACCCATTATAGTAAAATCATTGCAACCTTCTTTTCTGACAGTAGGTACAGTTGTCGAAACAAGTGTTTCATCAACCCATCATTTTCATTTTGCAATTATAACTGATATATAATCAAATTTCGAATAAACATTCCCTTGCATATTTTTGCAAACTGCAGAGTGAATTACTTTTCAACTATTATTGATAAACTGTTCCCAGCGATATGTAATACTTGCATAATTAAAAGCACAGGGTGGTAATGAACTTATTCTGACAACTGCACCATGTTTTCTTCCCTACATTGTGATCCATCATGGTTTTTTCAAGCCATTCTATGAATGTATAGTAACGTGTTTTCTTTTCTATTCATATGGTGATATTGTTGAAAACATTTGATGTTTTATTTTATTTTATACTATGTGTTGTTTCCTTAGAAAGAACACAAACTTGATTTGGTTACAAGAGATAACGAAGTAAGAAATACAAAACATGGACACTGTTAATTCGTAATATCACGAACCCACCAATAAACTTACAAATAAACCTAATCAATGACATCAATAATATTTATAAATACAGGTGGTATTCCCAGATTCGAACCAAGGCCACTCACACAGAACATAAGCGCACTAACCCAAAGGGGACGGATTTGTGCTGCTGATTATAGTATGGAACAAGTGCAAACATTGTTGTAGTGGTGTTAATGTTGGAACAAAACGGACAGAACCCTGATTTCATTGGCGTTAACGCTAAAAAAGGAAGACCGAACTAAGAAAAGAGATACAATGATTTCTTTAAGATCGAACCCCGGACAGTGCCTGTATCTAATTGTCCTTAGAGAAGAAAAAAAAAAAAAAAAATAGTTCATAAAACAACCTTACGAATTATCTCCGGACATTGCCTTTCTTAAATTGGTGATAACGATAAGCATAGGACCGAACTGAGACAAACAAAAACTACATAACAATATCCTTTAACAAACTCCGGACGGTGCCCATAAATAATTCTGAACAAAATTAAGAATGCAGAAAGTAATCTCTGTAAATACACAACCCAATGCAGAACCCTTATGTAATTGATGTTCATGCTAGACATATGAGAAAGCTATATACAAGATACAGAATATGACCAAAGTAAAGCACAAATAATAATGATTATGAAAATAGTAATAATAATAATATTAATAATAATAATAAAGTAGACGTGCCGTTTTGCCCAAAATCAAAACGGCATACCCAACTCTGCGATGGGTTACCATTATCACTAATACCATCATCAATCACAATCACCATCATCACTACTACTGCCATCATCACTACAACTGCCACAATCATCACGACTACTGTCATCATCACCATTACTATGATCATCATCATTACTACAATTGCAATCATCGCTACTACTCTCACCATCATCACTATTACTGTCACCATTGTCAATACCAACTTAATCACTACTATCATCATTGATACTACAACTATCAACCAGCATTACTACTATCATCACCACCATCTTACAATCATCATTACTACTGTTAACATCATCACTGCTACTATAACCATCATCATTACTACTGTCACAAGTATTACCATCATGTATCCTACTGTCACCATCATCACTACTACTGCCAGCATCACCATTACTATGATCTTCATCATCACAACTATTGTCATCACTACAACTACTACATCACTACTACTCACCATCATCACTAATACTCACTACCATCATCACTACTGTCATTATTATCACTACAACTATCATCATTACTTGTCACCATCATCACTACTATTATGACCATCATCACTACTACTAGTACTGTCACCATCATATCTACTACTGTCACCATCATATCTGCTACCGTCATCATCATCACTACTGTCATCATCATCAATACAACTACAACCATCATCACTACTATTATCACCATCAATACTACTATCACCATCAATCCAAATATTACTACCATCACTTCTAATATCAACTAAACTAACTTAACCTAGCAAATGCATAGCGAGATGTTTTTGTCCCCAGAACAAATGCGTTCTTAGTGTGTGAGCCCCTTCGGTGCTCACACACTAAGAACGACATAATTGCTGGGTGGGGGGGAGGTGTTGGGGGGGGGGGGGGGTCCGGGGGGGGGGGCCCTCCGGAGGTGGGGGGGGGGGGGGGGGGGGAAACATTTTTGGACATAAAATCAGAACTATTTTATAAATTCAAAAAATCTTTTTTGACTGACGTTCGCATTCACGCAACAAAATAATGTTTGTGTGAAATTTGGTGAAAATCCGTACAACGGTCTAGGAGGAGTTTCGGGACAGACGGACGACAACAACGACGACAGAAATTTTTTCCGGTGGTACCCACTATACGGGGGGGGGGGGGGGGGGGCAATACCAAACTCTGCTTACGCAGAGTTGATAATAATACTAAAGTAGACGTGCTGTTTCGCCCAAAATCAAAACAGCATACCCAACTCTGCGATGGGTCAACATCATCACCACTAGTCACTATCACCATTACTATCATCAACACTACTACTATTATAGTCATCACTATTACTCTTACCATCATCACTACTACTGTAATCATCACTACAACTTTCACTATCATCACTACTACTGTCACCATCGTCACTACCATCATCACTAATGTCATCATTATCACTACAACTATCATCATTACTTGTCACCATCATCACTACTATTATGACCATCATCACTACTACTAGTACTGTCACCATCATATCTACTACTGTCATCATCACTACAACTACAACCATCATCACTAGTATTATCACCATTATCACTACAATTACCATCATCCCCACTATTACTACCATCACTTCTAATGTCAACTAAACTAACTTAACCTAACAAATGCGGGGCAAGATGTTTTCATCCTCAGAACGAAGGCGTTCTGTGTGTGTGCCCCTATGGGGCACGCACACGCAGAACGCCTTCATGGCACGAGGGGGGGGGGGGGGGGGGTGTTCATGGGGGGGGGGAGGTTCTGGGTGGGTCCCCGAGGGGGGGGGGGGGAACCATATTTTGGACCTAAAATCATAACTATTGCACAAATTCAAAAAATCTTTTTTGACTGACGTTCGCATTCACCCAACAAATGTTCGTGTGAAATTTTGTGAAAATCCGTCCAACGGTCCAGGAGGAGTATGGAGACAGACGGACGACGACGACGACGACAGACATTTTTTGTGTGTGGTACCCACTATACGGGGGGGGCGATACCAAACTCTGCTTACGCAGAGTTGATAAAGTAGAAGTGCTGCTTTGCCCAAAATCAAAACGGCATACCCAACTCTGCGATGGGTTACCATCATCACTACTATTACCCCATTATAACTACTACTATCACCATCATCAATACTGCTATGATCACTACAACTGTCACCACCATCACTACAACTGTCAATATCATCACTAAAGCAATCACCATCACCATTAATATCACCATCGTCACAAACATCATCACTACTGTCATCATTATCACTACAACTATACCCATCATCGTAGTACTACTACTAGTGCTATCACCATCATCACTACTACTGTCACCATCATCACTACTACTAGTAATGTCATCATCATCACTGCTACTAGTACTGTCATTATTATCACTACAAATATCACAATCATCACTACTATTATCTAAATCATCATTGCTATCACTATCATCTCTGATGTTACTACCATCTCTGCTACTGTCATCATCAGTACCATCACCATCATCACAAATAATACCACTAAGAATACTGGAGGATTCGCCCCCAAAACAACTCGCCCCCGACGGGGGACGACAATCGTCGCATTGACCAACCGAATTTGCCTGCAAAATTTGGTGACAATACATTAACCCATTCAGTACCAGTTCTGCCTTTTTCATTTTATAGTGGATAATAATAGACGATTGTATTCAGTTTAATTAGCAGGCTTTCAAATATCCTAATTAACCCTTTTTCACCACAGACCCTTCTTAAGCTCCACAAAATCGTCTAATTATAGCTGGAATAATACAAAAAAGATGTTGCCAGAACAGAAAGGGTTAAACAGTCTAGGAAAAGGTTGGGAAAAATGATTAACACTCTTCTTTTGATCTTTGACCTTGACCTTTGACCTGAAGTATTAGAATATTTAAATGAAATTGATATATACTGTATGTTAGTTATGTAAAATGCAATTAACAGTCAGCTTATCAAAATTTAAGTATTTCTTATGATGAATCCTGACTTTTGACTTTGACCTGTGACCTTGACCTTTATGTAGGATTCTATGTGTTGCTTGCTTTGATGTAGCCCTGGAAAATCAAGTAAGCGTGCCAAACTTCATTAAAGATCATCAACTAGTTCCAGAGGTATTAACCCATAACTATCGGCGCGCAACATAAGTAGAGTATAATAAATCTGGACTATCTGGCGGCGCTCGACATAGGTCGTGTGGCAATTTCAGCACGTAATGTTGCTGAGAGAGAGAGACAAGAGGTGGCAGGAGAGTAGCGAGCGTATGACTGCTCCAGACCACCGCGGCGAACCTACTGACACGAATCCCACCTCCCTCCCTCTCTCACTCGCTACATACGGAATTGTATGGGGAAAGTGCCGAATTACATGCTTTTTGCACTCGCGTTGCGCGGTTGTTGCAAGCAAACTAGCCATCATAAAAGGATCGTTATGGTGTCATTGGAAAGCTCTGTTTATGCCCTTTCAGGGATAGATACTTGTTTTACGCTCTGGGTCTTATTTAGGCATGAAAATGATCACGTAAACAGCCCTATTATGGGTAAAAACACCCCGCTGGTGGCTACATATTATATACCGCCTAGGCCGCTCGTAAGGTGTTAAAGGAATAGCTGACCTTGACCTTTGACCTTCATCTTGACCTTCATGATGTCTGAAAATTTAAGTTTAATTTTAATTTAAAGCACAAGTCTCGACAAACTTTGTGAAGTTTACACGAATAGTACAACAATGAGCATATCGACCTTATATCTGACCTTTGACCTATCAAATGGAATTATGTTTATTCTTGTATGACCTTGGCCTAGGCATTCTGAATATGCATGATATGCATAGTGAGAATCTTACATTAAATTGGAAATACTAGTAAAAATCTTATTTTGACCTTTAACCTTGACTTTCGACCTTAGACATTTTTATCGAGGATTTAGTTAGCTTAACACAATTGTTCATATTAACTAGCATTATGCATATGGTGTAATTTGTATAAAAACTTATAGATTACAATTAGTGATCATATATTGTGACCTTGACCTTTGACCTTTGACTAAAAATAAAATACATATATTTGGGTGGTCGTCGCATTGACCAACTGAATTTGCCTGTACAATGGGTGACAATACGTTAAACAGTCTAGGAGGAGTTTAGGGAAAATGACAAACGCTCTTGTTTTGACCTTGATCTTTGACCTTAACTATTACAATATATATGTAAAATGTTATATATATGTTATTAAAGTATTAAGCAACTAACACAGCCAGTTTTCCTAAGTTTAAGTAATCTGTTTTAATAAATAATAAAAGTTGACCTTTGACCCTGACCTATGTGTAAGAGTACATTTTTGTTTGCATTGACATTGCCCAGGAAAATCAAATAAGCAAGCTTAATTTCATTAAAACCTATCTGTTATAGTTTCATATGTATTAATAGAATAATTGACCTTGAACTTTGACCTTTATGATATGTATCAACATTTATTAATTTCCTTTTCATTTAAAGTGCAACTATCTCTACACATGTTGTGAAGTTTGCATGAAAAGTAAAGAAAATAGCATATTGATGTTATTTTTTACCTTGACCTGTGACCTTGACCTTTCATATGGAATTGTATAGTTTCTTGTATGACTTTGGCCTAGGTATTCCGAAAATACATGGTAAGCCTAGTGAGAATCTAACAGTTAGTATAAGAAATACTAGTAAAAAACATATTTTGACCTTTGACCTTGCCCTTTATAATATTTATCAAAAATTTGGGCAATACGATATCAAGGTTACCAGTAAATTCCACAGTGAAAATGAAGACATTGAGTAAAACTAAAAATAAATAGTAAAAGTTGACCTTTGACCTTGACTTTTATGTAAGCGTACATTCCGTCATTGACATAGCCCAGGAAAATCAAATAAGCATGCCTAATTACATTAAAACTGTCAGTTAGTTTCATATATATTATTAGAATAGTTGACCTTGACCTTGACCTTTGACCTTTATCTTGACCTGTATGATGTGTCAACATTTATTGTTTCCTTATCATTTGAAGTGCAACTATCTCACCAAATTTTGTGAAGTTTGCATGAAAAGTAAAGAAAATAGCATATTGACCTTATATTTGACCTTGACCTGTGACTTTGACCTTTCATATGGAATTGTGTAGTTTCTTGTATAACCTTGGTCTAGGTATTCCGAATAGATATGGTAAGCCTAGTGAAAATCTAACAGTTATTATAAGAAATACTAGTAAACAAAATATTTTGACCTTTGACCTTTGACCTTACCGTTTGGAATATCTATCTAAATTTTGGTCAATAAGATATCAAAGATATCCGTAACTTGTATAGTTAAAATTAAGAAATATGAGTATAAACTAATAAATATGAAATATTTACCTTATTTTTAACCTTGACCTTTGACCTTAACCTTTAAGTTAAATGGAAAATTTCTTTTTGACTGACCATCGCATTGACCAAATCGATATATCTGTGAAATTTTGTGAAAATCCAATGAACGGTCTAGGAGTTTCCAGACGTACGACGGACGACGGACGGCGACGGACAAGCTGACTGGTGGTGCACAGTATATGGGTGGGGTCTGTGTATGCGATACCACTCTGCTTCGCAGAGTTGATAATAATAATAATAATAATAATAAAGTAGATGTGCCGTTTTGCCCAATATCAAAACGGCATTCCCAACTCTGCGATGGGTTACCATCATCACTACTAATATCATCAATCACAATCACCATCATCACTACAACTGCCACAATCATCACGACTACTTTCATCATCACCATTACTATGATCATCATCACTACTACAATTACAATCATCGCTACTACTCTCACCATCATCACTACTACTGTCACCATTGTCACTACCATCTTAATCACAACTATCATCATTGATACTACAACAATCAACCATCATTACAAATATCATCACCACCATATTACAATCATCATTACTACTGTTAACATCATTACTACTACTATAACCATCATCATTACTACTGTCACAAATATTACCATCATTTATCCTACTGTCACCATCATAACTACTACTGCCATCATCACCATTACTATGGTCTTCATCACCACAACTATTGTCATCATCACTACAACTTTCACCATCCTCACTACTACTCACCATCATCACTAATACTCACACCATAGTCACTACCATCATCACTACTGTCATTATTATCACTACAACTATCATCATTACTTGTCACCATCATCACTACTATTATGACCATCATTACTACTACTAGTACTGTCACCATCATAATTATCTATTACTGTCACCATCACATATACTACTGTCATCATCATCACTACTGTCATCATCATCAATACAACTACAACCATCATCACTACTATTATAACCATCAATACTACTATCACCATCAATTCAAATATTACTACCATCTCACTTCTAATGACAACTAAACAAACTTAACCTAGCAAATACGTAGCGAGATGTTTTCGCTCTCAGAACGCCATCATCCAGGAGGGTTGGGGGGGGGGGGGGGGGTTATCTGGGAGGTGGGGGGGGGGTGTAAAACCATATTTTGGACCTAAAATCATAACTATTACATAAATTCAAAACATATTTTTTGACTGACGTTCGCATTCACGCAACAAATGTTCGTGTGAAATTTGGTTAAAATCCGCCCAACGGTCTAGGAGGAGTTTCGAGACAGACGGACAACGACGACGACAGACATTTTTTTCCGGTGGTACCCACTATACGGGGGGCGATACCAAACTCTGCTTACGCAGAGTTGATTACATAATTATAACATAGCCACGATAACCGGATAGCACCCTGACTTACCTGCTGAATTATGGCGGGATTTGTTTGATTTGAATATTTGTTTGTTATATTTTAGATTCCACCCTAGGCCTCCGTCAAGTTTATAATTTATACCCCTAAGACCCCTCTTCGATATAAATGCGTGCATTTTTCGGTAAAGAAATGCTCCGGGCGGAGGCTGCTTTCTCCGACATTACAGGCTCGCTATCGTTCGTCAGGAAAAAATCGACACCTAAATGGCAAGAATGGTCCTAAAATCATCAAAGTAATGGGGTGAATGTCTTAAGATCTCAAAACTAATGGGGTTAAACATGAGGGAGAAAGAGGGTCCAGAATACCTCCCCCCCCCCCCCCCCCCCCCCCCCCCCCCCCCCCCCCCCCCCCCCCCCCCCCCCCCCCCCCCCCCCCCCCCCCCCCCCACCCCCCCCCCCCCCCCCCCACCCCCCCCCCCCCCCCCCCCCCACCCCCCCCCCCCCCCCCCCCCCCCCCCCCCCCCCACCCCCCCCTCCCTTTCTACTTATTTGCTGTCTTTGTTGAGAATAATACCGATCTAAAATATAAGTCACCTATCATAACCCCAAATATAAGTCACCTATCATAACCCCAAATATAAGTCACCTATCATAACCCCAAATATATGTCACCTATCATAACCCCAAATATAAGTCACCTATCATAACCCCAAATATAAGTCACCTATCATAACCCCAAATATAAGTCACCTATCATAACCCCAAATATAAGTCACCTATCATAACCCCAAATATATGTCACCTATCATAACCCCAAATATAAGTCACCTATCATAACCCCAAATATAAGTCACCTATCATAACCCCAAATATAAGTCACCTATCATAACCCCAAATATATGTCACCTATCATAACCCCAAATATAAGTCACCTATCATAACCCCAAATATAAGTCACCTATCATAACCCCAAATATAAGTCACCTATCATAACCCCAAATATAAGTCACCTATCATAACCCCTATCAAAACGAAAACCAAATTCTTTATTTAGTTGATGATCGCGTTATAAATAAGAACGAAATACACGAACTGCCCTGTCTAAATACAATCCGGACTTCACCCTCGGTATCCTCAGGGTATCCTCTTTACCATCTCCACCACCACCACCACCATCTCTACTATCTCCACCACCACCTCTACCTCCACCACCACCATCTCTACTATCTCCTCCACTACCACCACCTCTACCTCCACATCAACCATCCCCTCTAGCTCCACCTCCACCACCACCATCTCCCCCAACACCAATACCACCACCACCACAGGACCAGTAGATATCGCCGGCAGAATATCGTGAGTGTTGGATTGTTTGGGGTATTGTGTGTACAGAATATTGGAAATACTTTAATATGCCCACCTATGTTTCCCGCTCAAATTCTCCACCATGCACTAACATTTTACCTGTATTATTTTGCTCCCCTTTGTTGGCACTGTTCTATGTTGTTTTTCTTTGGCTCTGTTCTCTATTATTTTGGTTATTTATTTGTTGGCACTGTTTTATTTTGTTTTTTCTTTGTAAGCACAGTTCTTTATTTATTTTCTTTGTTGGCACTGTTCTGTGTTTTTTTCTTTGTTGGAACTGCTCTATATGTTTTCTTTGTTGGCACTGTTATGTTGTTGTTTTCTTTGTTGCCACTGTTATGTTGTTGTTTTGGCACTGTTCTACATTGTTTCTTATTTGTTTAGAACTGTTCTTAGTTGTCACTGTTCTATGTTGTTGTTGTTGTTTTTGCCGATCCCCAGGCTGTTTGACCGAGCAGCCCCAAGGTCCTCAGCAAGGCCAAGGCCACAACCGAGTGCCCCCACGGAACACTCCCAGCCTTACCATTAAGAAATTGTTTACGCTTTCGCTGCCAGTCTTTTTTTATTCTATGTGCATGGAGGAGACCAAAGGCAGGTTGCCTGTAACGAGTGTCTCTCCCCGAAGTTAAAAGAGTGACAGAGCCAAATTCAAGGAACGTTGGGGTCAAAATGCCTGGACACACGAAGTTTAAAGCAGTCTAAGTCATAGGATGAAGGAAAGACTGATTGAGGGAGAGAGTTCCAGAGTTCACTTGTTGAGTAGAAGAAAGACTGAGAACATTTGCCAATTGGATAGCTTGACCGAATAGGAGTGGGACTGTGTTGTAACTTGTAAGGCGGGTGCCTCGCACTCGCCGCACGGGAGGGGGTATACACTGTGAGAGCTCTGAAGAACACTGATTGTTGTAATAGCAATAAAAGAGTGAAAGAGATGCAGCATTGCGGCATGTAGAAAGATATTTTAGGGAACTAGTAAGAAGAAGCGAGTTGATGAGGCGAAATGCTTTTGATCAACTCGTTCGAGAAGTGCAGTATGGGTGGAGCCTCCCCACACATGCGAACAATACTCAATACAGGGGCGCACTGTGCTCCGATACAGAGCAAGATACTGTGCGGGGGTGAAGAACCCATGGAAACGGTTGAGCACACTCAACTCTTGGGAAACCTTTTTTAGCAAGAGTGGTAATATGTTCCCTCCAAGGAAGGCCAGATGAAAAAGACACACCTAAAACGATGAGAGAAGATGTAGGGCTGAATTGTGTATTGTTGAAGTATTCTTCAGAGTTGCAATAGTTGATAGTCTTGTGGAAGATGGTGATGGAGAGATAGAGGGAAAAACTGGTAAGTAACAAGATTTTCTCTGCCCCAATCAGAGATAATTGAAAGATCCGAAGACAGGCATTCTATGGCCTCGCCACGTTTGTTTTGGAGTGCTTGCATGTTGGGTTGATGTGAAAAACTAGTTGAATAGTGTAAGGTAGAGTCATCAGCATATGAGTGGATGGAACTGGAGGTACAGTTGAGAAGATCATTGATAAATAATAGAAAGATAATTGGAGACAGGACAGAGCCCTGAGGAACACCGGAGTTGATAGGTTGAGGAAGCGAACGATGGCCATCCCCAACTGCAGCTATAGAGCGTTCTGAAATGAAATTGGAGACAAAGGCACAAATAGAGGGATAGAAACCGAAGGAGGGTAGTTTGAAAATTAAAGACTTATGCCAGATTCTATCGAAGGCTTTCGATATGTCTAGAGCAATAGAAAAAGTCTCACCGAAGTCCCGAAAGGAGGATGACCAAGAGTTTGTAAGATAGGCAAGGAGATCACCAGTAGAGCAGCCCTTAAGGAAACCGTACTGGTGATCTGAAAGTAGATTATGGGAAGATAAATGCTTAAGACATTTTGAGGCAAGAATAGTTTAAAAACCCTTAGAGATGCAAGAAATAAAAGCAATTGGACTATAGTTAGAGGGTTGAGAGCGGTCACCCTTCTTTGGGACAGGTTGAATAAGAGCAAACTTCCAGCAAGAAGGAAAGACGTTAAAGGATAGACAAAGACGAAAGAGCTTGCCTAGGCAGGGAGTCAGCACGGAAGAATATTTTTTAAGTACAACAGGAGGAACACCGTCCGGTCCGTATGGCTTCTTAGTATTAACCTTTAAAAGGCGAGCTATGTGTAGTGAACACCACACTTCTGGGCGGCAATATTAGGCTCTATTCCTGCCTATAATCGTTGTGGGAATATAATTTTTCTGGTCAAAATCGCGAATAAACATGGAGCGGCCCATTCATGAAATGTGGAGCACAGTAAGGCAACCCATCCCCTCGCGAGCTCTGGAGCATGACTGAGAGTTTCACCCCACAGTCTACCTCTGCCAACACACTCGCTAGGCACATAACCACAGCCTGGAACCAGCTTGCTAATGTTAGCACAAAAATATACCAATGAATTAGGGAATAACAGGGAAAATAGGTGATAATTGAAGGGGGGGGGAGTAAAGGGGGAAAGGAGGGGATGTGGAGGAGTGATATGAGGTATGGGGAAGGAAAAAAAAAACACTTGTTACTGATATGAGGTATGGGGAAGGGGAAACAAAAAAAAACACTTGCTACTGGGGCCTTTTCAAAAAAAAATTAGGCCTTCCCTCTTAACCCGTCAAATGCGGGGAGACTCATAAATTTTACTGGGCCACTGCGGGAAGACTCTTATGATCCTACAGTAGGCCTAAAAAACACATTTAACACCCCTGTAGTTTTTTTTTTTTTTTTTTTTTTTTTTTTTAGTTTTTTTTTGCCCCTTGGCCATGCCAAATATCACTCCTTCACATTCCCTCCTTCCCTCCTTCCCCCCCCCCCCCCCCTCAATTATCACCTATTATCCCTGTTATTCCCTTATTCTTAGGTATATTTTCGTGCTAACAATAGCGAGTTGCTAGCAGGGCGTGGTCATATGTGTTACCAAGCGTGAGAAAGAGCAAGTGATAAGGAGAGAGACGTCAGTGTCTCTCCAGGCATCGTGAGGGGTGGATGTTGGCCAGGCTGGCTCACACTTGATGAATGTAACTCTCGCTCTCATTTTGCGATTTTGACCAGCCAAACACTGTTTCCACTTGTTTTATTGTTGTAACAGGTTAATATCTTCATATTAAATGTAAAATAGGCGCATATGGAGAAGTATTAATGATATTTATGGTAAGATAACGATTTTAGTGAATAGAAACAGTGAAATAGGTCCGCACCAGGACATGGTGTTCAGTACATACGGTGTGCACTTCTTAGGTTAAGAGCTTTGCCGCCGTCGCCCAGTAAAACCTCTTAAGAGCTTTCTCGCCGTTCCTGGGTTAAACCCAGAGAAGGCCGAGAGGACATCCTTAGAAGAAATTATGCTATTAGGCATAAGCAAGTGCAAGGTGGGTGGAGAGGGAGGAATAGCACCGGAATCATCCAAAGTGGAGTTTTTAGCGAAAGTTTGAGCGAAGAGTTCAGCTTTGTCAGAGGAAGAGGTGACGGTGGTACCATCAGAGTGGAAAAGAGGAGGAAAAGACGAGGAAGTGAAATTGTTGGAGAGGTTTTTGGCTAGATGGCAAAAAGTTTGGGAAGAGCTAGAGTTGGACAGTTCAGAGCATTTGTAATTGATGAAAAAGTTTTTGGCGAGTCGGAGACCAAATTTGGCTTGATTCCGGGCAGAGACAACTGAGAGGTCAATCCACGGAAGAGATGCCGCCACCTGAGATCTAGAAAATATATATGTGAAAGGAACAGTCAGAGTAAGCTATGGATATGGCAGAGAACGCTCAACTCTCACTCTGAAAGACCAGCCCATCACCAGTGTTCTATGTTGTTTTTTCTCTTTGTTGTCACTGTTCTTTATAAAATGTCTTTTTTCTTTGTTGGCACTGTTCTATGCTGTTTTTTCTTTGTTGGCACTGTTCTTTAATGATCTTTTTTCACTGTTCTTTAATTTTTTATTTCTTTGTTGGTACTGTTCTATATTGTTATTTTTTGTTTTTTGTTACTATTCTATATTTTGTTTTGTTTTAGTTGACATTGTTTTATATATATTTTTTCTTTTGTTGTTACTGTTCTATATTGTTTCTTTTTATTTGTTGCCACTGTTCAATATTGTTTTCGCAGATAAAGTGCCACAGTTTCTATTTAGACTGTCACTATGCATTCCACAATACATTTAACCCATCCAGCCCTAGAGTCGACCATTGGCAGATGCCTATTTTGTTACGCATAGCCCTAGAGTTCGCTATTGGACGTCAGCTATTCTCACAAACATGTGTTTGTTAATTTAATTAATCGAGTTTAGGTGTGAAGTTGGTTAGTGGAGAGAACATAATAATTAATTTTTATTCAGTAGTAGTTTATCGAGAGGCCTTCCTTAGGGTTAAGCGCCCCATTAATTACTATTTCCATTCACTTATTCATAGCCTCCGATAGTGCAGTTGGAATGATTGTACATGCTAAGATTGGTTTGCAGGATTCGAAACTGCATAATAAATCGTAGGCTTGTGCAGCATTCTTTACCTGTCTTCGTGGCTCAATGCATAAGTGTGTTGATTTTCGGTGTGAGCGTCCTGGGTTCGAATCCCCGGACTGCCACATTTGTTTGTTAATTTCATTAATCGAGTTTAGGAGTGAAGTTGGTTAGTGGAGAGAACATTAATTAAATAATTTTATGTCTCTCAAAAATGGTCGTTAGGGGTCTCAAATTTGTAAATATGGTAGTTTAGGATGTGGGCACAGTTGACAGCCCATGAAGTTCACACAGGGCCACCCCAGTTTATTTGATATTAATTAAAAAATAAAGAACAAATATGAATAATGCCTGAAACTGGGCGTTACGTTAGTTACTTCAATGGGTTAATAGGAGGTACCGGTAGTTGTTATTTTCTGGACCACTCCTCCTTCACATTTAGCCCCATTAGTTATGAGATTTTAAGACATTCGCCCCGTTAGTTTGGCGATTTTAATATCTTTCGCCCATTTCTTTGTCAATATTAAGATATTTTGTACCATTTAGGTGTCAACATTTTCTGGCTGAGCGATAGCGGTTCCTCCAAAATTACAGAATCGCTATCGCTTGCCTGAAAAAAAATCGACACCTAAACGATACGAAAGATATTGATATTGATAAAGAAATTGAGCGAAAGGTCTTAAAATCAACACACTAATGGGGCGAGCATCTTAACATTTAAAACTAATAGGGCTAAAGATGAGGGAGAAGAGGGGCCAGAAAAAGCAACAGACTAATAACAAACACAACAAAGCCACTTCAACAGCTTCCTCTCTCTCCAATACTCCTTCTCCCCTCGCAACGCTCTTCGAAAGTAGATAAGAGGTGCCGTTGTAAGGGCTTATCCCTCAATACCTTCACCTGACCTGACCTGAGAGACCGATGCACTGTTTGGTATCGAGTAATATTAACCCCTTGAGGATTATGACTCATTTTACCTGTTTAGTTTGGCTGTTATTAGTCGATTTTTTCAGCTTAGGAAGACATTGTGGAAGTCAGAGGGATGACAGAGACATTTTTCGCCCATCTGACTGCTAGGGAGGCCTTTCAAAACTGTATATAATCGCCAATGCTAATCAGAATATACTGTAAAAACGTGTCATAATCTTCAAGGGGTTGAATCTGTCGAGCTAAAGTTTTGCTTTGCAGTTCTTAAATGGTCTTTGAAATTGCCAACATGCTCGAAACTATACATTTGCATGTTAATTTCTGTGTATCCCTTCTTATAGTCATTCTTGTTTTAACCCCTTTTTGCCGACGACGTCTTTTAACATTTATTTTAGCTATATTTAGACGATTTTGTGCAGTCTAAGAAGGATGTTAATAAAATGGGTTAAGTGAGATAGTTAAAAGCCTGATAATTGCTGGAGGCCCTTATGAATTTGAATACAATCGTATAATAGTAGCCGGAATAAAGTTAAAAAGACGGCACCGGTACTGAAAGGGTTAAATCCAAATGGTATCAGTTTGCCGCCCTGGTTACGTGCAAGTACGGACGCGCTAATAAGTCATGTCCCAGCTCTCATTAAGCTTGGCTTGCTCTGTATTGTATTTATGTATGTCAGATGTTGAACAGGGTGAGTATGTGTAGGAACAGGTTTGTATATTTCACTCGATATGAAGAAATGAAGCTTAGATATTGCTGATACTAATTATTGATCAAAATACACTTGGTGCCGAGACATCACTTATTAGCGCAACTGTACGTAACCTATTTCGGGATTCTGTAAAGACAATTGTACTTCAGTCAAACATTTAATTGTTGTCTACTTGTGTATTCATATTATGATGCAGAGGTGTTACATTGAGGCCATCCTGTATTAGTGTACATTTATTATGTTCTATCCAACAACCAACTCTACTCCTAAAATCGATTAATGAAATATTACAAACACATGTGGCAGTCCGTGGATTCCAACCCATGACGCTCACACCGAAAATCAACACCTTATGCATTGCGCCACGAAGACAGTTAAAGAATGGTGGACACTGCCTACGATTTATTATGCAACTTCGAATCCTGCATATCAATCTAAGCATGTACACACATCCCAACTGCAACTCACGTAGGCTATGCATATGTGAATGGAAAGAGCAATTAATGGGGCCTTAACCACTAGGGAAGTCCTCTCGATAAATTACTCCTGAACCAATATCAATTATTATTTTCTATCCAACAACCAACTCTACTCCTAAAATCGATTAATGAAATATTACAAACAAATGTGACAGTCCGTGGATTCGAACCCAGGACGCTCACACCGAAAATCAACACCTTATGCATTGCGCCACGAAGACAGTTAAAGAATGGTGGACACTGCCTACGATTTATTATGCAACTTCGAATCCTGCTTATCAATCTAAGCATGTACACACATCCCAACTGCAACTCACGTAGGCTATGCATATGTGAATGGAAAGAGCAATTAATGGGGCCTTAACCACTAGGGAAGTCCTCTCGATAAATTACTCCTGATTATATAATGAACAATTCGACTTTTTAAAAATATATCTATCATCAACGAAATATCAAATATATGACGGGATTTTAGTGTACATATTAATGGTCAATTTCAAAATGTTGCCTTTTAAATGTAATGATTATATAAATACAAATTTCGCAACAGACTTGCCAATATGTGTTTCAATATCACTTTATATGATTGTATTTACAACGTATATATTCTACATTTTTTCCAATGAATAATTATAATACCAATTATGACAACTGAGGAAACATTTATGATGACCGTATTACGTGTCAATATTTTATCTTGTTTGATTGCAAATTTGAATAATAAAAAATAGTGAGTCTCATATCATATATGAGCCAACAATGCTCTCTCTCTCTCTCCTGTCCCTCTCATTTCTACCAGTGGAAGATAAAAATATATAATGTACAAATAGTGCAATAATTTATACCGTAATTTTTTCCACAATAATTTGGCGCACCTGGAAACAGCAATGCGGGGTGGAGGCCCTATAGGAAACAGCGATTGGCCAATTTCCGCCACATTGGAGTCATTTGTGCCATAAGCCTATCTGTACACTAGTATAGCTGCATACCCATATCAAACCTAAGGCAATGATAGTACAGTTGCCCACTTGTATTCTACTCATTCTGAGAGTTTATGTATGGACGAACATCTAAATACAGGAGCTATAGTAATGAATTAACATAGCCAACTACACTCGTAATTCCTCCACTCTTGTTCTGCTTCCATGCATGTATAGGGTGTGTACGAATTCACGTGAGCACATGTACATGAAGTACACTATGCTCTTTGAATCCATTGTGTATATGATCACAAATAAAATACAACCTGGTACGGGATACATAATTTGGCCTTTAGATCTAAATTCTACATCATCAGAAAAACACATAACATCATGTAGGCCTATGTATGTATGTACTCCTATTGGTTTAAGAAATAACATAACACCCCGTAGTTCGACACCTACGTCACCAAAATGGCGTCCAAAGAACAAAGATAGTCGATCTCTGTGACCATTGGAACTCTAGTGGGGGGTTGGGATTGGGGAGGGGGGGGGGGGAAATTTAGCCCCTTTCATTTTTCGCCGGTAATGTGTCAGTAGAATATTACCTATTAAAAAGTCATTATGAAAATATCCATACACTGAACTGCTGGCCTAATGATGAATGCCCTCGTTTTTACTTGCCCAAATAGAAGGACAGAGCTATAGCGTTTATTATTGTTGTAGCCAGGGACACGTATATACGAGTGTTATACCCTGTTGGGGCCAGAGTGAGGTCTTTAGGATTTTCCCTTTTGTGATCCATTAGATTTGATTATTTTAAAACGTGTTATTATCCTTTCGGTTTGGTGAAAAGAAAGTATATCATCCTATTCGATTGTCGAATTTTATTCTGGGCGAGCGACAGCGAGCATGTAATTTAAAAATTGGCCTTCGGCAGGGATATTTTGTTTTATATAAAAATTTACACATTTTGGATCAAGGCGGTCTGCATGGGCATTTTTAGTTTGAAGGAAAATACAATTGAACACAAATGGCCAAAGTGTCATAATAACTCACAATACGGAAACCCAGATAGTGTTAACGTCCAATGCCAATAATTATAGACCTATTAGCATAAAGGGTCAATATACAGGACGCGCTACAATATTGGTAACAAAATAATCTCAATAGCATGTGATTAAGCGATTTTTTTCCAAATTATTGATGTAGGTGTCAGTCCCAGGAAACTATCATAATACATATTATATGGATATTTACCTTGTAATGGTTTGTTTACACTGGTAGAGCTCTTTTCCGTGCCTGTCAGTCAATAACTGAGACATCTGGTGGCGAATGCAATGAACCACTGGTGGCGAAAGCAATATTCTACCTAATTCTTGCCAAAAGTAATAGAGTTCACTGACACGTGATGTCTATCGACCAATCAGGTGATGCCATGATTTGGAACACAGGTGGTCAAGGATATAACCCATTAGTTTGATTATGGCCAGTTTGTGTAGAGGGTGTGGGTAGCCGATCAAAGCTTTTTCCCCCGTCTTTAAAAACAGTGAGGCTGCTTGAGACATTTTCGCCTTCCAATAAGTGTATACTGTCCAAAGTGCAATAACTAGTGTTCCAAATACAGCCGACGAGGACAGCTGGTTTTGAAATGCACATACAGTTTTTTGCCATGGAAGAAATCGAAACACAAATCCACCACCTGTTGACCATGATGGGTGGTGAGCCTCCAGCCAGGCAGCCACTCAAGCCAAGGACCCTCAACCCAGTACCTCCTCTGTTCATTAAG
>CM064487.1:57101445-57256445 GCA_032716605.1 Paralithodes platypus | reverse complement strand
TATGTTAGGAAAGCCAGGTAATAAATGTTCTTTAATACATACGAGGTTGAAAGAAATGGCAATTTCTGCGTTGGAAATTTTATTATTCAAAGTTTCCAGGTCTCTGATGAGTTTTCGCTGGGTGGCAGGAAGTAGATGAATGAGATGAGCAAAATTTATGGTGGTACAGGGTTACATAAATGTACATGATGATACAGGATATACGACGCGTTTCACTGGACAACCAGCATTATCAAGTAAGGGTAGAATGATATAAAAGGTTAACAGGAAGGGTATATATAGAGGGTGGAGGATCAGAGGAGGCGAAAATCAGGGGGCAAAAGTCTCCTATTGGTGGAGGGGTATTCTAGGAGAGCAAAAGGGGGAACCGCTTCACGCAGGCGCACTGGATGCGGGATGGTGTTGGTCGGGTGGCGGGGTCAAAGCTGATTGGCTGCGTGTCGAGGGGCGTGGCCTAAGTTGGGTGGTCCGTGTGGCGCCGGCAGAAGACGAAGCTGAAGGAGGTAGCGCGGGGGGCTGCGTCAAGGGCACCGGGGGGCGAGGGGGGGGTTAGGTCCTGTAGGGTAGTGCCTTTTGGCAGAAGGAAGGATCTGAAGGTCTAGAGTTTGGTTGTTGATGTTAGGATGTAAGGCTTGGATATATAAAGCTTCGAGTATAGGTAATCTCCTTGGGTCACTTTCTTTATCGAGTATGGCGGTGTGTTTCTCTAACTCGTTGCGTGTGAGGTGGGGGTGGTTGGGGGTGAGATAGTGGTCTTTGATGGCTCCAGCCTGAAGGTGAAGAGTTAACCGACGTGAAAGACGAGTCTGCGTCATGCCAATATAGGAATGAGGTCCACAGTCCTCATAATTACAGGTATGTTGGTAAATGACGTGATCGTCGGTCATCGGGCTCTTTATCTTGGTGGAAGCTGGTTTGTTGCGGAGAACGAGGTTGGAGGTCTTGGGAGATTTGTAATAAATTATTAATTTGATTTTGTTTTCCGGGTTGGTTGGGTGGACATGCTTGGAGATTATTTCTTTTAAGACGGCCTCGTCATTTTTGTGTTCAGAGGACATGTAATTGCGGTAGAAGATCTTAATTTCATTGGGGGGGGGGTCAATGTTGGGAGGGCTATGGGTGTACCATTTTTCAAGATGGTGGTTGATGGTGCTGGAGATGTCGGAGTTGGAGTATCCATTATTCACTAAAACTTGGAATAGTCTTTCTAGTTCCTGGTGGGTGTCGGCCCAGGTAGAGCAGTGCGTGAGGGCTCTGATTACATAGGCGGAGATGGAGGATAGAAGATAACGGCGGGGGCATTCACTATCGCCGTTGAGGCATTGTCCTGTGTTAGTTGGTTTAGTGTAGACAGTGGTTTTGAACCCATGGTCGTTCAGAGCTACGAGGATGTCGAGGAAGGGGAGTTGTCCATTGTTAGATTTTTCAAAGGTGAAGTTAAGTCCGGAGGAGGTCATGAAGCGACGCTGGAGTTCCTGTAGTTCGTGGAGCTCCTTGATTTGCACGAAGATGTCATCCACGTATCTACAGTAGACGGCGGGTCGTTGGGCAGCTAGGAGCTCTTCCTCGATGGCACCCATAAAAAAGTTTACAAAAAGAACTCCTAGGGGGCTGCCCATCGCCACACCGTCTATCTGCTTGTACATGTTGCCCCGGGGGCAAAGGACCTCCTCCGGACTTAACTTCACCTTTGAAAAATCTAACAATGGACAACTCCCCTTCCTCGACATCCTCGTAGCTCTGAACGACCATGGGTTCAAAACCACCGTCTACACTAAACCAACTAACACAGGACAATGCCTCAACGGCAATAGTGAATGCCCCCGCCGTTATCTTCTATCCTCCATCTCCGCCTATGTAAGGAGAGCCCTCACGCACTGCTCTACCTGGGCCAACACCCACCAGGAACTAGAAAGACTATCCCAAGTTTTAGTGAATAATGGATACTCCAACTCCGACATCTCCAGCACCATCAACCACCATCTTGAAAAATGGTACACCCAAAGCCCTCCCAACATTGACCCCCCCAATGAAATTAAGATCTTCTACCGCAATTACATGTCCTCTGAACACAAAAATGACGAGGCCGTCTTAAAAGAAATAATCTCCAAGCATGTCCACCCAACCAACCCGGAAAACAAAATCAAATTAATAATTTATAACAAATCCCCCAAGACCTCCAACCTCGTTCTCCGCAACAAACCAGCTTCCACCAAGATAAAGAGCCCGATGACCGACGATCACGTCATTTACCAACATACCTGTAATTATGAGGACTGTGGACCTCATTCCTATATTGGCATGACGCAGACTCGTCTTTCACGTCGGTTAACTCTTCACCTTCAGGCTGGAGCCATCAAAGACCACTCTCTCACCCCCAACCACCCCCACCTCACACGCAACGAGTTAGAGAAACACACCACCATACTCCATAAAGAAAGTGACCCAAGGATATTACCTATACTCGAAGCTCTATATATCCAAGCCTTACATCCTAACATCAACAACCAAACTCTAGACCTTCAGATCCTTCCTTCTGCCAAAAGGCACTACCCTACAGGACCTAACGCCCCTCCTTGCTACCTCCTTCAGCTTCGTCTTCTGCCGGCGCCACACGGACCACCCAACTTAGGCCACGCCCCTCGACACGCAGCCAATCAGCTTTGACCCCGCCACCCGACCAACACCATCCCGCATCCAGTGCGCCTGCGTGAAGCGGTTCCCCCTTTTGCTCTCCTAGAATACCCCTCCACCAATAGGAGACTTTTGCCCCCTGATTTTCGCCTCCTCTGATCCTCCACCCTCTATATATACCCTTCCTGTTAACCTTTTATATCATTCTACCCTTACTTGATAATGCTGGTTGTCCAGTGAAACGCGTCGTATATCCTGTATCATCATGTACATTTATGTAACCCTGTACCACCATGAATTTTGCTCATCTCATTCATCTACTTCCTGCCACCCAGCGAAAACTCATCAGAGACCTTGAAACTTTGAATAATAAAATTTCCAACGCAGAAATTGCCATTTCTTTCAACCTCGTATGTATTAAAGAAAATATATATATATATATATATATATATATATATATATATATATATATATATATATATATATATATATATATATAAAAAGGACTCTTCACTTGTTGGGAAAAAAACAATAAATAAATATAATTAAAGCCCTCAGTTATCATCACTCCCATCAAAAATCCCTAATACTTCGAACCTTCTAGTGTTAAAGGTAGGTTTGTAGTTGAAATAGCTCAGAATAAACCTGGTGAAGGTTAACTGATGGTGCATAACCTGGATAATAACGCAGTTGCCCCTGTATTTGCTTCATATATTCTAATGGGCTAAGAATAGATGGGAGCTTCGACAAATCCCTGACAAGTGTTTGCCAACCACCCACTCTCCCACGACCATACACCCATTTTATTTGTTATATGTGTATGAAGGAGACACAATGCAGGTTGCCTGTAACGCGTGTCTCCCCTAGAGTCAAGAGCGTGACAGAAAGCCAAATTCAAGGGACGTTGTGGTCAAAATGCCTGGACACACGAAATTTAAAGCAGTTTAAGTCATAGGATGAAGGACAGATTGATTGTTAGAGAAAGTTCCAGAGTTCACTAGTTGAGTAGAAGAAAGACTGACACACACATACACACCTCAGTTACTCTCACACACATACACACACACACACACACACACACCATTCACACACTCACAAACACAATATACACACACACACACACACACCTCACTCTTACACACACTTACGCACCTATACACACAATCCTACGCACATTTCATTACTCTCGCCTATTAGTCATGTTATCAGGAAAGCATCACCTACCTGAAAGTACTGTGGGTATATTTCCTCAGTTACATTTGTTGTCAATTTTAACATGTTATCCTTGTTAGAATAAACTAGACAACACTTTTGAACCAAAAGGTAATGTTTGTTTTCATTAATTAGAAATTCACAGAGATAATGTTGTTTACTTGTTTAACCTGTTACGGTATTGCAACTTTTCTCTTGCAAACTATACCGCATATGGAAAGCGTTGTTTACAACTGAATATGTCTGTCAATGGGCGAGCCCACACGAACCATAGTCCGTATTTAATGGTCTGATATGCTTGTGTGATGGTCCCATCATGGGTCATAGAAAACCATACCACAAGATATTATAGCTTATATAATCCACGCAGGTCTTTCCGAATCATGTGCCATCTTACTCAGGCATTAGTAAGAACTTGTGATGTGAAACTGGCTATGATGAGGTGGTAGGTTATGGTCATTTTAATGGTTTGTCTCTTGTCTTATTGTGTCATCATCGTACATCGGACACAACAGAGACACAATAGTCATAGAATAGTGGAAGTAGGTCCCAATAAATTCAATTCTAGAGTGGTTATATTAAAATTATAGGTGTGCGTATTATATCCTTGCACGGTTACCGGTATATATGCGTAAACAGAGTCAAACAGACCAGCAAATGGTTCTTGCCGGGCAGTAATAGAATACATTTATTTTTTCGGGTGAAACATCTTTGTTATATTAATTTTCAATCCTATGTATAGTATACTTTTATATTATGTGTATATCTTTCAGCCTTAACCCCTTGGCTGCGAGTGACGTTCCAGAACGCATAGGCAATTTAGAGCAATTTCCAGGCTTTAAAAGCCTGTAAAAGCCGTAGAAATCGAGTGTCAGTGCGCGGGAGCGTGAGGGACCTCCGTCCGACCCTCAGAGCAGCCAGCCGCTCACTGAGGTAGACTGTGGTCTCGCGCGGCTGTCTCGACAGTGTTGCCGAGCGAGCGAGAGCTAATAATTAGCGAGTTTTCCTGAATGTCTATGGCAACGCTGCGGGTGAACCCCGCCTCCTGTGAGGTGTGGCGGAGTGGTCTTGCCACTGGACTGGTAGTCCAATGGACCCGGGCTCAACTCCCAATATGTCAATGGGAAGATATTATTGGGATGGAATTTGTGCTGTACCTAGTATCAGTGCATTACCACAGCACACCAAAATGCCCAAAAAATACCCTCATTGTTCCCTGATTAAATAGCATTGTATGAATATTCCCATATTCAAAAATATGCTACAGGGGGGCAATGCCTAGTGAGTTAATTGCTCAATAGGTGGCGTTCTGAGAAGTGAGGGTCCGAGTCTGGGGGATGAGACTGTGAAGCACAGAGGTGAGGCGGCTTCAGAGATGGAGTTGCTTTGAGCCATGAAGCTTCGCATGTCTCCCTCCCTAGACTGGAGCAAGACCTCACGGGCCTCACCATGTGCAGCAGTAGAGTGTAAAGGCTATCAGCCTATGCCCGAGAGGAAGTAGTTGGAATATAGAAAAAAAAAAAAAAAACGAAGCTCGTTCTGGTAAAATTTTGAAGCTATTTTCGACTTGTTTTTGGCAGAATACAGTTCATTGAATGCAGATACTTGATTAATCATTCAGGAATGCCTGAATATGCGCTAAGTAGCGCAAATAAGCCCACAGCGTAAGGGTTAATGGTGTTGTAGTGAACTTCTCTTTACTTGTTTTAGCATTGATTTTAGTGGAAACATTAAAATTCACGTCATTTGCATATACAGCAAAGGCTTCTTCATCTAGGATGTCCCTCGATTCTGACAAATATAATATACTGTATAATGACCGTCTTATCACAACAATCGCTGGCTGTGGGCGCCCCAATTAGCAAGCCCACACGGATAGATCTTTTATTCTATTTACGTGATTACTTGATTAAAATGAGACATGTATTTGTTGATCTCACTTTCTTAATATATAATTCCTAAGAGATGCCAACCAATATCAACAGGTAGCAACAGTACAAATTTTGAATACAATTGATTGGTACCTATGCAGGCCGTTATGTCAGCCACCTTGCGTGTAGGGGTTGGAGGAATGGAGGTCTAGGTGGGCGCTAGGCTGCCTCCCACCCCGTGTGTACGGACTAATTAACTGTTGTACGGCCGGCATCGTATGACTTTGTGTTTTAGTACAAATATTTTACATCCCATTTATTATGCTAGTAAGTGTTGAACCTTCTTATGAATGAAGGAGGGAGGCGATGCAGCTCTTGTGATAAACTGTGATATGAAGCAGAAGTTTGTGTTAATAACCCCTTAAGAGCGGGTGGTGGAGTATATTTCACTGTGCCGCTCAGCGTTTTTTTTTTGTACCATAAATGGGGTTGTTTCCGTGCTCTTTTTCATGCATAAACAAGACCCAGAGCGTAATACAAGTATGTATCCCTGAAAGGGCATAAATTGAGCTTTCCAATGACACACGAACCATCCTTCTACGATCACTGGTTGTCTTGCAACGATCGTGCAACCGAAGGGCAAAATCGCTAAAATACGGTAATTTCTTTATATAATTACGTATGTAGCGAGGGAGTGAGGGTGGATGTAAGTGGAGTACATCTCAGTTGGTCCACGGCGGCCGTGGCGAGCGGTCATGAGGTAACCCATGCTCCTCCCGTCGCTCGTCTCTCTCTCAGAGCCAATATTGCGCGAAAATTGCACACAGAATTAAGTCGGGCCCCGCCACATAGTCCATATTTTTCGATACGGACTTAAGTCGGGCCCCGATAGACAAGGGTTAAGGGAGGTAGGGTTTGTTTATTTGCTAATATATGTTTTTATAATTATTTCAGTTTCCTCCCTAAACCTCCATCAAGCTTAAAACAAACATTCCTAGGATCCCCTTCCCTTCCAGATGACTTTTTACATTTTTTGGTAGAACAATTTGCCGGCCGAAGGCCGGTTCCTCCAAAATTACCTGCTCGCTATCTCTCCCAGCAAAATATCGACACGTAACTGGCACGAAAGATATTAATATTGACAACGAAATTGAGCGAAAAGTCTTAAAATTGCCAAACTAATGGGTCGAACGTCTTCACTTTTTCAACTTTGAAAGGGGACACTTGTTGCAGGCAGGTTTGCCTTTTGTCTCCTTCATACACATAACAAAATCTGAAAAATATTGGGGCTACAAAAGAGGGACCAGAAAAATTAACCATATCCCCTTAAATCATCTACCTTCAGTCTAGTTGCAGATTATAAGGCGAAAGTACCTCTAAATGTCGAGTGAAAAAAAACTTGATCGAACATTGCCGGAAAAATCGCTCATGTGACATCGCCTTTACTATTCCAACTATTTACACAAACCCTCGATGGGCATATATTACGTACATAATTAATTGATGCTGTTGAGTCCAAGATAGCTATAACCCCTTTAGCGATGAAGCCTGTTTACCACTGATTTTAGCTAAAATTAGACGATTATATACAGTTTAAGAAGGGACTGTCTTATTCAGAGCATTTATAATATCGTATTATTTTTCTATGTGCATGAAGGAGATAAAAGGCTCCAGAGACGAGTGTCTTCCCCAAAGCCAATAGAGTGACAGAGGGCCAAATTCAAGGGACGTTGGGGTCAAAATACCTGGACACGAGAAGTGTAAAGAAGTCTAAGTCAGAGGATGAAGGAAAGATTGATTGAGGGAGAGAGTTCCAGAGTTCACTTGTTGAGTAGAAGAATGACTGAGGAAATTTTCCAATTATTTGGTTGGAGAGCTGGCCAGAATAGGACTCGTCGTAAGGGAGGGGGTATGCACTGAAAGAGCTCTGAAGAACACTGATTGTTGTAATAGCGATAAAATAATGAAAGAAATGCAACATTGCCGCGTATAGAAAGATATTGGAGGGAACTAGTAAGAGGAGGTGAGTTGATGAGGTCAAATGTTTTTGACTTTGCTCTTTCGAGAAGTGCGGTATGGGTGGAACCTCCCCACACATGGGAACAACACTAGATACATGGGCGGACCGTGCCCCTATACAGAGCAAGAAGCTGTGTGGGGGTTAAGAACCCTAAGAGACGGTAGAGCACACCTAGCTTCTGGGAAGCTGTTTTAGCAAGAGTGGTAATATGTTCTTTCCATGAAAGGTCTGGTGAAAAAGATACACCAAGAACATTGAGAGAAGATGAAGGGTTGATTTGCGTATTGTTGAATAGTAATTGAAAGCCTTGTGGAAGATTGCGAT
This sequence comes from Paralithodes platypus, assembly GCA_032716605.1. NCBI lineage: Eukaryota > Metazoa > Arthropoda > Malacostraca > Decapoda > Lithodidae > Paralithodes > Paralithodes platypus. The sequence goes on along the minus strand of CM064487.1, from coordinate 57,248,384 downwards.
GGGTAGAGAAATTGGGCTTTCGAGGCATTGAAAGTGATAAGATTAATCTGCCCCAATCAGAAATAATTGATAGAACAATGACGTGACTTTTGGAGTGATTGCATGCAGGGTTGTTGTGAAAAGCTAGTTGAATAATGGAAGGTAGAGGCATCAGCATATAAGTGGATAGGACTAGAGGTACAGTTGAGAAGATCATTAGTGAATATTAGAAAGATAACTGGACACAGGACAGAACCATGAGGAACACCAGAGTTGATAGGTTGAGGAAGTGAGCAATGGCCGTCCACAACTCCAGCTATGGAATGTTATCACGGAAATTAGATACAAAAGCACAGATAGAGGGATACAAATGGAAGGAGGGTAGTTTGGAAAATAGAGATTTGTGCCACACTATTGAAGGCTTTGGATATGTCTAGCGCAAGATAGATTATAAACTAAAGAAAATCGTCTAATGATAATCATAATAAGATAACGATTACGTCATCGTGCTGAAGGGGTTAACATACATCACCGCAGCATTATTAGCTTAGTGTTTACCATGCTTAAGTGATACAGCTATAGGGGCGAAATTGCAAGATATTCCAGATCGGTGTACACTAATAGTAATACCTTTCTCAGAAGGTTAAGCCATGCTAAGAGTTAGACATAAACTAAAGAACAGAAAGTCAACATAATTATTGTTATCAACTCTGCGAAGCAGAGTGGTATCGTGCACACAGATCCCACCTGTATACTGTGCACCACCAGTCAGCTTGTCTGTCGTGGTCCGTCGTCTGTCCGGAAACTTCTCCTAGACCGTTTGATGGATTTTCACCAAATTTCACAGGTATATTCATTTGGTCAATGTGAAGGTCGGTTAAAAAGACATTTTTAATTTAAGTTAAAGGTTAGGGTCAAAGGTCAAGGATAAATACAAGGTGAATATTTCTTATGTTTCAGTTTTTACTCAAATTTCTTTATTTTCACAATGCAAGTTACTGGTAACCTCGATATCTTATCGACCAAATTTTAGAACATATTCTCAAGGGTAAGGTCAAAGGTCAAGTTCAAATGTAACAAAAATTGTTTTACTAGTATTTCTTATACTGGCTGTTAGATTCTCACTAGACTTACCATGTATATTCGGAATACCTAGGCCAAGGTCATACAAGGAACTATAAAATTGCATATGAAAGGTCAAGGTCACAAGTCACGGTCAAATAAGAGGTCAATTTGCTAATTTCTTTACTTTTCATGCAAACTTCAAAAATTTGGTGAGATAGTTGCACTTTACATGAAAAGGAAATATTATATATTGAGACACATCATAAAGGTCAATATTAAGGCCAAAGGTCAAGGTGACCTATTCTATTCATATAGATGAAACTAACAGATGGGTTTTAATGAAATTAGGAATGCAAATTTGATTTTCCTGGGCAACATCAATGCAAACAAAATATATACTCTTACATAAAGGTCAAGGTAACAAGTCAAGGTTAAAGGTCAACTTATATTATTAATTATAATAGATTACTCAAATTTCGGAAAAAAGGCTGTGTTAGTTACTTATTACTTAAATAACATATATATCAAGTTTCATATAAATATTGTAAAAGTTAAGGTCAAAGGTCAAGTTCAAAGGTCAAAACAAGAGTGTTCGTCATTCTCCCTAAACTCCTCCTAGACTGTTCAATGTATTATCACTAAATTGTGCAGGCAAATTCAGTTGGTCAATGCTACCACCATCCAAACATATGATTTTTTCATGCTTAGTCAAAGGTCAAAGGTCAAAAAGGACACAGTATATGGTCACTATTTCTTATCTATAAGTGTTTATACGAATGACACCATATTCATAACACTACTTAATACCAACATTGGTGTTAAGCTAACTAAATTATCAATAAGAATTTCTAAGGTAGAAGGTCAAGGTCAATGTCAAAGGTCAAAATAAGATACTTAGTAGTATTTCATATTAACTGTTTATCACTAGGTTTATCATGTATATTCGGAATACCTAGTCCAATTTCATATATATATTCTAATAATTAACACCTTACGAGCGGCCTATGCGGTTTATTTATGTGTACCGCACAGCGGGGTGTTTTTAGCCAAAATAGGGCTGTTTACGTGATCATTTTCATGCCTAAATAAGACCCAGAACGTAAAACAAGTACCTATCCCTGAAAGGGCATAAACAGAGCTTTCGAATGACACCATAACGATCCTTGTATGATGGATAGTTTTCTTGCAATAACCGTGCAACGCGAGTGCAAAAAGCAGGTAATTCGGTACTTTCAGTACATAATTGAGTATGTAGCGAGTGAGAGAGGGAGGAGGGAGCTGAGATTTGTGTCAGTAGGTTCGCCGCGGTGGTCTGGAGCAGTCATACGCTCGCTAGTCTCCTGCCACCACTTGTCTCTCTCTCTCAGCCACATTACGTGCTGAAATTGCCACTCGAGTTATGTCGAGCGCCGCCACATAGTCCAGCTTTATTTAACTCGACTTATGTTGCTCGCCGCTAAATAAGGGTTAAGGTCAAAGGTCAAGGTCAAAGATGAAAAGTGGAGTGTAAATAAATTTCCCTAAACTTTACAGAGACTGTTTACTGTTTAGTCCTTTCTGTACCGGCGATGTTTTATTTTGATCATATTCTAGCTATAATTAGATTGTTTTTTGGAGCTTAACCCCTTGAGGACCAGCACGCCTATGTATGTAACCTGAAACCACAGAGACGCAATGATTGCGTCCGCCTTAATAATCACTCTTGTCCTATGGCACCTAGAGGGTTCAGATTTGTATGAGAACTATTTTAGGACCCCACGGAACAAAACCGATGGTTGGCAACCCTCCAAGTCTAGCCGCGTGTGTGTGGGCACGCGCGGAAGTGATTTTCCAGTATATTGCCTACCCATCACCCCATGTTAATTACGACTTTCCGCCGCCCCCAGGGCCCATAAATGTCCTAGGTGAGCATTTTGGTTGTTGTTTTTCTTTCATTACTAACCCATCCCATGTGTTTTCAGGAAATATAAATGACAAGTGGCTGGTTCTGGAGTGTACATTTATAGTAAATCGCTTGGGGTCCAGGGGATTAACCCTTAAAGATCGGGGCCCGACTTAAGTCCGAATCGAAAAATTTGGACTATGTGGCGGGGCCCGCCTTAAGTCCGAGTGCAATTTTTGCGCAATATTGGCTCTGAGAGAGAGACGAGTGACTGGAGGAGCATGGGTTACCTCATGACTGCTCGCCACGGCCGCCGTGGACCTACTGAGATTTACTCCACTTACATCCACCCTCACTCCCTCGCTACATACGTAATTATATAAAGAAATTACCGTATTTTAGCGATTTTGCCCTTCGGTTGCACGATCGTTGCAAGACAACCAGTGATTGTAGGAGGATGGTTTGGGTGTCATTGGAAAGCTCAATTTACGCCCTTTCAGGGGTACATACTTGTATTACGCTCTGGGTCTTGTTTATGCATGAAAAAGAGCACGGAAACAACCCCATTTATGGTAAAAAAAAATGCTGTGCGGCACGGTCAAATATACCGCCTAGGCCGCTCGTAAGGTGTTAAGAAGGATTTGTGGTAGTAAAAATGGTTAAGATAGTTGAAAGCCTACAAATTCGCTGGAGGTTCATATGTCGGAAAGTGTTAAAAAGTTTTTTTGTAGGCCTTCCCACTCAAGAGCTTTGCCGCCGTCGCCCAGTAAAACCTCTTAAGAGCTTTCTCGCCGTTCCCGGGTTAAGGAAAATGTGTAAACTAGCATGGGAGAAGTGGAGTGCACCTGATGACTGGAAGACAGACATAATCGTCCCCCTATATAGGGGTAAAGGGGAAAGAGGAATGTGTGGTAGCCACCGGGGAATATGTCTTCTAAGCGTAGTAGGGAAGGTGTACAGTAGGGTAGTGATTGAGAGAATGAGAGCGAGAACGGAGAACTGGATAGGTGACGAGCAGGGCGGGTTTAGGAAGAGGATGTGTAGAGCAGACTCCTACCCTGAAATGTATTTTGGAGAAATATTTGGAAAAGCAACAAAAGCTGTATGTTGCCTTTATGGACTTGGAGAAGGCCTGTGAAAGTGTAGATAGAGAAGGTATGTGGAAAGTACTGAGAATATACGGAGTAGATGGCAAGTTGCTGAAAGCAGTGAAGAGCATGTATAAGGGTGCAAAGACATTCGTACATGTGGAGAATGAGCAGATCGATTTCTTTGATATGAATGTTAGGTTGAAACAGGGATGTGTGATGTCCCCGTGGTTGTTTACTATATATATGGACGGAATCATGAAAGAAATACAAGGAATAGCAGTGGATGTTGGTGTATCGCTGATAAGGGATGGAAACAAGTGGAAGCTACCTGTACTGCTGTTTGCTGATGATACAGTTCTGATAGCGATAGTGAATGGGAGTTGCAGGGTCTGGTAAACATGCTTGGAACAGTGTGCGGAAAACGGAATCTGAAGGTAAATGCGGGGAAGAGCAAGGTTATGGTCTTCGAAAAGGGTGAAACCACAGAGTGTGAGGTGAGGTTGAACGATTAGGCTATGGAGAATGTCGGCTCATTTAAATATCTGGCCAGTGGGTTGAGTAAAGATAGAAGTATGGATGAAGAAGTGAGGGAGAGGGTGCAACAGGGGCAGAGGGTTGTAGGAATGCTGAAAGCAGTAACAAGAAATAGGGTGGTCAGCATGGAAGTGAAGAAGTCCTTGAATGACAGTGTGGTAATCTCGACATTGACTTACGGAAGCGAAGCATGGACGTTGGTGGAGAGACTCAGACCAAGAGTGAGAGGGGTTGAAAAAGTTACTTGAGAAGTGCGTGCAGAGTTACATGGAGGGATAGACAGACGAATAAGGAAGTAATAATTAGTGGTGTGGATGTAGACGTGCTGGAAATTGTGAAAAGAAACACCTTGAGATGGTTCGGCCATATAGAACGTATGGGAAGCGAGAGAAAGACAGAGAGGGTGTACGAGAGTGAGGTGGAAGGACAGAGAGGGAGAGGTAAAACGAGAGAGAGGTGGAAGGATGGAGTTAAGGAGTATATGAGTGAAGGTGGTACTGGTTGGGAGGAGGGCCGTCGACTGACTGGGGACAGAGGTGCATGGCGGCATTTTGTTCGTGGCCACCCCTTCGGTGATCACGATGTCAGGCAATAGATACATAGATAAATAGAAATAGGTAATATAATATTTGCCATCACTAAATCTATTTTATAATTATATTTGTGTGAAAATGATGAAGCTATAATAAGAGGAGGGAGGGTGAGTGGTGGGAAAGTGAAGCCGCTGTCAGTGACTGGCCACCATCTTGGTATTGGCAGGACAGTATGACCTGACCACTCTTTGACCAGGTTGGGTCCCAGGTGTCCCAGTTATTCAGATGGATACACCACCCACCACAGACATCACAATCACTCTTGGTCCTGGGCCAATGTGTCTTTTTGAGTTGTGTGAGCATTTTATGCAGTAATGCCAGTATCTTGTGCTGCATTTGGTTGTACTGCAAGGTACACTAAGTCTAAAGATCCTACCCTTACATTTGATCAGTAAATAAAATACAGACATTTTGTTATAAATAGAAAGAAAATTTAAACTCAGATATTCAGCATTTAATATAAATGTTATAAATGCGTAATTATGTAGGATATTGTCCACATAACTTACAACTCTGATTTTGCAGAATTTATGGTAACACCACTTTTATAAAGATCATAATGCATATTTTAGAATATAGAATAATATGAACATTTGATATAAAAATGATGTTAGATAGTAAAGTACCAACATACATACAAACATACGTACAAACATAAATACATACCGGTACATACAAATATGCGAGATTGCGTACGTAAATATATACAGTACATAATTACATTTGTGTGTAATCACATAACTTACGCATATATATATCTAAAAATACTTAAAACATTAAATGCATATACAAACTTTCACACATTACTCATTGGTCTCACATTTCACCAGTGCATAGTAAGCTACCGATACATATATACTTTCACTTATTCCATACTAATTACATAATATACAGGTACTCATATATTGATGAAAGGCATCACTACAGAACCCAAGCATTTTCTTAACTCGAGATACGTAAATTTCTTAGAAAAATTGGTCCAGCTTCATGATTTTGTCTGTATCTGGTACTTGCATATTAAATGGCATTAAAGATATTTATTGTAAGCCAGAAATGGACAATTTTGCAGTATATAATTATGTAGTAAACATTGTGTATTTTACCGGACATTTATATTACCAGACACTTATACTAAATGACAGAGCAAATTAAATATTAAAAGGCTGCAGTAAAGAATTAGTATAAATAGGTACAATCAAGCACGGTATATATAATTATGAGATGTGTATGCTTATATTGCATTTGTTCGTATTCCGTGTACTGTATAATTATGAGGTTTAAATATATCTTATTTCAATCTACAGATTTCTTAAAGATGAGACACTACGAAGTAAATGGCTTCGGAAGATACAACGTCAGAGTTTAATACCTACCAATTATGATGCAATAAATAATAATATTTTCAAAACAAGAAGTTAGTAACACATGGTTCAGATAGGCCTAGTTCACAAAATTAGTGCCATTTGGAAGAATGAGAATCTTAGTATGTGGGCGGCCTCAAAGTTTATCAAGGTTCAATAGGAGCATAATCCCTGACCAACCTTAATGATAATCCCATCTCGCTTCCCGCGCCTCGTTTGACAAATACAGTACATCTGTCTCTGTATGTTGTCAGACACACACAAACACACACACACAGATTGGTACCTGGCTACACCACTAGCTGTCGGTGTACACACATAAAAATTATATCAACTTACTGATATACATAAATATATGTTTATATACTATATTCATAACATATAGCAATATATACAATATTATACACGTAGTATACAGTATAAAACACAATAAATACCTAGCAGTGTGGAGGGTGGCTGGCGCGGTCTTTTGCCAGTAGGGGGCGTGGCCTCACTCAGCCAATACACTAGCAACACTTTCTGACTGGGTCCCGCGGGACCGCCTTCACTCCTCTTACATCCTACTTCCATGGTGGAAATAGACCTTAATATTTGACATGGATTTGTATGAGTAAAACTATCATATACATTGAATATCCGAAATTAATAGCGCTCAAGTACCAAAATAAATTTTATTTGAAGAGAAAACCCTTTCATGATTATGAAGCATTATGACAATTCATTCTGGTTATCATTAAACGATCTTATACAATTTGGAAAGGATCTGTGGGCAACAAAAGAGTAAAGACTATCTCAATTAACCCTCTGACTTCCAAACACCCTTCCTAATCTGAATAAAATCTTCTACTAATAGCCAGAAATCAGAAAAAAGCGTCATCGTATTTTCTAAGGTTAAATTGTGTTTCGTGCTTCTGACCTGTTTTGATGGTTAATATCTTCAGTATTCTGGCTGTTATGTGGGCACTTTATGCGGATTAGGAAGACACAATGGAGACTGGAGGGATGAGCTCCATGTAACCCTTCCATTCCAAGAGATCCTTCCTAAACTGCATAAAGTCGTCTAATGATAGCCATACTTACAGGTAAATGTAAACCAGCGTCATTGCTACTAAAGAGAGTATAATATAAGGCCCCCTCTTCTCCCTCATATTTAACACCATTAGTTTTTAGATTTTAAGACGTTCGACCCATTAGCTTGGCGATTTTATGGCCTTGCGACCTTTTTTTGTGTCAATATTATGACTTTTCGTGTCAATTAGGTGTCGATTTTTTTTCCTGGCGATCAACAGCGAGACTGTGGAGGGACCGGCCTTCGATCGGGACGTTTTTCTACCAAATTTGTTACATACTGTATATCTAGAAGGGGGATATTGGGGATGTTGTTACACATACTGTATATCTAGAAGGGGGATATTGGGGATGTTGTTTACACATACTGTATATCTAGAAGGGGGATATTGGGGATGTTGTTTACACATACTGTATATCTAGAAGGGGGATATTGGGGATGTTGTTTACACATACTGTATATCTAGAAGGGGGATATTGGGGATGTTGTTTACACATACTGTATATCTAGAAGGGGGATATTGGGGATGTTGTTTACACATACTGTATATCTAGAAGGGGGATATTGGGGATGTTGTTACACATACTGTATATCTAGAAGGGGGATATTGGGGATGTTGTTTACACATACTGTATATCTAGAAGGGGGATATTGGGGATGTTGTTTACACATACTGTATATCTAGAAGGGGGATATTGGGGATGTTGTTACACATACTGTATATCTAGAAGGGGGATATTGGGGATGTTGTTTACACATACTGTATATCTAGAAGGGGGATATTGGGGATGTTGTTTACACATACTGTATATCTAGAAGGGGGATATTGGGGATGTTGTTTACACATACTGTATATCTAGAAGGGGGATATTGGGGATGTTGTTACACATACTGTATATCTAGAAGGGGGATATTGGGGATGTTGTTACACATACTGTATATCTAGAAGGGGGATATTGGGGATGTTGTTTTAAGTTTGATGGAGGTCTAGGGAGGAAACTAAAATATTAATAAATCTATTACAATATCGACCAAAGCTAAATTTTCCTTCTTAAATGTCAACTTGCAAGATTATAAACAAAATATATGAAAATATATAATAGGTGTTACGGACTAGGGTTCAAACCCACAACACCATGAATAAATGATTAACTCCAATGAAAAGGCAACACAACTTATCACCGTGGTATTATAAGAATGGAAGTTAACCACCCAAAACTAGACTGCAAGTTTAATATTATCCTCCAGCGAAACCCTACAACACTATAAAACTATACAACAAGTCAATCAGAATCATATAATTGATATTAAGTTTACTTTAAATGTCAGTAGAATAACTTATGCTTTCATAAATCCTTTAAGAGTTATATGTAAGGTATTCAAGTATCCACTTTAGTTTACTGTGCACAAAATATTAAATTACCGTTTACTTTCCCACAAACTATTTAAAGTATTTTAAATCTTTAAGTAACCGGTATTTGAAAGATAGTACATGAAAATAAATAAGGTAGGTATGGATGAAAAGATAATTTAAAAGTATGGATATTATTTACATATAAATAATATTACACTTTATACATCTATCCTTACATTCACACAATACAACATAATCACACAATACAACATAATAATACTTATCTATAGAGAGATAGTTATACAAGACAGGACAAACTCAGGGTGACCCATGGTGAGGTCTTGGCGAAGCAGAGGCGAGAGGTGAACTGCCGTTTCTCAAATCTTATTCTCTATCAGCCCTTCGTCATTGAAGTTATCGTACTGGACTATTCTCTCTACATGCTCTCTACAATCAAACAAATTAACTCAACTAATAATAATATAGAATACTTCATTAAAATATATAAATACAGAGTAAGAACATTAAATCACGAATTATATAAAGACTAATCATACGTCTGCCAGAGAGAAGCTTAAACAAGCAGGTGAGAGGGGGAAGGTGCGCTTGGCACCACAATCTGCCGGCGTTTATGGCCTGGGGCAAAAGATGTCTGGCTAGTAGGCTGCAGTACACTCTGAACACAAAATATGTTCCCCGAAGTTATATTATTTCCTAAAGGCCTTCCTATGTACAACTAAATAGTCACATATACCCACTATTAATTAGTTAACTCTATCCCACCAGCAATTAGTTTAATTAAGGCAATATATAACACTGACCTCTCTGCACCTTTAACAGACCTAGTCAGTCCAAAGAAAAAGAGAGATTTATAAGGGAAACATTGTAAATCAAAATATTCTAAGTCCTAGATAACATGTCTGCAATTATATTGTTTTTCCCCTTGATATGAAAAATGTGCAGCTTGTAAGGCTGCAATGCCAAAGCCCACCTCATGAGACGCTGGTTAGAGTTTTTCATCTTATGCAGAAATTTCAGGGGATTATGATCAGTAAACACATCTATAGGAAAGCAAGAACCATTCAAGTACACATTAAACTTATCAATGACAAACAATAATGCAAAGCACTCCTTCTCAATAGTACTATAATGTTTCTGGTATGGTTTGAACTTTGTGGATGCGTAGCAAACAGGATGTAATGCTTCATTCTCGCTATACTGTAACAATACAGCCCCTGCTCCCACATCACTGGCGTCTATTTGCAAGATGAACGGCTTGGTGAATTGTGGAGATTTTAGTATGGGCGCATTTGTGAGAAGGACACTGATTTTCACGAAAGCGTCCTGGCATTCCTGAGTCCACACAAACTTTTTCTTTGGACTGACTAGGTCTGTTAAAGGTGCAGAGAGGTCAGAAAAATTGGGCACAAAACGCCGATAATACCCACTCATGCCCATGAAGCGCATTAGTACCTTACGGTCATGAGAACAGGCAGTGACGCAATGGCTTCCACTTTGGCAGATACTGGGCTAACCTCACCTTGCCCAACCACATGACCCAGGAATATTACGTTGGCATGTCCAAACTCACTCTTGGCCAAGTTTACTGTTAAATGTGCTTCAGCCAGGCTGTAGAATAGGGCGCGCAGTTGAAGTTGGTGATCTTCCCATGATTTGCTGTACACTACCAGATCGTCCAAGTAAGATTGCACCCCGACTAGTCCCTCTATAACTCGATGAATCAGCCGTTGGAAGGTTGCTGGTGTGTTGACCATCCCAAAGGGCATGACTGTGTAGTGGTATAAGCCGTCAGGGGTGACAATTGCAGAGATTAGTTTGGCACGCTCAGTCAGCCGGACCTGGTAGTACCCACGCAATAAGTCAATCTTGGTAATGTAGTTGGCGTCCCCCAGTTGGTCGATAAGGTCGTCAATCCGTGGAAGAGGGTAGCTGTCCTGACAGGTTAGTTGGTTAACCTGGCGGTAGTCAGTGCATATCCGGAACGATCCATCCGGCTTGTCCACTAACAGGCATGGTGAAGCCCACTCGCTGTCACTCTTCTCCACCAGGCCATGATCCATGAGGAACTGCACCTCCTTCCTCAGGGCCTCCCGCTTCCATGGACTGGCACGGTAGGGATGCTGCTTAATGGGATGAGCACCGTCGACCAACACCACATCATGCTCAACCAGAGGGCACTGCCAGGGATCATTGCCAAACAGCTGTGGAAACTCATTAAGCAGGGATTCCAAGTCACCACTCTGGTCAGGCGGCAAGTGCTGGAATTTTAGATGAGGATTAGACAAGAAATCAGAGTTTTGCAATTTCGTGTCCGAGGGCAAAGATATATCTTCTTCATCCGCAATAACAGAGTTTGCTAGATCCACGTTCAATACAGGGGCATCATGCCAGGATCTCTTACAAAGTATGGCTTAATCAGGTTCACATGTATCAGTCTCTCTGCCTTTCGTCTGTCAGGTGTTTTCAGGACATAATTTACATTACTGGTCTTTCGTTTTATCACATAAGGACCATGAAATTTACCTTGTAAAGGTTTCTTAGGGATTGGCAGAAAGGCTAACACAAGATCACCTGGCTTAAACTCTCTGGCAACAGCTTTCCTGTCAAAATTGTCTTTCATTGTTACTTGAGAATCCTTCAGGCTTTGCATTGCATGTTCTATAGCAGTTTTTAATCTTTGTCTAAACTGGTGAACATAAGTAAGAAGAGGTTTACTGGAAGGTGTATCTAACCAAGATTCTTTTAGAACTTTAAGAGGACCTCTAACCTCATGACCATACACTAACTCAAAAGGTGAAAAACCAAGGGAATCTTGTACACTACTCCTTACAGCATACAACACAAAATGAATACCTTCATCCCAATCTGCATTATTTTCCTCGCAATACTTTGTCAACATGGACTTGAAAGTTTGATGTAGGTGTTCTAATGCACCTTGGGACTCTGTTCTACAGGCTGTGGAATGGTACTGGTGCACTCCCAACTCATCCATAGTTTGTTTGAAAAGTTTGGAAGTGAAATTGCTACCTAGATCAGATTGGACAATACGAGGAATTCCATACTGAGTGAAGAATTTACTAAGGGCTTTCACGATATTCTTGGAAGTTATTCGCCTCAATGGAAAAACCTCTGGATACCTAGTGGTAGAACACATAACCGTCAGCAAATACTCATTTCCACTGCGTGTTTTAGGCAAGGGACCAACACAATCAATGATTACTTTACTGAAAGGTTCCTCGGTTACTGAAATTGGATTAAATGGTGCAGGTTTTATTGGCTGATTTGGTTTTCCAGCCATTTGGCACCCATGACATGTTTTACAGTAGTAGGCAACAGATTGCTTAATTTTAGGCCAGAAAAAGTCCTTGGAGATTTTGGTATAAGTTTTGTTAACACCCAAATGTCCACCACTGAGGTCATGACCCACTGATATGATAAGAGATCTGAATATAGTAGGTATAACCACTTGGTGGTATTCTTGCCAAGTTTCATTAGCTGGTAATTTAGGAGGTCTGTATTTTCTCATTAGGATACCGTTCCTCACATAAAAGCATTTGGGAAAATTCACTAACTCAGAATCCTCGACAGCCTTGTCAAAGAATGGTGCTAACTCAGAGTCTTTTACTTGGGCTTCTTTAAGAGTGTTAGAATCAATTGGTATGTTACTTAGTTCCTCTGGAGAAGCTAACACCTGAGAAGGGTCATTATCAGAAAATAGGTGTGAGAGATCAACATCCACAGAATTAGTGCTATCATTACTGTCATTCTGTTGAGCTGCCATGCTCCTAGTCATTACACAAGAAGGGAACAAATAAGGATAGTCCTTTTCCAGCTGTTCTGTGTTATTACATAATGAGAGAGACGAAACTACAATGGGGTCATGTACAACTTTTCCACCTGCAATATCATTCACTAACAGAAAGTTAACTCCTTTCACAGGTAGTGACTCTTGAACTCCTACAGTGAAGTAACCACTAGCTAACTCAGTATTCAAATAAACCTTAGCCAGAGGAACAGTAATACACCCACTAACTCCATTGATCAGAACACTCTGGGCCAAATAACAGTCCTCTAAATCAGGCACCACACCTGTTAACATGCGGCTATGAGAGGCTCCTGTGCCCCTAAGTACTTGAATGGGATATTTAGTGGAAGTGTCAGAAAAAGAAACTGTTCCTATAGAACGAAAGGGTTGAAACTGATCAACAGAACAGCTAGGAAGGTCACTACCAGCTAGAACACTGTCTTGAGTCTCTGTGGGGTTATTAGGACAGGCACTCAAAACAGTCAGTTTAGAAGTTTGGTTAGAACTAGAAGTAGCTGGTTCACCGGTAGGCAAGTTAGAAGGAATGCTAGAAGTAGTCAGAATTTGTTCTGGTCGTCTTTCCCTGCCTTTAAGCTTAGGACAGTCCTTAATGTGATGACCGGTTTGTTTACAATAAGCACAAATCAAAGTAGGTTTGGATGAGTTTGGGGTTTTACCTGGTTCAGTCTTACCAGATAGTGCTCCCAGAAGTAACCCTAGTAGATGGCTGGGAGCCACCAGAACCATTCCCATCACCTGTTACACGAGTTCCACCACCACCTCGGAAACTGCCGCTAGAGATGCTAGTACTCCTAGACGAGTCAGTCCCCTTCTGCTTCTGCCTGAAAAAAGAGTCACCATGAGTCAACCTGTAATTTTCAGCCAAAGTGGCTGCCTTGTTTACATTAGTAACTTCTCTCTTGTAGATACAATTTCAAGGAATATGGAACTTTGCGGAGAATTTCTTCTAGCACAACCAGCTGACAGAGTTGTTCAAAAGTAGTTACTTTACTGGCCCTCAACCAAGCATTAAAGAGCCTTTCCTTTTCTTTGACAAACTCCAGATAGGTTAGTTTTCTTCCTTCTTTAGATTACGGAAATTCTGTCTATAAGTTTCAGGAACCTGGTCATAAGCCTCCAAGATAGTCTTTTTTAGATCATCATAAGGTATGCCATCACTAGGGAGATTAGCGTAAATCAACTTTGCTTTACCTATGAAAGAGGTTTGGGAAAAGAAACTCCACTGGTCTTTTGGCCATATTTTAAGCTGGCTTGCTACACGCTCAAAGAGATTGAAGAAATTCTCAACATCAGTTTCATCAAATTTTGGAATAAATTTTAACTGATTTCCTAGATCAGGGAAAGATTTCTTTGCATTCACTTCTCTGTCTTTCACACTTTCTTCACTCTTCAGTCTCAATACTTCAAGTTCATGTAATCGATCTTGCTCCTTTTGAGCATTTTCTCGGGCTTTTATTTCTCTTTCATGCTCACTCTGTCTTGCTGCCTCCTCTAATTCCATCTTTTTAATCATTAGCAATGATGCGCTACCTCCATCACCATCGCACAAACTATAGGCTTCAAGTGGTAGCAACTCATCAATTACCAATTTATCGATCACACGCTTCTTTACCTCAGCCTTAGTCATACTGGATTGGTGAGCAACTCCATATTTGACGGCTAATGCAATCCAATCAGTTTTCTTTATCTGGGAATTAGTCAAGGTACTCACAGTAGGTTTCTCAACAAACTCATCGAAATTAAACGCCATATTGAAATCTAAACAGAGCAAACAGTCTTAGAAGAGGAGATGTTCAAGAGTGCACAAAACAAAGAAAATTATTCATACCAAAACAGGACACACAAAATCATAAGTATTCATATTTGGCCACTAATAAAACAATTAACTGTTGTATAAAAGCAAAAAGGTAATCCCGGACAGGCCCCCATATAATGTTACGGACTAGGGTTCAAACCCAAAACACCATGAATAAATGATTAACTCCAATGAAAAGGCAACACAACTTATCACCGTGGTATTATAAGAATGGAAGTTAACCACCCAAAACTAGACTGCAAGTTTAATATTATCCTCCAGCGAAACCCTACAACACTATAAAACTATACAACAAGTCAATCAGAATCATATAATTGATATTAAGTTTACTTTAAATGTCAGTAGAATAACTTATGCTTTCATAAATCCTTTAAGATTTATATGTAAGGTATTCAAGTATCCACTTTAGTTTACTGTGCACAAAATATTAAATTACCGTTTACTTTCCCACAAACTATTTAAAGTATTTTAAATCTTTAAGTAACCGGTATTTGAAAGATAGTACATGAAAATAAATAAGGTAGGTATGGATGAAAAGATAATTTAAAAGTATGGATATTATTTACATATAAATAATATTACACTTTATACATCTATCCTTACATTCACACAATACAACATAATCATACAATACAACATAATAATACTTATCTATAGAGAGATAGTTATACAAGACAGGACAAACTCAGGGTGACCCATGGTGAGGTCTTGGCGAAGCAGAGGCGAGAGGTGAACTGCCGTTTCTCAAATCTTATTCTCTATCAGCCCAAGGTTAAGAGATACAACAGGTTGGAGCATGGGGTCACTCAAACTCGTACCGGCTCGCGCATGACGTCACAATGAAGGAAGGGTCAGAGGTCACTCGGCTGTATACACTTCATTCTCAAAGGAGCAGCCGAGCCAGCACTATCCTCCGTTTTCTTTGACTTCATACCGTGATGCTATAACTACTGTATAATGCCGTGTGAAAGTGTAGCTCTTCTATTTTAACTAAACAAAATGCCTATGTATTGTCAAGTTGCTGGATGCAAGTCGATATTTATCAAAGGAAGTAACATAGCATTCCATACATTTCCCAAAGATGAAACACTGCGGTCAAAATGGAGTAATCTAAGTGGGAAAAAAGGCTGTATTATTTCACCAACAGCAAGGATCTGCACTAAACATTTTGAATCCTCAGCTTTCGAAAGACACTTGAAATACGAACTGCTTGGACTACCAGTACCTTACAGCCAAATAAGATTCAAACCTGGAGCATTACCAACTCTGCATTTGCCTGCCCAGGCTGCCTCTGAAAGCGAGTCCAAGAGAGGCCGAAAGCGAGTTCGAGATGACGACGACACCAAAGTGACTGAGCAACAAACAAACCGTGATGCAAGTGACCAAAATAATCTACAAGATGATGCAACCGTGAACACCGACGCACCATTGAAAGAAATAGGTGAGTTTATACCTGTGCTATATATATATATATATGAGAACATAAGAAATGGGAGTCTGCAGAGAGCAGATTGGCTCACACAAGGCAGATGCCTTTCATACCAAACCTATCTCGTCCTATATGTGCTTATCTAATTTTATCTTGAAGCCCACACTGTCCTTACATCTAGAATTATTTGTATGTATGTGTGTATACCGCTATATAAAAGGTTCAGATTATGCTGTTCAAATTTGATGTCCTCATTACAGAATGGACATAGTTTATTTGGAGTCAGTAGGCTACAACGAAGAATGACCAAAATTATCCATAATATTATATATCTTCCATAAATAGAAAGGTTGAATAAATTAGGCTTGCACTCGTTACAGAGGCCCATCTCGTCCACATGCCTATCTAATTTGATCTTAAAGCTCTCTATCATTCTTGATCTCACTATAGCACTTGGTAACCTATTCCACATATCTACAACTCTGTTACCAAACTAATATTTGCCTATATCTTTTCTGAAACGAAATGTATCTAATTTGAAAACATTTGTTGGAGTTCTTTCGCTATCACTGAGCTTTAGTACATTGTTCATGTCCCCTCTATTAATCCCACTACGTGACTAACCCCCTTGAACACTTCTATCAAATCCCCTCTAACTATGCGTCTTTTTAACCAATGAACATAAGAATATAAGAAAATGGGAGTCTGCAAAACGCCGATCGGCCCACACAAGGCAGATCCCTGTCACACCCAACCCCAATTACCTAAGAACATAAGATCACGGGAAACTGCATATGGCCATGCGGCCCACATGAGGCAGCTCCCATTCACACCCAGCCCATATCAGCCATATGGGAGCCTAATTAAGCCTAATGTAAGCCTAATTTCTTCAACCTTGCTTCATCTGGAAGATTTCTAATACTATGGATTATTTTTGTCCTTCTACGTTGTACTCTCTCCAAGGAATCATTCTGTAATTAAAATTTAACAGCATATATAAGAAAAGAACATACGACAATTTGAGTCTGCAGAGAGCCGAATGACCCACACAAGGCCCATATATATATATATATATTTTGGCAGGGGGGTTATAAAAAGTAGTTATACTATACCTGTGACTAGATATTGTAGTTATACATATTACATTTATATCAGTTTGGTACTAGGGCGCATGTTGCTAGAGAGAGAGAGAACTGCGTTTCAGAAAAGATATAGGCAAATACTGGTTTGGTAACAGAGTTGTAGATAGGTGGAATAGGCTACCGAGTGTTATAATAGGAGAAGAAATAGAAAGTTTGAGAGGAATAGTGGATGGGAGGAGTTTAATCTGTGATTAGAGGGCCAGGTGGGTCCATTAATAACAATTTGTGCTCCTCCCATTCACTAATACCGGTACATCTTAACTAAGGTCAAGTAGGTATTAAATAAAACCGGCGGGAGGGGAGGGTCTGGGGGAGTAATTTTGTAGCTATTAAATGTGATTGGCTAGGGATTACTATGGATGTATCTTCTCCATCACCGCTACCAACTTCTCCATCATCACCACTTTCTTCTCCAGCACCACCACTTTCTTCACAATCATCACTACCATCTTCATAATCACCCCTATCATCTTCACCACCACCACCATATTCTTCAGATTACATTAAGCTCAATTATTGTTAAAGGACATTTTTAGCCCACCTGTGTGTGTGTGTGTGTGCAGGTGTGTATTTGTGTATTATATATATATATATATATATATATATATATATATATACGTTCTTATATCCGTGTCTTCTTTACTCTTCCAGAAAACACAGAGCCCATCCCCCAAAACATCAACAAGGGAGGTGTGACTTGGCAATTCCGAGAGAAAATAAGGAAGCTGCAACTTCAACTCACAGCTGCTACTGTCCTGAGTTTGGCTGTAACAAAGGAAAGAGATGATCTTCTGGCTGAAAAATCGGAATGGGAACAAGAAAAAACATCTCTGAAACAACAGATAGAAAATGTTAGGAATAGTCTATGCGCTTATTTTTCCAGTAGTCAAATACATTCTATTTTAACAGGCAAACCAGTTAGTCACTGGCAAGAAGACGACATCAGCAGAGCAATCACTTTACGTAGCCTGAGCACAAAAACCTATAGGTATTTAAGGGAAAAGATTAAGTTTCCACTACCATGCATAAGTACCCTAAATCGATGGATTGCAAAAGTTAGTGTGGAACCAGGAGTACTGTCATCAATTATTAAAGTTTTACAATACAAATCCACGTCAATGACAGATTTTGAGCGACTGTGTGTATTGTCATTTGATGAGACAAGTATAGCTCACGAATGGACTTATGATAAAGCAACTGACACACTTTATGCACCCAAAAACAGAGTACAATGTGCGATGATAAGAGGATTGACGAGCCCTTGGAAACAACTCATATATTATGATTTTGACACAAGCATGACCATGGACATTCTGTTTGAAATTATGTCTAAGGTAGAAGCAGTTGGATTTTTGGTAGTTGCTATGGTCAGTGACTTAGGACCAACAAACATGAGGCTATGGAAAACATTAGGTATCAATGTAGACAAACCATTCTTTACAAATCCAGCTGCTTCTAACAGGAATATATATGTTTTTGCAGATGCCCCCCATTTAATCAAACCAATTAGGAACAATTTCCTTGACTCAGGTTTTCAGTTAGATGACGACAAAGAAAAGAATGTCAACAGTGAATGTGTCCGAGAACTGATAAATATGAGTAAACTGGACCTAAAAGCAACCTATCATTTGTGTTTCAATCATATATATGTGAGAGGGGTAAGCGCATGAATGTACGCCTTGCGGCGCAATTGCTGTCAGAAAAAACCGCAAAAGCATTAATGTATTTTGGAGAACAGGGATTACTGCTGAGCAAAGACTGGAAGAATACAAGTATTTATATTGCATTGGTTGATTCTTGGTTCGACTTATTTAATTCCCGAAATCCAACAGATAAAAAACTGTCACGAGCGGCATATGGGCTGCAGTTACCCAATCAAAACAAATTACTGAATGAAATGCTTAACACCACAAAGTCAATGCGAGTCAAAGGCAGGGGTAGCTTGTATCAATTTCAAAAAGGAATTATTGTATCGTGCCAGTCTTTGCTCGGTTTATATGAGATGCTAAAAGAAAAATATAACATCTCCTATATAATGACATATCGGTTGAATCAAGATGTATTGGAACATTTTTTGGTTGTCTTAGGCAAATAGGAGCTTCAAACCACCAGCATCCATCACCTGTACAAGTTAAGTATCGAATCAAATCATACCTGCTTGGGAAGAACATAGAGTTGGTAGGAAACAATTATAACACTGACAACAAACAAAATGATTCAAGCATATCCGAAGCTGTTTTTTCTCAAACAGAACCATCACAGTCTACTGCAACTGACACAACAGAAAACCTTGAACATGAACTCCTGTTGTCAGCAGTATTATTTTCTAGTTATGAAGGAAATGCATGTGACTCCAGTGACTATGATACTGAAATTCCAGTTGGTATGTCAAGTACAAATTTATCCCAAGAAAATGAAAATGAAGGTTTGAGGTATATTGGTGGATATATTGCCAGCAAGTTTCCCCAGCATGAATTTCTAGGTCAGAAAGTGTCAGAGGATGACACAACCTGGATTGGGAAAATATGCAGAAAAGAAGGGATGCTTATGACACCCAAAAAGGAATTCTTTGAACAGCTTAAATTAATGGAAAAAATCTTTGTGTGTTTTCATGGGAAAACAGAGTTCAAAGCTGGCAAAAACTCAGTAAAATCATTGTGTAAAGAAATTGTTGGTATGGTGACTTTACCATGGGAAGTAATTAGTTTTTTTGTAAGATGCCGAATGTTTTTTAGAATACGGATTTTAAACAGAAATATGAATGCTAATGATCCTAGAAAAACTAAATCTAAAATGTCTAAACTAATAAAATCAGTGTGAAATCCTCGTGTTTATTTAATCCTTATCCCTCTTTGTGCAAGCTAATTATATTATAAGAATAAGAAAATAGAACAATAACCAAGCAAAATGAAGATACCGGGTATAAAAAAATACCGGTACTAATATTAATTAACATGTTTGACACCTCTGGTCTAGTGGCAGCACTTTGGCTGGCAGGCGAGCATTTTTCTAGCTCTCTTTCTCTCGCCCCACCTTCTGACGTCAACAGGCTGCGCGTGCGCCAACCTGTTGTATCTCTTAACCTTGTATCAGCCCTTCGTCATTGAAGTTATCGTACTGGACTATTCTCTCTACATGCTCTCTACAATCAAACAAATTAACTCAACTAATAATAATATAGAATACTTCATTAAAATATATAAATAAAGAGTAAGAACATTAAATCACGAATTATATAAAGACTAATCATACGTCTGCCAGAGAGAAGCTTAAACAAGCAGGTGAGAGGGGGAAGGTGCGCGCTTGGCACCACAATCTGCCGGCGTTTATGGCCTGGGGCAAAAGATGTCTGGCTAGTAGGCTGCAGTACACTCTGAACACAAAATATGTTCCCCGAAGTTATATTATTTCCTAAAGGCCTTCCTATGTACAAATAAATAGTCACATATAGGCTACCCACTATTAATTAGTTAACTCTATCCCACCAGTAATTAGTTTAATTATGGCAATACATAACATAGGACAATAACAAGATATTAATGGGATACACCGAGAGATTTCCTTCTTGAGATATAATATGCATAGCCAATCGTTTGGGAATGTGTTTATAATATATATGCTTACTACAGCAAGCTACATTTTGGAATATTCACAAGGATTTTAAAGGATATATTTGCGAATTTAATGATAAAATTGTTTATATCTCATCAATATTTGTTAAGGAATATTCAATAAAATGTCAAAGAAATACTTGTCAATTTCTTTGTATCTTTAGTTTAAACTTGATCATAGCACGACACGTTTGAAATGATGTCAGAGGTAATATTTGTTTATTTGTTCGTTGATTTTTGAAATGGATATGTTTGGGAATATTCAAATTGTTTTCAATGTAATCATTTATGACTTCGTTTATAGGTATTACTGTATTATAGTACCAAGATATGGAATACTTCAAATTATTTTGAAGGTAATACTTGTGACCCAGTCGGATCCAGGGGGAACCAAGACAAAAGCGAGAATATCGAGTTACCCAGAAAGAGCAAAATCATGTTAGTCATAACGAAGTGAGGGGGAGTCAGGAAGGGAGGGTGAGGGAGGTAGGGAGGTGTGAGGGATGTGAGGAGGGTGAAGAAAGGGAGGGAGGAAAGGAGGGTGAGGAACGAAAGGAGGCTGGTGTGAGGGAGGAAGGGAAGTGTGAGGGAGGAAGGGAAGTGTGAGGGAGGAAGGGAGGGTGAGGGAGAGGTAGGGCGGGTGAGGGAGAAGAGGGAGGAAGGGAGAGTGAAACAGAAAGGGGGAACGATGAAGGGTAGGGCCAGAAATTATAGAAAAAGGGTGAGAGGAGAAGGAAGGGAAAGGGAGTGAAGGTGAGGTAGGGAGGAGGAGGAGGGGAGAGTGTAGGAGGTAGAAGAGTTAGTAGGGAAATATAGGAAAGAAAGATTAGCAAGGAGGGCCTGAGAAAACTGCTGAGGGAGAAAAGGTGAGGGTGAGGTAGGGAAGATCGACGAGGTAGGAAATGTGAGATTAGGGGGCGAGGGTATGTGACACAAAGATACAATGATAAATTGACAACATTAATAATAAAGTTTACATAATGAATATAAACACCACATAAGTTCTCCTCCTCATATAGCGTGTATATTCATGGAGTAGGGTGAAGCTAGGGGCTGATAAGGCAAGGAGTGTGAGGCAGTGAGAGTAGGGTGAGTGGGACTACAAGGCCGATCCAATTAAAGAAGGTGAGAAAACTAGGCGAGTGAGACTTCCTTTGACTAAATACACTTTTTGTGTCGACCCTCAGATAGGGCGGGGGCAGAAACTAAGACAATATAATACAGTAACTTTTACTGGTGCAGTAAGTCCATTACAATTAGGCAAGGAATAGCTTGTCCTTGGCTAGGTTGAGCATGGGCTCAATCTACTTCGCAAAATAATGCAGACAATACAGTTTCTTGAGATAGATAGATAGATAGATAGATAGAGAGAGAGAGAATGTAGGCAACAAAATACATGAGTGTAACACAGATAGTATTCTTCTTTCTAATTTACCTCTCCGTATAAGCCTCAGCACTCATGGGATCATTGTGGCTGAAGGCCATACAGATACAAACATAAAGAACAGAGTAATTAATAGAGCATTATGAACTCTGCGTAAGCAGAGTGGTATCATACACATAGATCCCACCCATATACTGTGCACCACCAGTCAGCTTGTCTGTCGTCCGTCGTCCGTCATTGTTCGTCGTCCGTCTGTCTGTCTGGAAACTCCACCTAGACCGTTTGATGGATTTTCACTAAATTTCACAGGTATATCCATTTGGTCAATGCGAAGGTCAGTCAAAAAGAAATGCTATAATTTACTTAAAGGTCAAGGTTAAAAATATGGTCAATATTTCATATATGTATATTTTTACTTAAACATTTATATTTTCACTATACAAGTTACAGGTAATATTGGTATTATATTGACCAACTTTTAGATACAAATTCTAAAGGGTGTGGTTAAAGGTCAAATTCAGATTTTTACCAGTATTTCTTCTACTGTAAGTTAGATTGTCACTCGGTTTATCATGTATGTTCAGAATACATAGGCCAAGGTCATACCAAAAATATATATAATTCCATTTGAAAGGTCAAGGTCAAATATAAGATGAATATGCACATTGTGATTTACTATTCATTCACACTTCACAACATTCGCCGAGATGGTTGCACTTTAAATGGAAATGAAAATATCAAATTTTGAGACACATATCATAAAGGTCAAGGTCATGTTAAAGGTCAAAGATGAAGGTCAACTATTTCTATATTATATTTGAAATTATTTGATAAGTTTTAATCAAACTATGCAAGCTTATTTGTTTTTCTAATGGAAAGTCAATGCATCTAATTTGGGGAGATTTTAGGCACCAATCGAGCTGGGCAGTACCCAGCGGAGGCCACATAGGCATATGCTAAGGAATTGCTGGAACTTATGTTTCATCTGCCTGGCTTCCCCCACTGTTTCTATCTGTGCCTCACCTACACAGAGAGTAATTCAGCTAACTCTCACAAACACCTCTTCCTCCTATTCATTTCACTACACTTAACAAGCACACCGCACTTCTTTCCAAAATATCTAAATTACCTATTAATGTACCTTGATTTTAGTTCTGTCACTCATTCAACCTTTGGGGGAGACACTTGTTACAGGCAGCTTTGCCTTTTGTCTCCTTCAGACACATAACAAAATTACTCTTACATAAAGGTCAAGGTCACAGGGCAAAGTAATAGGTCAACCTATATGATTAATTAATAAGAATACTCAAATTACAGAGTTAGTTGCTTATTACTTATTTAACATATTTACCAAATTTAATTTATGGTCAAAGGTCAAGTTCAAAGGTCGAAGCAAATGTGTTCATTTTCCTTACCCTCCTCTTAGATTATACAATGTACTGTCACCATGCTGCGCAGACGAATTCAGTTGGTCAATGTGACGAACATCCGAATATATAATTTTTTGTACTCAAAAGTCAAAGGTCAAGGTCATGGTATATGGTCACTTTCTTTATTAAAGTTGTTTATATATGAATTGCACCATATTCATAATGCTAGTTTATGCTAACATTAGTGTTAAGCTGACAAAATTGTGGAGAAGAATTTCAATTTATAAGGTCAAAGGTCAAAATCAAAGTTCAAATTAGGATTTTACTAGTATGTTAAGCTAACTGTCAGATTCTCACTAGGTTTATCATGTATATTTGGAATACCAAGACCAGGGTCATACAAAAAGAAGTACAATTCCATTTGATAGGTCAAGGTCACAGATCAAGGTCAAATATAGGGTAAATATACTAGTTTCTTTACTATTCATGTAAAATTCACCAAATTCGCTGAAACAGTTGTACTTTAAATGAAAATGAAAATGTTAACATTTCAAATATCATAAAGGTCAAGATGAAGGTCAAAGGTCAATGCCAACTATACCTTTATATCTCTGTAAAACTTACTGATGAACTTGAATAAAATAGGCTTGCTTATTTGATTTTTCAGGGCTACTTCAATGCAAACAAAAGATTTAATCCTACATACAGGCCAAGGTCAAGGTCACCAAGTTCAAGGTCACAGGTCAAGGTCAAAGGGATATTTTTATATTTAAATAATAATATTACTCAAATATCTGCAATCTCTCTCTCTTCGCCACAATGTTGTATCTTCCTTGCTATTCTACCGCTATTACAATAACCAGTGTTCCTCAGAGCTCTCTCACTGCATACCATCCCCTCTTCGTAGAGCACACGTATCAAATCCATCTTGCAACACAAACCCACCCCTACTCTGTGCAACTCTTCAACCCCAGAGTGAAACGTTATTCTCAATCTTTCTTTAATTCAACAGCTGAACTATGAAGCTCTGTCTCAGAATCAGTATTTCCCTCTTCCTATGACTTAAATTGTTTCAAACTCTGTGTGTCCAGACATTTTGGCTTGAACTTCCATTGATGTTGGCCCTGTCACTCTTTCAACTCTGGGGGAGGCACACGCAACAGGCAGTTCTGAATTTTGTCTCTTTCACTCCCATAGAAGAAAAAAAAAAAAAATATATATATATATATATATATAATATTATATATATATATATATATATATAAATATATATATATATACAGTATATATATTATATATATATATATATACAGTATATATACTGTATATATATTTATATATATATATATATATATATACTGTATATATATTATATATATATATATATACTTATACTGTAAATCTTTTCTCTCCTTTGGGTTCCTCCGACCATAAACTAATATCTGCAACCTGTCCAATCTCTCCACTACGACCACCTGATCCTCCCAACCGGCGGTGCTTGTGGCACTTTGGCGCTGCCGACTGGAAGGCTCTCCGGCAGTACTTCTTTCATTGGAATTAATTTTACTTCCGTTGCCAGGGACCCTCAGAGAGTGCTGAACGCATTACCGAGATAATCCTCTCAGGCATGGAAGCATACTATCCATTTTCTTTCTCTCAATCTAATGCAAACAAATCTTAGTTTACTCACGCTTGTTCTACTGATGTCCGCAACAAGGAGGAAGCATTCAAACGTTACCGTCGCCTTAAGACTCAAGAATCTCATTCTTCCTATGTTTCTGCCCGGAATCAAGCCAAATCTGTTCTTCGACTTGCCAAACACTCTTTCATCAAAAATAAATGCACTGAATTATCCAACTCTAGCTCTTCCCAAGCTTTCTGGTATCTAGCCAAAAACCTCTCCAACCATTTTTCTTCCTTGTCTTTCCCTCCCCTTTTCCACTCTGAAAGCACAACCATCACTTCGTCCTCTGACAAAGCTGAACTCTTCGCTCAAGCTTTTGCTAGAAACTCCACCTTGGATGATTCCAGTGCTATTCCTCCCTTTCCACCCACCTATCTCCTACTTATGCCTAATATCCTAATCTCTTCCAAAGATGTATTATTTACCTTCTCTGGTCTTAATACTAAGGCTTAAGGTCCGGATGGTGTTCCTCCTGTTGTATTAAAAAACTGTGTTTCCGTGCTGACTCCCTGCCTAGGCAAACTCTTTCGTCTCTGTCTCTCCTCTACCATTGTAAAAGAATAGACTTTCTTTATTTATTATTTTGGGTATAAGGCTTCATTGTGAATATTACTTTACTGTAAGTAAAAGTTTGTTGTAAATACATATCTTAAGAATAGATAATATTTACTTGGCGCCAATTCTCGTATTGCTACGTTATATGTTCTGTTCTGTTCTCTGTTCTGTTATATTATTGGCGGGAAGATACATAGTCTGTTACCGTTAATTTATATATTTTCCGAGACTACTTTAGAGGTTAAAGATTCGATCAGCTCGTCAGTGAGGCTCAAACGAAAATATGGTTGCGTTCATTTTCTATCTTATTTTGATTCGATACTGTCTTGATTATTTAAACTGAATTATGTTGAGGTTCGTTGTATATCTCATTAGAGTTCGTCAGTCTCAATGTCTTCAAGCAAGATTTAGCAGAGTTTAATTTTCGATCTCATTTGGATTTTTTTTTAGGTGTTTGATGATTAATTTGGAATGTTGTGAACCTAATTGTGGCTTATAAAAGGGAGCTTGGTCGAATTAGTAAATCAGAAGGGACTGGAGATCTCGCAGAGAGGCTCTAGTCCTGACGTTATACTTGACTTACAGTGTGCTGGCTTAATAATCCAATAGGGTTGATAGCCTCTGAAGTCCTATTTTAACTAAACTAATTAGTAAATCAATCTTGTTTCCACCTTTGGAGACGTCAGTGCATAGAATTACTTTAGTGTTGTGTTTCTTTGCTATAAGCTTTTGGGATCTTTAATGAAGTGATATTTTTGCCTTGTAACTAGAACAGTTGTAATTAAGTTAACTTATATTCTTAACGTGGAGTTGCCTTAACCCGGGGAGTGCTCAGCTTTGTTAATACTTAGACTCACCGTTTTGTTAAAATTCAGCTGTCTTAGTTTGGGAGTTTTGTCGATTACTCCACTATTGTTAAGTGACTTATGCTGACAAGTGAACATTTCTTACCCAATTCTTTGGTGGGCCGTTATTATATCCCTCAGGTGTAGACTCGGAACCCACGTAGGTCAAGGGCCAGACTTCGGGGCTTCCAAAGGAGTGTGGGGCGTGAGGCCGTGGGTAGCAGAGAACCTGGACGTGCCAGCCAATCACCCCTTCCTCTCAAGATTGTATGGGTGTAGACTAATCACCCTTCCTGGAATACCTCGCAGCTGGATTTCCAAGGAAATTACCTCGTGTTCATTCCCCAAGTTATATATAAGTTACTTTTTCCATTGATTTTTCCCCAGCACAATAATAATTCATGGTTATTTGATTTATTATTTTAAATATTTAATTTAATAAATGCACAATTGTTCCTTGTGTTTGCTTAGTACCCTTAGAGTGTGGAAGGGTTTACTGGAACCTGACATAAGTGGCAACCTTGCCAGGATTCCCTTCCTTACTCGAGGGTGTGAGCAACACTTGGCTCGACAGGAGTCTCGTCCTGAACCTGCTGTCCTTGGGGCTCGGAGGCAGGTCTGTGAACTGACAATGTACCCCTGAGTCAGTTAGCTTTGGCCACACATTCACTTGTCAACCATCCACGTAAGTTGCTTTTGTGTCTTTTAATATGGATTTTGAGGCATGGAAATCACAAGCAGAGTTCTTAGAACTCACTGGAGAGGACATTACAAAGTATGTATTACAACAGCAGGCTTATGCCAGAGAAGATCAGGACAGAGAGCGTGAGGAGAGGGCCAATGAGTGTGAGGAGAGAGCAAACGAGAGAGAAGCCGAGGAGAAGGATAAGGAAAGGGCTTATCAGCTAGAGTTAGCCAAGTTGAAAAGTAGTGCATCTATAGCCACTTTGAATGTTGAGGTAGTAGTTCGACCCAGCTTACCAGTTTATAAGGATGAAGATGATATGTCAGCTTGTCTTATTCGCTTTGAGATGGTTGCAGATTTACTTAAGGTCTCGGAGGATTCATATGCTGTTAGACTAGGTAGTCTTTTGACTGGTAGGGCTGTCGAGATTTATACTTCCTTATCCCCAGATAAGGGTGGGTGGATGGGACTTGTTAGCCTTGGTCGGCTAGGGGAGACAACCTTATAAAAATCCGGGTGGATGGGACTCGTCAGCCTTGGTCGGCAACCTGTCTAGGGGAGTAAACCTGATACAAATCTGTACTGCTTACCTAAGGGTAAGGCTGGGTAGTGGATAGACTAGCCAAACACCACTGTAGAAAAATAGTGCTAAAAAGATACACAGAGGGCCTCGGAGTCGGACGGATCCTAAATTGAGTGGTCAATCCTGTAAGTCCTTCAGTAAACTGGCTCGGGTTGTCCCTCTTACAGGAAATAGGTCCGCTTGGGGGCATTCTGTGCATGGCCACCCTCATTAAGGGGAGTAAGGCATCCGGCAATAGATAGATAGATAGATCCCCAGATATCACAGCTGACTATGCCCAACTAAAAGCAGCTCTCCCACAAGGTTTTAATAAAACACCAGCAGTTTATAGGCAGGACTTTAGGTCTGCAAAAATCCGGCCGGGTGAGACTTTCCAACAGTTCTCTATAAATTTGGGAAGATTATTTGATTAGTGGACAAACAGCTGGGTGTTGCTTAAGACTTATGAAGATCTTAGATCATTCATCATCCTGGATCAATTCATTTCCTCTTTACCATCCGATCTCAGAGCTTACTTGAAAGAGCATAATGTCAAAACTCTAGAAGAATCTGTCAGGTTAACAGATTATTGGGCATCTGCTCATAACGCCTATCCTAAGACCAATTCTGCCCCGGATCGTATGAAGAAGAAACCTGAGACAATGTCATCGACTTCCTCTCCAGGCACAACAGGGGACACCACTCTCAAGTTTAAAGATAAATGTTTTGGGTGTGAGGAAGTTGGTCATATCCATTCCAAGTGTCCAAAGAATCCCATAACCTTTACGTCTACTACAGAGCCAGGCCTCAAGGTCGGATTTTGCATGGATGACTCCTTAGTCAGAAACTTTGTTGTGGAAGGTACCGTGAATGGTTCTAGAGTCTCTACCATCTTACGAGACACCGGCTGCTCCTGTATCATTGTTTCTGAGGTACTGCCTGACTTGAATCCCTCAAAGTGCCATAAAGTAAAGGTTTCCAATTATCTGGGACGTTCAGAATTCTTTCCTCAGGTCCGTTGTTTCATCAGATGCCCATACTATGAGGGCTGGGCCGAAGTGTTGCGTGCCCCTATTAAGTTCTGTAGCGTATTGATTGGAAATATTCCAGGTGCTCATGATCCTGATGAATCCCCTTCCGAATCCTCAACAGAAAAGTTCCATGCTGTACAAACCCAGTCAGCTCGTTCTAAGGTAAGCCATCCTTTAGTTCTTCCTAACTACAGCCCCTAGATATCACTCTAGCAGAATTTTCTAAATTGCAGAACTCTTGTGCATCTCTATCACCAGCTCGAGACAAAGTAAAGTCTGGAGAAGAGCACACTGCTCGTGATGGTCCTGTTTACAAGTTTGTTGAAGACGATGGTCTCCTTTACCGTACCTGCCTTAAGTCTAAGTTTCCAGACAGAATTGGGAAGCTTGCCCTAGTTGTGCCTGCTGAATGTAGATCTACAGTGCTTTCCTTAGCCCATGAGAGTCCTATGGCTGGTAATTTTTCTCATCGCAAAATATTGATGAGTGTAGCGGACCACTTCTTTTGGCCCTACATGGCTAGTGATGTTCGAGATTACTGCTGGTCTTGTGATAAATGTCAACACATGTCTCCAAAAGTTAGGGTAAAACCTGTTCCCCTTAAGCAGATCCCCATTTCAACGCAGCCTTTCTCGAGAGTCGCTATTAATTTAGTAGGTCCTTGTCTCCACCAACCTCTGAAGGTCATTGTTACATTCTGACTTTAATTGATTATGCTACTGGATTTCCAGAAGCCATACCTCTCAAACAAATTGATGCAGTTTCAGTAGCAGAGGCCCTCCTTGTTATCTTTTCCAGGGTAGGTATCCCCAATGAAATTTTGTCTGACTGTGGAGCTCAGTTTAAGTCAGCTCTCATGAAGGAACTTCAGCAGGTGTTAGGAGTAAAACCTTTATTCACCACCCCTTACCACCCAAGTTGTAATGGCCGCATCGAAAGATTTCACTCCACTCTGAAGTCTTCCCTCAGAAAACTGTGTTATGAGAAGCCTAAGGAGTGGCATAGATACATCATACTTGATCCCCACCATGTTTGCTCTACGAGAAATACCTAGTGACAGAACCGGATTCTCCGCTTTTGAATTGTTGTATGGTCGTGCTGTCCGTGGACCATTGGCTGTTCTAAGAGATCTGTGGGAAGATAGGAGCGCAACTAATGATGACCGATCCTCCTTCCAGTATGTCATAGAGCTTAAGGATAAATTAGCTGAAAGTGCAAAGATTGCAGCTCAGACTGCTAAGGTGAGTGCTCAACGGTACCATTCCTATTTTGACATGAAGAGTCAGGACAGACAGTTTAAGCCAGGAGATGAAGTTCTCGTCCTTCTACCAGACTGCAAAAACAAGCTATTAATGTCCTGGAGTGGACACTTTTCTGTCTTGGAGAGGAGAAATGGAATCAATTATCTCATTGATCAGAATGGAGTTCACAAATTGTATCATGCAAATATTTTAAAGAAGTATCATCGTCGTGCAACCGTTGCCCAGGCTTATGTTGTTGATGAAGACATTTCTGTTGATGACGAGTGATCACTCCTTCATATAGTTCAAGCTTGTATTATAGAAGATGAGGAGAATGATCAGAGTCTGACCTTCACTCCAGATGGTGTTAAAAAGGATGGTGTTGATGGTCCAGATGGTGTTGATAAAGCCTGTAATTTAAACCTTGACATTTGTGAGAGTCTAACGGAGGCAGAGGCTTCTGATATCCGTGGTCTAATTTCCTCCTTTTCAGACGTATTCTCAGAGGTTCCAGGATGTACAGCGGCTGTCACCCATGATATCACTTTAATAACTACTGAGAAATTTAGATCAAAGCTGTATCCTGTACCTGTCCATCTACAACCAGAGTTTAAACAGGAGGTAGACAAATTGAATAAGCAAGGAATTATTCAACGATCTGATTCCCCGTTTTGTTCCCCTGTTGTAATGATTAAGAAAGCTGATGTGAGTTATAGGATGGCTATTGACTACCGGACGTTAAACTCTGTTACAGTCTTTGATGCTGAGCCTGCTTGTACCATTGAAGAAGATTTGCATAAATTTAGTGGTTCAAAGTATTTTTCAGAGATGGATCTGACCAAGCCTTACTATCAAGTTCCTCTTTCAGACCAGGCCAAGAAATACATGGCTTTCCCTACCCATCGACGCCTTATGGAGTTTTGCCGGTTGCCATTCGGGTTAGTCACTGCTTGTGCAACATATATTAAATTGATGCGTCTTGTACTGGCTGGATTAAAGAATGTAGCTTTCTACTTTGATAACATCTTTATTTACTCTAAAACTTGGGAGGGACATTTGAGAGCTTTAACTTCTGTACTAGAAAGACTGCGTCAATATCAGCTAACAGTTAGACCTAGCAAGTGTCGGTTTGGGTTCACAGAGATCCAGTACTTGGGTTTCACACAGTTAGTGGACAGTGCCTGAAACCTCAGTTTGACAAGATTGAGGCCATAATGAAGGTTCCTCCACTAGCAAGCAAAAAGGCCCTTAGATCCTTCTTGGGGATGATTTATTTCTACAGGAAATATATTCCTAATATGTCTGGTCTGTTCGGTCCCTTATCTGACATGCTTAGGAAGGATGTTCATGAACCATTGGTCTGGACCAGCAACTTAACTGATAGATTTGATAAATTAAAGTTTGCTCTTGCTAGTGAACCCATTCTTAAATTGCCTCAGATTGATCAAACCTTTGTTCTCAGGAGAGATGCATCAAATTATGGTCTAGGTGCTGTGTTACTGCAGTATGTGGACGACCAACCGTATCCTGTAGCATATGCCAGCCGCAAACTACTGGACAGAGAAAGGAAGTATGCTACAATGGAACGTGAGTGCTTAGCTATTGTGCTTGGTGTCCAGAGCTTCGAATACTATTTAATGGGTAAAGAGTTCATTCTAGAAGTTGATAACAAGCCACTAATCTACATGAACAAGTCCAAACATGCCAACAGCAGACTGACTAGGTGGGCCCTGATCTTACAACCATTCAGATTTAGATTAGTTCATGTTGCTGGCCAGGAGAATGTAGGAGCAGATTTCCTCAGTAGGTCGGAGAAGGATTAGATAGGATACATCTAGCAGGCTAGATACTAATTGGAGGAAGCCCTGTGAAGGAATAGACTTTCTTTATTTATTATTTTGGGTGTAAGGCTTCATTGTGAATATTACTTTACTGTAAGTAAAAGTTTGTTGTAAATACATATCTTAAGAATAGATAATATTTACTTGGCGCCAATTCTCGTATTGCTACGTTATATGTTCTGTTCTGTTCTCTGTTCTGTTATATTATTGGCGGGAAGATACATTGTCTGTTACCGTTAATTTATATATTTTCCGAGACTACTTTAGAGGTTAAAGATTCGATCAGCTCGTCAGTGAGGCTCAAACGAAAATATGGTTGTGTTCATTTTCTATCTTTTTTTGATTCGATACTGTCTTGATTATTTAAACTGAATTATGTTGAGGTTCGTTGTATATCTCATTAGAGTTCGTCAGTCTCAATGTCTTCAAGCAAGATTTAGCAGAGTTTAAATTTCGAACTCATTTGGATTTTTGTTAGGTGTTGATGATTCATTTGGAATGTGGTGAACCTAATTGTGGCTTATAAAAGGGAGCTTGGTCGAATTAGTAAATCAAGGGACTGGAGTTCTCGAAAGGAGGCTTCAGTCCTGGTCGCGATTAAGGAAGACGTCTGGGGTTCCCGAGCAGGACAATCTCTGGATTTATATTTCCAGTATACCTGGGGGTATACACTTGGGGGTTTCGGGGACTCCAGTTTCGTCCTTCCTGACTTTGAGGTGGGCTTAATAATCCTCTTGGGTCGATAGCCTCTAAAGTCTTATTTTAACTAACTAACTTAGTAAATCAGTTTTGTTTCCACCTTTGGAGAGGTCAGTGCAGAGAATTACTTTAGTGTTGTGTTTGTTTGATATAAGCTTTTAGGATATTTAATGAAGTGATATTTTTGCCTTGTAACTAGAACAGTTGTAATTAAGTTAACTTATATTCTTAATGTAGAGTTGCCTTAACCCGGGGAGTGCTCAGCTTTGTTAATACTTAGACTCACCGTTTTGTTGAATTCAGCTGCATTAGTTTGGGAGTTTTGTCGATTACTCCACTATTGTTAAGTGACTTATGTTGACAAGTGAACATTTCTTACCCAATTCTTTGGTGGGGCGTTATTATATCCCACAGGTGTAGACTCAGCACCCACGTAGGCCAAGGGCCGAACTTCGGGGCTTCCAAAGGAGTGTGGGGCGTGAGGCCGTGGGTAGCAGAGGACCTGGACATGCCAGCCAATCACCCCTACCTCTCAAGATTGTATGGTTGTAGACTAATCACTGTTCCTGGAATACCTCGCAGCTGGACTTCCAAGGAAATTGCCCGTGTACATAAATTTCCCCAAGTTATTTATTAGTTACATTTTTCATTAATTTTTCCCCAGGACAATAATAATTCATGGTTATTTGATTTATTATTTTAAATATGGAATTTAATAAATGCATAATTGTTCCTTGTATTTGCTTAGTACCATTAGAGTGTGGAAGAATTTACTGGAACCTGACAAACGTCTTCCCTTATTGCTGGAAGTTTGCTCATATTCAACCTGTCCCAAAGAAGGGTGACCGCTCTCAACCCTCCAACTATCGTCCAATTGCTCTCATCTCTTGTATCTCTAAATTTTTTGAAACTATTATTGCTTCCAAATTTCTTAAGCATTTCTCTTCTCATAATCTACTCTCAGATCGCCAGTATGGCTTCCTTAAAGGTCGCTCTACTGGTGATCTTCTTTCATATCTTACTAACTCTTGGTCATCCTCCTTTCAGGACTTCGGTGAGACCTTTTCTAGTGCACTAGACATATCGAAGGCCTTCGATAGAGTCTGGCACACATCTTTAATTTCTAAACTACCCTCCTTCAGTTTCTATCCCTCCATCTGTGCCTTTGTCTTAAATTTCCTTTCCGGCCGTTCCATAGCTGCGGTTGTGTACGGCATCACTCACTTCCTCATCCTATCAACTCCGGTGTTCCTCAGGGCTCTGTCCTATCTCACATTCTATTTCTAATTTTCATATATGATCTTTTCAACTGTACCTCCAGTCCCATCCATTCATATGCAGAAGACTCTACCCTACACTACTCAATTAGTTTTCCTGAACGCCCCAGCCAGCAATCCCTCAAAGACAAATTTAATGTAATGAAGCCATGCAATACTTATCTTCTGATCTAGCTACTATTTCCAATTGGGGCAGAGAAAACCTTGTTGCCTTTAATGCTTCCAAAACCCAATTTCTTCATTTTACTACCCGTTCATAACTCCCAGAGGACTATCCCTTACTATTCAACAATACCAAAATTAATCCTTCATCTTCTCTCAATATTCTCGGTGTCTCTTTTTCTTCTGCTCTCACTTGGAAGGACCATATTACCAGTCTTGCTAAGGCAGCCTCCCAGAAGCTGGGTGTGCTCAACCGCCTTTGGGGGTTCTTTACCCCTGCACAGCTTCTAGCTCTGTACAGGGGCACAGTGCGTCTTTGTATAGAGTATTGTTCACATGTGTGGGGAGGATCCTCTCACACCGCACTCCTAGACCGAGTAGAAAGGAAAGCCTTTCGTGTCATTAACTCCCGCCCACTCACCAACTCTACAATCTCTCTCTATTCGGTGCAGTGTTTCATCTCTCTCGCAATTCTATTGCTACTACAATAATCAATGTACCTCAGAGCTTTCCCAGTGTATACCACCTCCTCTACGTAAGGTACGTAGTACCCGTCTTGCAACACAATCCCATCCCTACTCTGTGCAACTCTCCAACCCAAGAGTGAAATGTTATTCTCAGACTTTCTTCTATTCAACTGCTGAGCTCTGGAACTCTCTCCCAGAATCAGTATTTCCGTCTTCCTATGACCTAAATTGCTTCAAACTCTGTGTGTCCAGGCATTTTGGCTCGAACGTCCCTTGATTTTGGCCCTGTCACTCTTTCAACTCTGGGGGAGGCACTGGATTCAGGCAGTTCTGCCTTTTGTCTCCCTCACTCACATACAATTTGTTTTTTATATATACAGTATATATATATATACTATATATATATATATATATATATATAGCTGACAGGGCTAAGATTCGAACCATATAGGCAGGAGGTCCAGCCACCTACACCATCACGAGAGTTAAAAGAAGGAATTTGATACTTCTACCAGTATTCCTTCCCAACTCGACTCTGATGGGGGGACAGACATGTATTTAATCGAAATCCAGCTGCCCTAAGCATGACAAGTTGTTTATTGGATGAAAAATATAGCTGAAAGGGCTAAGATTCAAACCATATAGGCAGGAGGTCCAGCCACCTACACCATCACAAGAGTTAAAAGAAGGAATTTGATACTTCTACCAGTATTCCTTCCCAACTCGACTCTGATGGGGGGACAGACATGTATTTGTGATGCTTCTGCATAGTAGCCACGTGCGGGCATGCGCGCGCGTCGGCTGCCCAGCCGTTTAGAAACCGGCTGGCGGTAGCCGGCCGGCAGGCTTTTCCTTAGTATATATCCTACGACAACGTAACTAATGTCTGGGATATTCTTATGTTGTTTCACAGCTTGAAGCTGCCCTTATTCTTAACCAACGCATCTTAGTATATTTTATTCTCGATAGTTGATTATTTCATTATAATATATAAGATGTATGTCTAGTGAGGGCGGGAGGAGACGAGCGGGAGAGAGAGAGACCGGCTTGGGACGTTGCTTCGCTTGCCAGCTTGGGACGAGCCTGAAAACGTTGCCATATGCATTTGATCGCAACGTTAGGCTTAGTTTCGACTCACGCACGGGGTAGAGGATTTTGACCCGGCAACTGTGTTGAGTGTTGCCAAGCATAGGATGTATTTTGCATGCCTAGGGTGGGGTCCAGACAGATTCAAGACTCAGAGCTCACCTCACTGTCGTACCCTTCGGACCCCCTTGATATCTATCCCTCTCAACCCCACTTAGAAACTTTCTCTCTTACTTTGTATACCTTCCTTCCACTACTTCACCAATCTATTTAATTATCCCATCCCCTTGATAGACCTTATAATAATATCTATTATTGTATTAACGACGAGCTCTCAGATAATTAGATAGGATTGTGGGCCTTATGCAGAGACGTAATTGTTAATGAGAACTAGGAAGCTTTTTTGTTGTCTCATATTTGGTGGTTTCATGCTTGCTAGTGTGTTCTTGTGTCAGGTTAGCAGGGGCTAGACCGGAGGGGAGGCTTTTTGCGATCCTTTAAATAAAGTCTGCTGGTGCGAGTCCCGTGGACCCGCACGACTTTACTAGGATACCCGTGGGAGTCTGGGGGCATTTTCTTGTCTGTGTCCCTGTGTGTCTAGTGTTGTGTTGTGTGAGGGCCCTTGCCTAGTCCACTCAGCACTGCGCTAGCACGTCTTGCTTTTGTTTAGGGTCGCCAGGAGAGAGTCAGATACTTGCGATCTGAGTCTCTCAAGAGAGCACCCTTTCAATTAGAGTAATTTGGCGCACAGACCTGGGAACGTCCCTAGGCTAGAGCAGGTGGCTCAGCCCGGGTATCCGAAGCCTATATCCTTCCGGCTAGACCTCTGCCACCTGGCAGATTAACAGCTAGGGGTTTATCATCTCTGTATGCTTGTTATTGTGCCACAGTTTACCGTTTTTGTGAGCATTGTGAGTCAGGGTGTGGCTTAGAGACTCTGTCCGAGCAGGCTTGCCTGACTAAGAGTGAGAAGCACACCTGTATGTGGTTATGTTGCGAGTTGCTGCCTTTATTTAATTATACCTATGCCATTATACACTGTATGGCCTATCACTAGTATTTATTCCTGCTTAGGAGTTAAGAGTTCTCTAAATCCGTAACGTATTTTCTTTGCTAAGCATCAGATCCTACAGTAGCCGCATGCAGTTTAGAAACCCGCATCTTGTCTACCTGTACGATGTTTTGAGGCCTGTTTGCTTTCACCTTCTTTCACGCAGGGGTGATTAGTTGTATTAATTAACGTAACGTTAAATGTACTTTCTTCTAGTTTGTTATTAAATTGTTTCTGCAATTTAATTCCGTTATCTATCTTTTCCTTGAAGCTTTAAGTCAACTTAATTGTGTGATCTTTTATATAGCCTGCTTGACTATCAGCAGTCTATAGTGTGTGCACCCTGTAACCGAGTCATAGGATATCTCGTTGTCCAGGCAGGACTCTTGACGGTTTAGGGTGGTTTGTTGCCTGGGTTTATAGATAAGGGTTGGATCTAGCGTTTTCTGTTGTTGCTTGTTGCCGCATACCTAGTCCAATAGAAAGAGCCCAGTGTTTATATATCCCAGGACGTAACAAATGGCGAACTTGCATAGGATTTACTGTACAGAGGAATATAGTGGTCATTTGTTTTGAGATTCCTTATGATTAGAGGAATACAGTGGACATAGTTTTTTTTTTGAGCAACCAATATAACACATTAAAGACTTTAAATAACATTAGTATATACATACTTGCATAGGAGATAAGGCACATTCTATAACCGTGATAATTACTGCAGTACACAAGCATGTCTAATACATCAGAACACAGTGATGGGTCAGGTCACGATACATGCTCGGAGGGAGAAAGACCTGTGGAGTGGCTAGTCGATAGCGAGGAGGGTCCTAGAAGATTTTTAGAGGTGCCCCTTACCGCTGACAGGGTGTTGAAGCTGAATAAGTATGGCTTAAAGTGTGTGGCAGGTCTTCAGGGTCACTAGGGTTTAACCCTTAATTAGCGGCGAGCAACATAAGTCGAGTTAAAAAAAGCTGGACTATGTGGCGGCGCTCGACATAGGTCGAGTGGCAATTTCAGCACGTAATGTGGCTGAGAGAGAGAGACAAGTGGTGGCAGGAGACTAGCGAGCGTATGACTGCTCCAGACCACCGCGGCGAACCTACTGACACAAATCTCAGCTCCCTCCTCCCTCTCTCACTCGCTACATACTCAATTATGTACCGAAAGTACCGAATTACCTGCTTTTTGCACTCGCGTTGCACGGTTATTGCAAGAAAACTATCCATCATACAAGGATCATTATGGTGTCATTCGAAAGCTCTGTTTATGCCCTTTCAGGGATAGGTACTTGTTTTACGTTCTGGGTCTTATTTAGGCATGAAAATTATCACGTAAACAGCCCTATTTTGGCTAAAAACACCCCGCTGTGCGGTACATATAAATAAACCGCATAGGCCGCTCGTAAGGTGTTAAGTGGCATGAGGAAAGATCAGCTGAGGACTTTGATATTGGGTTTAGAAGGGAGAGACCTGGGTGGAGAGGCGACTGGGGACCCCGGTCCCCAGCCCCCCCTCCACTCTACCCCCATATCAAACATCAGGGTGCCTGAATTTAGTACATACCCCCAAGTTGATGGTCAATGGCAGCGTGGAATTCAATCACAGGGACCCTCTCCATTAAATGCACCTTCCCCTCCTCAAGGGTTGACTCCAGATTTGTTGTTTCGGCTTGAGATGGCCAAGGTTGAGGTTGCTAGAGCTCAGGTTGAGGCTACCGAAAGACAGGCTAGAGCTCAGGTTGAGGCTGCCGAGAGACAGGCTAGTGTGCAGACTGAGGTTGCTAGAGCTCAGGCTGAGGTTGCTATACGAGAGGCTGAACTGCAGGCAGAGTCTACTAGGTATCGGGCTGACAGGGAGCTGGAGAGATCTCGAGTGGAGGTAACAGGGCGAAATATTGGGGGAGGTAACAGACATCGGGACCAATCATTGTCGCACCTGCTTAAACTAGTTCCTGTGTTCGATGAATTAGGTGTGGCTGAGTTTTTTATGCGATTTGAGAAGAAGTGTCAGGAACACCAGTGGCCTTAGGAAAAGTGGGCAACATTAGTGTCATCAAGACTCCTAGGAAAGGGGCTAAAAGCGTACCTTTAGAGTCCTGTGTAGTTTATGATGAGCTAAAGAAGGCTGTGCTACGGGCCTATGAGTTACAACCAGAAACTTACCGCTTGAAGTTTCGGGGTGTTACTAAGGGCAAGGATAGTACCTTCCTAGAACACGCCCGGGACTTGTCTGATGCACTACGACATTGGCTGCGTTCTGAGAGGGCAGCTACTTTTGAGGAGTTGAGTGAGCTGGTTCTCTTGGAGCAGTTCTTTAAGTGCACAGGCGGGGATTTAACATTAAATATAAAGGAACAAAATCCTAGAACTCTCCAGGAGGCAGCAGAAATGGCTGACCGCCGTCTGTCATTAATTCGAGGGTGCGGAGCAGCAGCTAGGAGTGAGTCGGGTGCAAAGGATCGTACCCCTCCCCCTCCCAAGAATTTTGATACACATAAATACACAAAACCATCTAGCACTGACAATAAAACTGAACATAAACCAAATACCGTCCCGTATAAGAAGTCTAATGGTACCTCCCACTCCCAAGGGAAACCAAAGAGTAAAGAGTGCTTTGCATGTCACAAGGAGGGTCACTTTGCAAATGCTTGTCCGAACAAGCCACCAAACAAGGTTGTGTCATTGGTCCGCAGCATAGGGGTGTCGCCTATATCTTCTGAGTTTGCCAAGGGTAGTTCGTCAGAGGTTGGGACACAGCCTGTGTTCAAGAGTCCGGAAGGCTCGAACCCTGTCCGCGACGTCTTTGGGGGTCATAGAGGGCATCGTTTTGTGAGGTGGGCTGGCGAAAGTCGAGGAGTTAAGCTATTGCATGATACTGGGGCTTCTCAGACCTTGTTAACACCTTACGAGCGGCCTATGCGGTTTATTTATGTGTACCGCACAGCGGGGTGTTTTTAGCCAAAATAGGGCTGTTTACGTGATCATTTTCATGCCTAAATAAGACCCAGAACGTAAAACAAGTACCTATCCCTGAAAGGGCATAAACAGAGCTTTCGAATGACACCATAACGATCCTTGTATGATGGATAGTTTTCTTGCAATAACCGTGCAACGCGAGTGCAAAAAGCAGGTAATTCGGTACTTTCAGTACATAATTGAGTATGTAGCGAGTGAGAGAGGGAGGAGGGAGCTGAGATTTGTGTCAGTAGGTTCGCCGCGGTGGTCTGGAGCAGTCATACGCTCGCTAGTCTCCTGCCACCACTTGTCTCTCTCTCTCAGCCACATTACGTGCTGAAATTGCCACTCGACCTATGTCGAGCGCCGCCACATAGTCCAGCTTTATTTAACTCGACTTATGTTGCTCGCCGCTAAATAAGGGTTAAGGAACTTTACTGGTAGACCGATTAACGCTGCTCGGGTGGTGGTAGTTCAGGGGATCAATGCTACGAAGTCCTACCCACTGGTGCGGATGGAGCTGAAGGTGGGTGGTGTGGCGAAGGAGCTGGATGTCGGAATTGTAGAGAACTTGCCTGTTGGGGGCGTCGACCTCCTCCTCGGCAACGACTTTGCAGTGCCTGCTTCTAAGGTTTCACCCTTGGTCGTTGCCGAGAAGGCGGCCGACGTTAGTAGGGAGGAACAAGAGTGGGTTGAGAAGTGTAGCGTACAAACCATGGCGTGTGTTGTGACGCATTCTCAGACATCCGGAGCCTTGCAGCCACCACCTCAGTCTATCAA
This sequence comes from Paralithodes platypus, assembly GCA_032716605.1. Lineage (NCBI taxonomy): Eukaryota > Metazoa > Arthropoda > Malacostraca > Decapoda > Lithodidae > Paralithodes > Paralithodes platypus. The sequence continues at coordinate 57,207,938 of CM064487.1, read as the reverse complement.
ACCGCGGAGGAAAGGTCACAAGAAAACGGGAAGTGTTGGTCAATTGGAGAGTTTTGAGCCGGCAGTGTTTCTTGGTGACTCATTATTGGCACCTATGTTAGAGTCTGGAGAGGCCCCGGGGCCTGTCACCGCTAGTGCAGGTGTAGGGCAGGAAGAGACTCTGCGACAGCATCGTTATGCGCAGCGTGAGGAAAGGATGGCTCAGCGGGTCATTGGAGGTGGAAATAAATTATTTGAGATGAACTTGGATAATCTCGTACCTGCTGATATATGTTCCTTGCAGCTGGAAGATCCTGAAGTCAGGGCGTGTGGTAATGGTGCTGTCGAACTGGAGAGCGATGGGGATGCGCAGCCTGGTGATTTTTTCTTGTCCGAGGTGATCTTGTATCGGAGACATCAGGATCCCAAGAAAAAGTGGGATGGCGGGTCAGGATTAGTGGACCAGTTAGTAGTACCGAGGGTGTGCCGTGAGAGCTTATTGAGATTAGCTCATGATGTGCCTTTGGCAGGGCACCTGGGGGCACGTAAGACGAAGGCAGCTCTGAGCAAGCTTTTCTGGTGGCCTGGGTTAAAGGCGAGTGTCGTGTCATGGGTGTCACAGTGTCACACTTGTCAAGTTGTTGGGAAACCCAATCAGGTCATCCCGAGAGCCCCGTTACAACCCATGCCTGTCATTGGGCCGCCCTTCAGCAAAGTAGTTATCGATATGGTTGGCCCATTGCCCCCCACTAGTACCGGCAATACATTTTTACTAACTGTAATGGATGTAGCAACACGGTATCCAGATGCTTACCCCATGCGCAACGGGATGGCTAAGACTGTTGTCAAAAACCTACTTGTCTATTTCTCTCGTTATGGCTACCCTCAGGAGATCCAGTCTGATCAGGGATCCAATTTTACTTCTGCTCTGTATAAGCAGACCATGCAGCAACATGGGATAATGTCTGTGGTGTCATCTGCCTACCATCCCGAGAGTCAGGGAGTTTTGGAAAGGTGGCACTCGACTCTCAAGAGTATGTTGCGGTGTTATTGCATGGAAAATTGGAAGGACTGGGATCTAGGTCTCCCATACGTTTTATTTGCTGCGAGAGAAGTACCTGGGGAGAGCTTGCGATTTAGCCCGAACGAGTTGGTTTTTGGACACAGGGTCAGGGGGCCCCTCCACATAGTCAAGGAGATCTGGGAGGGAGTCACAAAGCCATGCTCGCTTCTAAAGTATGTAGTTGAAAGCCGTGAGAGAATGCTATAGAGCTTGCAGGTAGCAGGTCGGAACCTTAAGAGTTCACAAGCTCAGATGAAGGACAGATACGACCAGAAGGTGAAGCTGAGGGAGTTTGAAGTAGATCAGGAGGTACTGATACTACTGCCTCTGGTGGGACACCCCTTGTCTGCCAAGTATTCTGGTCCGTATCGGGTTGTAAGGAAGGTTTCTGATCTCGACTATTTAGTAGCTACTCCTGATCGTAAGAAAAAGAACCAACTTTGCCATGTAAATCTGATGAAAGAGTATGTGAGGCGCCCCTCCGAGCCTCTCACTGTCCCGGTGTTGATCTGCAGCGATCGTGGTGAAGAAGGAGGAAGGGACAGTCAAGCTGCGGGGGAGGATAATTGGGATTGTCATGTTTCCGCGGATCAGTGGGCGGGGAATTCTAGACAAGTGGCTCACGAGTTGATATTGCACCTGCCTGAGCAACAGCGTGTAGCTGTGCAGCACTTGTTTGTTTCAAACCCAGCTGTTTTCGCGGAGCATCCTGGCCTCACTACTCAAGCGGTGCACGATGTCGATGTTGGGGACCACCCGCCCTTTAAATCAGTGCCATACCGTGTTCCCCCTATTAAATTACCAGCACTTAGGGAAAAGCTGGATTATATGCTGAAACGTGGGCTGATTTCTGAGGGTGCAGTAAGGTGGACTTCCCCAGTCACACTGCAGCCCAAACCAGATGGCAAGGTGCGGTTTTGTATAGATTTCCGCAGGTTGAATGGTTTAACCCCCACAAATGCCTACCCTCTCCCTCGCGTGGACGACAGTGTGGATAAGATAGGAAAAGCTAAGTTCCTCACTAAGATAGACCTTGTTAAGGGTTATTGGCAAGTGCCCTTGTCTGAGCGAGCGCGAGAGGTGTGTGGGTTTGTGGTGGACGGTGCCACATATCGTTGCCATGTTATGCCATACGGGCTGAAAAATGCCCCTGCAACGTTTCAGAAATTAATGAACAACATTGTAGCCGACATTCCCAACTGTACGGTGTACCTAGATGATGTCATAATATACGACGATGATTTTAACAGTCACTGTGCTCACATCGGACAGCTTTTTAATAAACTGAATGAAGCAGGTTTGGTGGTAAACCTGGGTAAGTGCGATTTGGTCAAAGCCACAGTTTTGTACCTGGGGTTCGAGGTGGGGATGGGTCCGGTGTGCCCTCCACAGACAAAGATCAAAGCCATCGATCAGTTTCCCCAGCCTACGACTAAGAAACAAATCATGCGGTTTCTAGGTATGATAGGCTATTATCGTCGCTTCATCAAAGGCTATTCGACTGTACTTGCACTTTTAACTGACTTATTATCTAAGGACAAGAAGTTCCGGTGGTCTCCTGAGTGTGCAGAGGCGCTTTCCTTGGTGAAACACCTGTTATGTCCCCACCCCATACTCAGGGCCCCGGACTTCAGCAGACCTTTTCAGCTGGCGACTGATGCCAGTGGCGTAGGGGCTGGGGCTGTCTTGTTACAGACAGATGATGAAGGTATCAACATCCAGTGAGTTTTTACAGTAAAAAAATTCAATAGTGCACAAAGGAATTACTCTGTAATTGAAAAAGAACTCCTGGCGATAGTGCTGGCGCTCAGGCACTTCGATGTATATGTTCCTGCTTTCGGACCAGTCGTAGTGGTTTATACCGATCATCACCCTCTGAAATTCTTGAATCAGTTTCATAACCGGAATATGAGGCTGACCAGGTGGTCACTCATGCTTCAGGAGTATAATCTGGACATACGCCATATTGCCGGTTCTGATAACGTGATAGCGGATTGTCTATCAAGGGTGGATGATGTTGGTTAGACTGCTACTGGATTGAGGGTTGAGTGTGGAGGAAAATAGGCTGTCACTGTAGTTCAGCCGAAAAAAAACAAATTAAAAAAGCAAAAACCTTATAAAAACTCTTTATTTTTATAACGTGTAGAATTTTGTATAAGATGTTGTAGCAGTATCTAAGTTGAATGTTTTCGCTTATTGTCGCTAAGTTAGTTGAACTTGCTCGGTGGAGCGCAACAGTCTTTATTTTTGTTATATATAGTGCCTTGTGTCGCAACAGTGGGTGGTACTATGAGAAGCTTTCTGTTAGATATGAAGAACTTAGTCAAGGGTCTTATATCTTGGGGGAGGTGTGACACTTCTGCATAGTAGCCACGTGCGGGCATGCGCGCGCGTCGGTTGCCCAGCCGTTTAGAAACCGGCTGGCAGCAGCCGGCCAGCAGGCTTTTCCTTAGTATATATCCTACGACAACGTAACTAATGTCTGGGATATTCTTATGTTGTTTCACAGCTTGAAGCTGCCCTTATTCTTAACCAACGCATCTTAGTATATTTTATTCTCGATAGTTGATTATTTCATTATAATATATAAGATGTAAGTCTAGTGAGGGCGGGAGGACACGAGCGGGAGAGAGAGACCGGCTTGGGACGTTGCTTCGCTTGCCAGCTTAGGACAAGCCTGAAAACGTTGCCATATGCATTTGATCGCAACGTTAGGCTTAGTTTCGACTCACGCACGGGGTAGAGGATTTTGACCCGGCAACTGTGTTGAGTGTTGCCAAGCATAGGATGTATTTTGCATGCCTAGGGTGGGGTCCAGACAGATTCAAGACTCAGAGCTCACCTCACTGTCGTACCCTTCGGACCCCCTTGATATCTATCCCATTCAACCCCACTTAGAAACTTTCTCTCTTACTTTGTATACCTTCCTTCCACTACTTCACCAACCTATTTAATTATCCCATCCCCTTGATAGACCTTATATCTATTATTGTATTAACGACGAGCTCTCAGATAATTAGATAGGATTGTGGGCCTTATGCAGAGACGTAATTGTTAATGAGACCTAGGAAGCTTTTTTGTTGTCTCATATTTGGTGGTTTCATGCTTGCTAGTGTGTTCTTGTGTCAGGTTAGCAGGGGCTAGACCGGAGGGGAGGCTTTTTGCGATCCTTTAAGTAAAGTCTGCTGGTGCGAGTCCCGTGGACCCGCACAACTTTACTAGGATACCCGTGGGAGTCTGGGGGCATTTTCTTGTCTGTGTCCCTGTGTGTCTAGTGTTGTGTTGTGTGAGGGCCCTTGCCTAGTCCACTCAGCACTGCGCTAGCACGTCTTGCTTTTGTTTTAGGGTCGCCAGGAGAGAGTCAGATACTTGCGATCTGAGTCTCTCAAGAGAGCACCCTTTCAATTAGAGTAATTTGGCGCACAGACTTGGGAACGTCCCTAGGCTAGAGCAGGTGGCTCAGCCCGGGTATCCGAAGCCTATATCCTTCCGGCTAGACCTCTGCCACCTGGCAGATTAACAGCTAGGGGTTTATCATCTCTGTATGCTTGTTATTGTGCCACAGTTTACCGTTTTTGTGAGCATTGTGAGTCAGGGTGTGGCTTAGAGACACTGTCCGAGCAGGCTTGCCTGACTAAGAGTGAGAAGCACACCTGTATGTGGTTATGTTGCGAGTTGCTGCCTTTATTTAATTATACCTATGCCATTATACACTGTATGGCCTATCACTAGTATTTATTCCTGCTTAGGAGTTAAGAGTTCTCTAAATCCGTAACGTATTTTCTTTGCTAAGCATCAGATCCTACAGTAGCCGCATGCAGTTTAGAAACCCGCATCTTGTCTACCTGTACGATGTCTTGAGGACTGTTTGCTTTCACCTTCTTTCACGCAGGGGTGATTAGTTGTATTAATTAACGTAACGTTAAATGTACTTTCTTCTAGTTTGTTATTAAATTGTTTCTGCAATTTAATTCCGTTATCTATCTTTTCCTTGAAGCTTTAAGTCAACTTAATTGTGTGATCTTTTATATAGCCTGCTTGACTATCATCAGTCTATAGTGCGTGCACCCTGTAACCGAGTCATAGGATACCTCGTTGTCCAGGCAGGACTCTTGACGGTTTAGGGTTGTTTGTTGCCTGGGTTTATAGATAAGGGTTGGATCTAGCGTTTTCCGTTGTTGCTTGTTGCCGCATACCTAGTCCAATAGAAAGAGCCCAGTGTTTATATATCCCAGGACGTAACATATTTAATCGAAATCCAGCTGCCCTAAGCATGAGAAGTTGTTTATTGGATGACAAATATAGCTGAAAGGGCTAAGATTCGAACCATATAGGCAGGAGGTCCAGCCACCTACACCATCACGAGAGTTAAAAGAAGGAATTTGATACTTCTACCAGTATTCCTTCCCAACTCGACTCTGATGGGGGGGGGGGGGGGGGGGGGCAGATAAAATATAAGTCTGCCCTTCCATCAGAGTCGAGTTGGGAAGGAATACTGGTAGAAGTATGAAATTCCTTCTTTTAACTCTCGTTATGGTGTAGGTGGCTGGACCTACTGCCTATATGGTTCGAATCCTAGCCCTGTCAGCTATATTTGTCATCCAATAAACATATATATATATATATATATATTTATATTTATATATATATATATATATATATATATATATATATATATATATATATATACTGTATATATAGATATATATATATATATGCACATATATACTGTATATATATATACCGGTATATATATATATATATATATATATATATATATATACATATATATATATATATACTGTATATATTGTTACGTATCTTGATTTAGAAGTGGTTAACTAAATAAATGAAGATAGAACAGTTAAGGTGTAAGTGTAGCAAAACAGCTGAAGGCCAAAAGAACGTAAAATATTAAAATTTGTTCTGTTGTCACTTGCTTTCCCTCAGTTGCTGGGACAGTTATCCTTTATACTCTGATACACTTCAATTATATTTAATCAGTAAACTAGTTAAAGTTACATTTAAAGTTTAATATGAAATAGGCTATTTATAACGAATACAAACGTTCGTATGCAAGCAAAGTTTTAAGACACTAGAATATCTCAATTAATCTTGATTATCAGCAAAGTATTAAGATCTTTTATATATAATTAATTTAAGTTTGTTAACCCTCTAAAGAATGTTTTACTCTTTCTATGTTATCTCGTTATTCTTAGTTTATTATTATTATTCTCCTTTAGTATTTTATCTTATTTATTCTTATTACTGAAAGACATTTGACTAGATAAAAATGGTAAGGAAATATTATAAAGTCACATATAAAAGGGAATTATATTTATAAACGTAAATAAGGTATTTTACAATTAATCAAAATAATAAGCAATGAAAGTTATGATAGAGTTTCAGGATCGTTTTGCATACGTTCTGATTTCACTAAAGTACAAATTAAAGAATAATAGTCAGGTAAGTATTTAACTTATACAAGGCTTCATCCTTAATTATGAATGACAATAGCTTTACATCCAGTTAGTTAATCGTTAATATGTAAAGTAGAATGTTCACTCACAAATCATCTCTGAATCAAACATTAATTCTAATCACCAAAATGTATCAGTAATTCAAAATATATATATCTCCAATTAAATTAAACATATATGATTTCTCCAAGTAAATTAAACAGTAAAGTAAAAATATTTCTCCAATCACAAAATCTTAAAGCAAATGAGTGTATGTTTTCTACATACCTCTGGTTAATTAATAGTCACAAATAATCCCTAACTAACGTGTAAGAGGTCGCTCCCGGACGCAACTTAACACATAATAATATACAAGCCTTTGAAGTCTGTCTCGTCTCCCCACCACACTGCTCGTGTTCCCCAGCTAGAAATGTACTAGTTTGAATTATCAAATCCCCGTCTTATATATCGTTCCCTGGACCTAGCTAACCAATCAGGAGGTAGGAAGCAGGTGCCGGGACCAGTAAGAAGGCAGGAAACACGTCGACCAGATACAGGTGAGAAGCAGGTGAACGAAGCCCGTGAGTGGTTGGGGCAGTAGGGAGAAGGGGGCTGGTTCCGTCTCGTCCGGTAGTTTGCTCCTCCACGTCCACACAAACTTGGCTGGTTTCTCTCTCTCTCTCTCTCTCGTAAGCAAGGCGAGTTGTTGCCACGAAGTAATTGTAAAGTCACGTTCAACAGGTTGGTCTGGCCACATGACATCCGGTCGGTACGGATGTTACAATATATATATATATATATATACAGTATATATATATATATACTGTATATATACTGTATATATATTTTTTCTTTCTATATTCCAACTACTCCCTCTCTGGCATAGGCTGAGAGCCTGCACACTCTACCGCTGAAGATGGTGAGGCCCGTGAGGTCTTGTTCCAGTCTAGGGAGTGAGACATGCGAAGCACCTATTCACGGATCGAAGCAACTCCATCTCTGAAGACGCTTCGCCTCTGTGCTTCACAGTCTCTTCCCACCAGACTTGGACCCTCACTCTCAGAACGCCACCTATTGAGCAATTAACTCACTAGACATTGCCCCCCTGTAGCATATTTGGGAATATTCATACAGTGCTATTTAATCAGGGAACAAAAAGGGTATTTTTTTGGGCATTTCGGTGTGCTGTGGTAATGCTCTGAAACTAGGTACAGCAAAAATTCCATCCCAATAATATCTTCCAATTGACATATTGGGATTCGAACCTGGGTCCATTGGATTGCCAGTCCAGTGGCAAGACCACTCTGTCACACCTCCCCTATATATATATATATATATATATATATATATATATATATATATATATATATATATATATATATATATATATATATATATATATATATATATATATACTGTATATATATATATATATACATATATATATATATATATATCTGAATGGTTCAGTTAAGTTAATTAACTTAACTTTTGCTGATTAACCAACTAAGATAATTAACGTTTAACTTAACTAGTTAATTTTGAAAAATGGGTTAACTTAACTTAATTGAAATATCTTCAAATTAATCGGTTAACTTCAATTAATTTCCGATTAATTTTCCCCTATTCCATGTTTTCTACTCTGTGTCTGTGATGGGAGTCTAGGAGAGGAGAGCGAGGTGGAAAATTCAACACTCACGTGCTAATGTCTAGTTTAATCCTACGATCGTTTTGTCGGAATAGTATACCTTTTCCATATTTCCTTTGTCTGTCTCTTGTGGTAAAAGAGTCACAAGAAGTTACAAGGAATAGTTAGTATCTCAAAGACCTTGCAGTCCATTCCGGAGAGAGATACTCGAAGAGGAGAGAGAGAGATATGGGAGCTTGTATTATTTACCCGTTACCATAGCAACGTTGGAAGTAACCAAAGAAACTGGTAATAGGGTTTTCACTAAGTCTTGAATGTGAGTTAATTATAATCTAAATACACGTAGTCCCTACCTCTATACTTGCCTCTCTCTCTCTCTCTCTCTCTCTCTCTCACAGTAGAGGCATGTGTGTGTGTGTCTCTTATAGTCCAGCAGATTTTAACAGTCAGTTTTGGGCGGGGTCAGCTCTGCCTACACTGATGCCAGCTGTCCACTTGACCCTTTCCGTACGACAACCTTTCCAAATTACTCTCGCTACCTCCCCCGGTCAAGGTCAATGTAGGGAGATCGGCTCTCTCTCTATATAATTATGTGTGTATAATATATTACTATTTTATATTTTGGCTTTCTTTCCACACCACCCAATAGGTAAAAGTTTATGGCTCTAGCTCTCTCTCTCTCCCTCCGTCGCTCTCGAGCTCTCTCTCTCTCTCTCATATATATATATATATTGGAGATTTTGTGGGGCTTCCACTGTGGATGGTGGCAGTCAGGAATGAACTGTGACGATTGTATTTAGTTTACACATGACAGTACTAATTTTGTGCGCCTGGCAGTGCGCCATCCCGTGATGTTTGTTTATATTAGTTTAAATGGTCAATCTGCGAGTGAGTGTGTAGTCCATCTAATTTGACAACGTCGCAGTAGCTACGCTGCCAGGTTGTGTACAATGTTTGCTGTATTAACTAATAACAAGCGAATTAATTATGAAAACAATAAAGCTTTTTTGTACATGCAGAAATAGCCTGAGCATTTCAAACCGATTTAAGGTACTTAATACCGAAAATAATATATTTTCGTTGTTTGGAAATATACATGTGGCACCAATGTAAAGGGATTGACCGCTGGTAAAACGGCCTGTTAAGATCGGCTGGACTATAGTCACGATATGGTTCACGATTGTTGAATGGTAACTGGAGCTTTCAGGTTAACTATTATGTGTGTGTGTGTGGTGCGTATGTGTGTGTGTGTGCCTGTCTGTGTGTGTGTGTGTGGTGTGTTAGTGTTAGTGTGTGTGTGTGCATGTATGTTTCTGTGTGGTTTGTGTACGTATAAAGTTAATTAGTGTGCATGTGTATGGCAGTGTGTGTGTCAAAGTGTATATGTGTGTGTTACTGTATGTGTGTGTGTGAGTGTGTGTGTATCTTAGCGACAACTTTGTATCATATAATAATAATACTATAATTAGCCTATTGTGTGTTAATCTTAGGAGAGCCTAATTAAGTTCAATAGATGTTTTGTAAATTGTATTTTAGCCACAACAATATTTTCCCCCAGCGTAATGAAGGGGAGGATTTTAGTTTGTTCCCTAGACTTCCACCAAGCTTAAGAAATACCCGGAAGACCCCACTCCGAGATAAATGTGTAAATGTTTATCCTTCACACAGACACAAACATGCACATGTGAAAAGAGTTTAAATTAATATAGATATTATCTAGTGCACTACACTCATTGCAGTGTGCAAAATACTATCTACACACTTCTTGAACTGTTCTACTGAAGAACTGCTTACAACTTTTGAGAGATGTTTGTTCCAGGTAGAACAGATCTTATAAGTTGCATAATAAATCGTAGGCAGTGTCCACCATCCTTTAACTGTCTTCGTGGTGCGATGCATAAGGTGTTGATTTTCGGTGTGAGCATCCTGGGTTCGAATCCACGGACTGCCACATGTGTTTGTAAATTTCATTAATCGATTTTAGGAGTAGAGTTGGTTGTTGGAAGGAACATAATAAATGTAATAAAGTTTCCAAAAATACTGGTGCTAAACCTTTTCAATTCTAACTTCCAGCCATGGTTGCGTGTTGTATTCATATTGAAACTAAGCAGATAGAGAGATAGATAGATAGATAGAGAGAGAGAGAGAGAGAGAGAGAGAGAGAGAGAGAGAGAGAGAGAATTAGTAATTTACTCGTAACTATTTTGATGCGATTGTATTATTTATTGCAGACCTATTGTTTATAATGCAAAAATATGAATATACATATTGATATGAAGAAATAAAGTAGAAATGTTAGGACCAAGATCAAACTGCGTAGGGCCATGGAAATAGAATAAAGTTATTGTGGCTCCATGCGTAGGACATTAGGGATCGTTGGTTGGGGGTGAATTTGATAGGGTAATTAAGGAGGATTAACACAGTCAAATTATTCTGTGTTCTTTTCTCATCAACTCTGGTGACTTGCCTATAGTTGTTTCCGAATTCAAGTTTCATTAGAATCCAGCTAACTATTTCCATTTAACGTTAGTATTTATGCTGATAACTATGATAAATGAGTTCCAAAATACTGCAAGAAAAAAAAAAATCGTATAACTCGGTCCCAAAGTGAGGTAAAGTGTTCGTGTGACTCGGTCCTAAGGTGAGTTAGAGGAAGTTAACACACGCAGCACGCACACACACACACACACACACACTACAATGCTAAGCAAAGACGGAGAATGCCGATATTTTATGGCTGAAAAATGCTTCTTACCTTCGGCTATGGTATATCATATCATTCTTCATCTGGATTACAAAGTGTACCCTTCCAGTATGAATGGCATTATTCCTATTTTATTCTTGCTAATTTCAGGCTATCTTGTTCAAAATAGGTAAGACTTCTAATAGTCAAGAGGGGTAAAACTACCTCGAGTATCTCCTTCTGTAAAGTATATCTTGATGTTTTATTTTGTCTATCATTAGACGATATCAATAAGTTCAGGAAAGGCCTCCCATAGTCAAAGAGTTAATTTCTTGCCTACATGTTTCAATACAATTACAAATTTACTTATTATTGAGAATGGTAACCAAGTAATCGTATGGCAAGAACCAAAAAAGGGACTGAATATGAACCACGTGCCACACAGGCGACTTACTGTACCTGTGCACTGATTCCTGTATACATTTTATGTCAACTACTATAACCTCAAAAGTCCTACATAATTATTATCGATCGTAATTTATTGAAATACTAACAAGAACATTGCTTATGCTCTTCTTTTGGATTTGAATGCTCAGTAATCTTTCCATTTATGCATTTTAGTTATTACGGTCCTTTTCGTTATGTGTTGACCAGTTGACAAGCAAAGCTTGCGAAATGTTTCACTCTTCTATCAGTATTACAACAATCAGTGTTCTTCAGAGCTCTCTCAGTGCATACCAGATCTCCTGCGGTCAGTGTGAGGCCCCCGCCTTTCAACACAGTCCCACTCCTATTCTGTCCAGCTCTCCAACCCAAGAATTAGCAGATGTTCTCGGTCTTTTTTATTTACTCAACAAACTCTCTTCCTTAATTAATCTTTCCTTCATCCCATGACTTAGACTGCTTTATATTCCCTGTGTCCAGGTATTTTGACCTCAACGTCCCTTGAATTTTGCTCTCTGTCACTTTGGGGGAAAGAATCGTTACAGGCGGCCTGCCGTTTGTCTCCTTCATACACACATAATACAAACATACTTATTGAAAAGTGTTCCTGCCTTCCAAGTTTTATACATCTGTAGTATGAAACAAAAAATCGTGATAGGTTGTCTTGTCATACATTTCATATGAATTGTTGTATATTATTAATTTCGTGTTTCTAGTATCGGTATATGTATTGTAGATGTATACTTTCCAACCAATATTGTTGTTATTTTCAGTCCACTTCAAATAGCTTAACCCTCGTCTAGCGTTTTTTTTTTTGGGCTATTTTGGGCATATTCAGGCCCTCCTGAATGATCAATCAAGTATCTGCATGAAAAGAAATGTATTCAGCAAAAAACTAGGCTCTACAAGCTTCAAAATGAGACCAGAACGAGCTACGTAGCACTCGTCATTTTGATGCAGTGGTACCACCAACATGGGAGTTTAGCGTATAGCGGCATATTTTTTCAAGCTACGCTCACTACTGGCTACACTGCCGGCCTCTCGAGAAAAGAGGGAGCGTGGGTCAGTGGGCGGCGGTAAGCCCTGGGTGTCGGCCGTGTGGCCTGCTGCGCTCCCGGCCATTTGCACTCGATTTTAACCCTTTAAAAGCCTTAATAATGCTCCTAACTTGCTGCTTTTTAGATACGGACTTAAGTCGGGCCCCGCTCTTTAAGTGTTAATAGCCAGAAAAGTTTGAAGTTCGAGTTAGATGCACTGTATAAGAATGTGTACATTAACACTCCACGAGCGGCTAGGTCGGTAACTTCTACTACCTGCCAAGCAGGTAGTTTTACCCTAAACGAGTTTATTTCTGTACTCTTCTTCATGCATAAACAAGAGCCAGAGCGTAATACAATTATGTATCACTGAAAGGGCGATAATTGAGCTTTCCAATGACACCAGAACCATCCTTCTACGACCACGCGTTCTCTTGCAATGATCGTGCAACACGAAGGAAAAATCCCTAAAATACGGTAATTTCCTTACATAATTCCCTGTGTAGCGAGGTAGTGAGTGTGGATGTGTGTGGAGGGGAGAGCAGTTGCCGCGCGGGAGCCGTGCCGAATGGTCAGAGCCGACCTACGCGCCTCCCACTGCTCGTCTCTCTCTCAGAGCCAATTATTGCTCAAAATTGAACACCGCCTTAAGTCGGTCCCCGCCACATAGTCCTTTATTCTCTAGACCGCTTTAAGTCGGGCCCCGCCAATAAGGGGTTAAAGTTGTAAGGAAATAAGGCAATCTAGTAAATATCTTTTGATTATGAACAGGCTCTTAAAGTATTTTTTTGTAGTTATGATTAAAACAACATTTGGAGGTTATCCCAATAAACAATTTTACGTTGTCACGACGTCCTCCAAAAGTATTTTGAAAACCTCACGACGTTGTACATATGACGTAATATTCACGTAAAAACGTGAACAGCTGCTTACGTCTTTGGCACGTATAATTAGTTGTAATATTTCGTCAATGGTCTGTATTTAATACGTCATATTATATTTGAAATAACGTATTTTGTAGGTAACAAGTACGTCAAATTATCATGTCTATTGCACGTTAATAAGGCTACAAGGAGACGTCCTGTGCAAGCCATTTACGACGTTGTACAAGTGACATAATATGCACGTAAAAACGTGAACAGCTGCTTACGTCATTGGCAGGTGTAATGTTTTCCAATTACGTCAATAGCAAGTAGTAAATACGTATTATTATAGTCTGTCCGGTTACGTACAATTTACGTCTTTAAGACGTCAACCTATCATGTATATTGCACGTTAATAAGGCTGCAAAGAGACGTCCTGTGCAAGCCATTTACAACGTTGTACAAATGACGTAATATGCACGTAAAAACGTGAACAGCTGCTTACGTCATTAGCACGTGTGATGTATTTCAGTTACGTCAATAGCAAGTAGAAAATACGTATTATTATAGTCTGTCCTATTACGTATAATGTACGTCTTTAAGACGTTAACCTATTATGTATATTGCACGTTAATAAGGCTACAAAGAGACGTCCTGTGCAAGCCATTTACGACGTTGTACAAATGACGTAATATGCACGTAAAAACGTGAACAGCTGCTTACGTCATTGGCACGTGTAATGCTTATAAATTACGTCAATAGCAAGTAGAAAATACGTATTATTATAGTCTGTCCTGTTACGTACAATTTACGTCTTTAAGACGTCAACCTATTTTGTATATTGCACGTTAATAAGGCTACAAAGAGACGTCCTGTGCAAGCCATTTACGACATTGTACAAATGACGTAATATGCGCGTAAAAACGTGAACAGCTGCTTACGTCATTGGCACGTGTAATGTTTTTCAATTACGTCAATAGCAAGTAGAAAATACGTATTATTATAGTCTGTCCTGTTACGTACAATTTACGTCTTTAAGACGTCAACCTATATGTATATTGCACGTTAATAAGGCTACAAAGAGACGTCCTGTGCAAGCCATTTACGACGTTGTATAAATGACGTAATATGCACGTAAAAACGTGAACAGCTGCTTACGTCATTGGCACGTGTGATGTATTTCAATTATGTCAATACTAAGCAGAAAATACGTATTATTATAGTCTGTCCTGTTACGTATAATTTAAGTCTTTTTAGACGTCAACCTATTATGTATATTGCACGTTAATAAGGCTACAAAGAGACGTCCTGCACAAGCCATTTACGACGTTGTACAAATGACGTAATATGCACGTAAAAACGTGAACAGCTGCTTACGTCATTGGCACAAAGGAGTACAAAGGAGTACAAAGGAAATCAAGCAACAACAGATCTAGTGACCCTTCTAGGCTGCTTGTCCTCCAAAACACTGAGGATCAAGTGTCCAAACAGTGGTTTAGAGTGGGTAAGGGAACATTGGAAAGGGAACTACTGCCCTGCCACTAACGTGGCAGGACTAGGAAGTTAGTAGGGGACATATGGGTTAGTAATTGAGGGGAGGATAAAATAAAGTTATTCATTTACAAACGCAGTCAGTCGCGGGTTTGATGCGAGATATTTGTCTATGCGGAATTTAAATGAATCAACGGTGCTGCAGTCTATAACGTCTCGGGGAAGCCCATTCCACAAGTTGACAACTCGATTGAAGAAGAAATTCTTAGATTCATGTGAGTTAAAAGATTTACCAATAATTTTGCAACCGTTTCCCCACGTGTAATTAGATTGGTCGATAGTGAAGTACTTACTACAGTTCATATTGTCGATGCCTTTGATGATTTTGAACACTTGAATTAAGTCACCTCTTAATCTGCGCTGGGTTAAAGGAAATAGATTTAATTCTCTAAGACGCTCTTCGTATGGTTTGTTCTTTAGGCTAGGTATCATTTTGGTAACTCTACGTTGAACTCGTTCTAGCTTGTTTATGTCTTTTTGGTAATAAGGGCACCAGCATTGAACGCAGTATTCCAGAAGAGGGCGGACTAAGGAATTGTAAAGGGTTAGGATTACGTCTTTGGATTTATGCTCAAATGATCTGCCTATAAAGCCAATTATTTTGTTTGCCTTCTTAACAACTTCTGAACATTGTTGACTCAGTTTTAGGTTACTCGATATTGTTACTCCCAGATCGGTTTCTCTGTTTACATTCTTAAGCTGAGTGCCATTCATCGAATAGTTTGCTTTCTCATTTAGGTATCCAATATGTAGTACTCTACATTTATCCGCATTGAAACTCATTTGCCAAATTTGGGCCCAATGTAACAATTTATCTAGATTGTGTTGCATATCGTCAACTTGATCTTTTGAGAGTACGCTATTTGCAATTTTTGTATCGTCAGCAAATTTTGAGATTGTACAGGTGAGACCCTCATCTATGTCGTTGATGTAAATTAGAAAGAGAATTGGTCCTAGTACCGATCCCTGGGGTACCCCGCTACTTACATTGGTCCATTTAGATGCCTTACCGTTTATGACTACTCTTTGCTTTCTGTCGCTGAGCCAATATTCTATCCATTTCAACACACCGTCTTGTATTCCATGCGCTTTTAGTTTTAGCAGTGAACGTTTGTGGGGAACTTTGTCAAAGGCCTTTTGAAAATCAAGGTATATAATATCTACAGCTTTACTCTCATCGTAGAGGTTGAGGATATCGTGGAAGAAGTCTAAGAGGTTTGTTAAACAGGAAAGTTTTTTACGAAAACCGTGTTGAGTATCTTTAAGTATGTTATTTTCCTCTAAGTGATTTACGAGTCTGTCTCTTATGACCGTTTCTAGCATTTTACATACAACTGAGGTTAAGCTAATTGGACGATAGTTACTGGGTAGGGATTTGCTGCCTTTTTTGAATATCGGTGTTACGTTGGCTATCTTCCACTGATCAGGCATAGTTCCAGACTGCAAGGATTTATTGAATAGTAATGTCAGTGGTTTGGAGAGCTCATCCTTAGCTTCCTTTAGAACTTTAGGCGAGATTGTATCAGGTCCAGGCGTTTTATTTACCTTGAGTTTATCTAAACAATTCAATACTTCTCTCTCTGTAACGGTGATATTGCTTAGAACATCTGAATTATCAATCTGAATCGGCGATGGTGTAGGGATATCACTGAGGTCTTCTGTTGTAAAAACTGATGCAAAGAAGGTATTGAGGGCATTACTCATTTGTACTTCATCTTTGGTGTATTCTCCATTTTCATCGACTAATGGTCCAACAGTTGAAGTAACTACTTTTTTCTTTCTGATATAACTATAGAATTCTTTCGGGTTTGTTTTACTTTGATTCGCAATATGTAACTCTAGGGTCTTTTTACTTTGCTTAATTAACTTTTTGGCTTTGCGTCGTAGCTCTACAAATTTCACCCGTTCTTCGTCATTTTGTGAGGATTTCAATCTATCATTAGCAAATTTTTTAGCAAGCAGGCAGTTTGAAATATCTTTATTCCACCATTTGGGCTTATTATTATGGCCTGGACGCCGTATTTTCGATGGTATGCAGTTTTGCACTGCTTTTAGGTAAGTGGTTTCGAATAACTTCCAAGATGTATTTATGTCGTTATTGTTAATTAAAAAGCTCCAGTCAGTTTCTTTAAACATAGCTCTAAGTTTATGAAAGTTTGCTTTCTTGAAATTAGGGACTTTTTCGATGCTACTATTTGGTTCGTTACTAGTAAAGTTTAAAGTGAAAGTTATCGTACGATGGTCGCTGTTACTGAATTCATTACCAACATTCAAATTCTCTATTAATTCTTCTTTTGTTGCAAGTACAATGTCAAGAACGTTATTACCACGGGTCAGTGTTCGAACAAATTGATAAAGCGAACTCTCTTGCAAGTTCGTATACAAGTCATGTCCGGAGTGTGAAGTAAGAATATCGCCCCACTTGGTCACAGGTAAATTAAAGTCGCCAAAAAATACGGTATCTTGTGAGTTACTTACATCTGCAATTTGTTCATAAATTTCTCGGTCAGTTTGCACTGATTGAGCTGGAGGTCTGTATATTAATGCAAGTATTATTTTTGTACCTTTATTATTCTTTATTAGCACAAAAGATGTGTCGACGTTCACAATTTGAGGTTTTGACAAGAGGGTCGGGTTAAGACTTTCTTTGATATAAAATAAAACGCCACCTCCATTTTTATTTATTCGGCTTTTCTCAAACATTACATAACCGGGAAGTGAATACTCTGCTAAAAAGTCTCTATCTACTGTATTGAGCCAAGATTCTGTTATACCAATCACATCATAATTTTCAGTAAACACTAGTTCCTCTAAATCTGAAAATTTATTGCACGTGTGATGTATTTCAATTACGTCACTAGCAAGTAGAAAATACGTGTTATTATAGTATGTCCTGTTACGTACAATTTACGTCTTTAAGACGTCAACCTATTATGTATATTGCACGTTAATAAGGCTACGAAGAGACGTCCTGTGCAAGCCATTTACGACGTTGTACAAATGACGTAATATGCACGTAAAAACGTGAACAGCTGCTTACGTCATTGGCACGTGTAATGTTTTTCAATTACGTCAATAGCAAGTAGAAAATCCGTATTATTCTAGTCTGTCCTGTTACGTACAATTTACGTCTTTAACCCTTAATTAGCGGCGAGCAACATAAGTCGAGTTAAATAAAGCTGGACTATGTGGCGGTGCTCGACATAGGTCGAGTGGCAATTTCAGCACGTAATGTTGCTGAGAGAGAGAGACAAGTGGTGGCAGGAGAGTAGCGAGCGTATGACTGCTCCAGACCACCGCGGCGAACCTACTGACATGAATCCCACCTCCCTCCTCCCTCTCTCACTCTCTATATACGGAATTGTATGGGGAAAGTGCCTAATTACATGCTTTTTGCACTCGCGTTGCACGGTTATTGCAAGAAAACTAGCCATCATAAAAGGATCATTATGGTGTCATTCGAAAGCTCTGTTTATGCCCTTTCAGGGATAGATACTTGTTTTACGTTCTGGGTCTTATTTAGGCATGAAAATGATCACGTAAACAGCCCTATTTTGGCTAAAAACACCCCGCTGGGCGGTACATATAAATAAACCGCATATGCCGCTCTTAAGGTGTTAAGATGTCAACCTATTATGTATATTGCACGTTAATAAGGCTACAAAGAGACGTCCTGTGCAAGCCATTTACGACGTTGTACAAATGACGTAATATGCACGTAAAAACGTTAACAGTTTTTTTTTTTGTTTTTTTTTTTTGTTTTTTTCTATATTCCAACTTACTTCCTCTCGGGCATAGGCTGAGAGCCTTAACATTCACCGCTTTACAATGAACAGTGAAGCCCGTGAGGTCTTGTTCCAGTCTAGGGAGTGAGACATGTGAAGCACGCAGAGTACAACGAGCACCTGCCATCTTGCCTTCACATGAGGCACGGTGCTCACTTATGGCCCGAAACGACCCCATCTCTGAAGCCATCTCGTTCCCGTGCTTCACTGTCTCATCCCCTACACTCGGACTCTCGCACTTACACACACACAACGCCACCTGTTGAGCAGATAACTCACCAGGCATTGCACCCCTATAGCATATTTTGAATATGGGAATATTCATACAGTGCTATTTAATCAGGGAACAATGAGGGTATTTTCTTGACGTTTTGGTGGGCTTGTGGTAATGCACTGATACTAGGTACAGCACAAATTCCATCCCAATAATATCTTCCCATTGATACACCGGGATTTGAACCCGGGACCTTTGGAATACCAGGCCAGTGGCAAGACCACTCCACCACACCTCCCCCTACGTCATTGGCACGTGTGATGTATTTCAATTATGTCAATAGCAAGTAGAAAATATGTGTTATTATAATCTGTCCTGTTACGTACAACTTACGTCTTAAGACGTCAACCTATTATGTATATTGCACGTTAATAAGGCTACAAAGACACGTCCTGTGCAAGCCATTTACAACGTTGTACAAATGACGTAATATGCACGTAAAAACGTGAACAGCTGCTTACGTCATTGGCACGTGTAATGTATTTCAATTACGTCAATAGCAAGTAGAAAATATGTGTTATTATAGTCTGTCCTGTTACGTACAATTTACGTCTTTACGACGTCAACCTATTATGTATATTGCACGTTAATAAGGCTACAAAGAGACGTCCTGTGCAAGCCATTTACGACGTTGTACAAATGACGTAATATGCACGTAAAAACATGAACATCTGCTTACGTCATTGGCACGTGTGATGTATTTCAATTACGTCAATAGGAAGTAGAAAATACGTGTTATTATAGTCTGTCCCGTTACGTACAATTTACGTCTTTAAGACGTCAACCTATTATGTATATTGCACGTTAATAAGGCTACAAAGAGACGTCCTGTGCAAGCCATTTAAGATGTTGTACAAATAACGCAATATGCACGTAAGAACGTGACCAGCTACTTACGTCATTGGAACATGTAATGTATTTCAACTATGTCAATAGCAAGTACAAAATACGTATTATTATAGTCTGTCCTGTATGTATATTTTACGTCTTTAAGACGTCAACCTATAATGTCTATTGCACGTTAATAAGGCTACAAAGAGACGTCCTGTGCAAGCCATTTACAACATTGTTAAAATTACGTAATAGTCACGTACGATCGTGAACAGCTGCCTACGTCATTGGCACGTGTAATGTATTACAATGACGTCAATAGCAAGTAGAAAATACGTCATACTTCAGGCTGTATATTTACGTATGTTTTACGTCTTTAAGACGTAAAATTAGCATGTTTAATACACGTTAATAAGGCTACAGAAAGACGTCATCTGCATGCCATTTGCAACGTTGTTAGATTTACGTAATATTCACACAAACACGTGAACAGCTGCTTACGTCATTGGCACATGTTATGTTAATATATTACGTCAATAGCAAGTAGAAAATCCGTCATGCTATAGGATGTACAGATACGGATTTTTGTTCGTTGCTAATACGTCAAGATATAAGGTCTATTAAACGTAAATATGGCTTCAGAATGACGTCTTGTGCAAGCCGTTTGTGAAGTATAAATGACGTAATTTTCACGTCAAAATGTGAACAGCTGCATACGTCATTGGCACGTTTCATTTGTTATTTAATTACTTCAATATCTCCCAAATATGTCAAACTATAACGTGTTCATTGTGTTCATTACGTGCCAATCACAATTCCATAACATATATTATACGTCAATAAAACAGCATACACACGTGTGAAAACACCGATGTAAAAATTATTTAGTATTCACGTAGACGAGTGAACAGGTGCTGACATTATTGGCATGTACATTTCATACTAATATTACTTAAATAGTAAGAATCTAATATGCAAAACTATAATGTAAAATTCTATATAGCTTACCTATCAAATACGTCTATATAGATTACCTATCAAATACGTCTATATAGATTACCTATCAAATACGTCTATATAGATTACCTATCAAATACGTCTAGCTACAACGTATAAATTCAACATACGTAGCAAGTGAAATGTACATTAAACTATTATGTTTGTTACATTGGAAACCCGTTAAAGCAAGTTGTGAAAACCTAACATTGTTAAAGTTATACGTAGTATTAACATAAGAAATTGGAAAGCAGATTACGTTAAAGGAAGTTATATTTGAAAACAAAAGTAATATTTTATGTAAATATGATGTGCCCTTCACGTTAACTTACCGGGTATGTTTATAAATGTTCTGAAGACAAAAACATTGTATGTGAAAACCTTAACAACGTTGTAAACAACACGTAGTATTAACATTAAAAACATAAAAATGGCTTACGTCAAAGGCACATATGTTGATCTGAACTTAAGATTTCACGTAAATATTACTTTAAGAATCATGTCAAATCAAAATGTAGGCCCACATGTTAAATTGTTCTGATGTGAAAACCTTGATGACGTGAGAGGTTGTATCAGGTACGGAGTATATTAATGTAAAAAAGTGAACAGTTGTTTATATCATGGGCAAGGAACAATTAGTTGATAATATCTATAGTATGCATAAGTGAACCTCAAACGTAATTAAGTTAGCACAATAATGCACATTGGTGACACCACAACTAAATATCTTTAAACCGTTATACATAAATAATAGTCACATGACAATACGGTAATTACTTACTTAACCCAAAAAGTGCGTTGGCCTCACGGAAAACACGGTATTTAAACATGTAAAAATAATCCTTCATATACTGTGCCACTGCAAAGGAAATTTCTCCCTTAACTATTATTTTGTCCATAATTAGCAGTTCATGGGTTGACTAATGTAAATACAATGTAATCATTATGTTAAGCTACAAGATCACATGTAAGGAATACAAGAACCTCAATATTGTTAATAACACATTACGAGCGGGCCCGTCAGATTTTTCCCACTACGCGCCCAGCGGGAGGTTTATACCATAAATGGCCTTGTTTCTGTGTTCTTTTTCATGCATAAACAAGAGCCAGAGTGTAATACAAGTATGATCCCTGAAAGGGCGTTAATTGAACCTTCCAATGACACCTGAACCATCCTTCTACGATCACTGGTTGTCTTGCAACGATCGTGCAACCGAAGGGCAAAATCACTAAAATACGGTCAGTATCGTATAAATACGATAGACTATGACTCTTTTGTGATCTTGTATGTCTCTGTGACGTCACGATCTCTCCTACAGCACGATGTAGGACGAGTAGATCGTATATTATAAGATTGTAAATAAGTTAAGTTATAAAAGGCCTAATATGCTATTAAGCAATATTGCCATGGTCTTATGTAGTATATATGAATTTATCGTATATATTAATATAATTTATCGTATAGAGCAACCTAAATGCGGTACGATAATTTGGGCTCCTGGCGGTTTGCCAAGGCAGCAAGGTGTGCTTTTGAGGTACGTCAGAGCCTTCACGAACACCAACCAGTTAACATCTAATTTTCCGCCCTCAGTTGATCGTGCTTTTGTGCCTCTAATCACAATACACATACAGCAATACACACAGCTACACCATCACGACGCTCTCATCGACATCATGACTGACTGATAGATAAGCATAATATTCATGTCCATTCCCATGTAATCATTTATTCTTTCTTTAACTTGACTCGTGTCTCGGGACCGAAGTCTCGTTCCCCATTGTCCACCACCATATTGGGTAAAACGTTCTCCCTTGCCTCATTGCCACGTGGAACTATTGGTGAGTTAATTCCTGGCTATTAACCCTTATTTAGCGGCGAGCAAGCTCGTGTTAACCCTTATAACCTTACCCTATAATTATATACATTTATTATGTGAGACCTTTGAATATAAATTAGCTTGTTTCAGATTGAATTCAATTTAGAAATAGAGTATTCATTTAGATTGATTTTATTTGATTCATTATAGCTTAGTAATATTTAACTTCCATTGATAGTTTACCACATTGGTGCCCAGACCCGGGAACTAGCTACCAGTAAGGGATCTTAGGCAATGAGCAAGGGATTAGCCCAGGGATGCAGGAGCAAGGACCCCGGAGGGGTAGGGCTTGGCTATCTTCCTGTACCTCAGGCGCCGGTACCTCAGCGAATAGCCATAGTGGGACATTCTTATGCCACTAGGCTAAGGGCAGCTGACGGAGGTACTGAGTCGTATCGGGCGTCAGAGGGGGAAAGAACTTTCCGGCTGACCTACTTCGGGGTACCGGGAGCAACCGTTGACACCCTGAAAGCCTCCCCCAGTGGGGGCAAGTGGTACGGTTTAGGCCACATATGATCTTTTTGTTTATAGGCGGCAATGATATACGCCCCGGTACAGTGCCCCGCGAGTTAGCTGACGCAATTAAAGAGGTGGCGCTGGATCTGGAGCGTGAGTCCGGAGGAAGCTGCAAGATCGTGGCAATTGAGAGCCGGACGAAAGTCCGAGGGTTCTCAGCTGCGGAATTTCAGGCTATAAAAAATTCTGTTAACCGCGCCCTGAGGTGTCGGTTAATAGAAACGAAGCACCGCTTTGTTTCCATAACACTCAGCATCCGAGACCTCGACCAGGATGGTGTCCACCTCGACTTAGACACCAATCAAGTCCTATATAACAAAATTTTAGGGCTAACGAAGCGTTGGCTAGAGAGGGACGCCGGGGTTGTGTCATTGCGCCTGCCTAAGTCCTGCTTCCCACCCATCGTCTTTCCCCAGTAATGTTCTTTTCAGTTTCAGACTTCCTGTGACATATGACCTGACCTAACATTTTTTCTTGTTCAATATGATCCATTAGTAGGTATTGCTATATAGTGTACTATTTTTTCTCCATAACATAGAAGTCCGCCGGTTGGCGTCTCTTAACCTGACAAGCGCGATATAGACCTAGGTGCTAGGGTAGTTATTTGTGCATTTCTAGCCCTGGATTCTGACAGAATTCGTTATATTTACAATATAAAGCATTATTTGTTTTCGGTATGCTTTTATTTTACATATATGATGTATATATGAACCTTCAAGAGTGCTAAAATAAGTGGGAAAAGCATTTGGGTGGTGAAAAACGAAGATATTGGCCACCCGGTCATAATCTCAGGCGAGAGAGAGCCACAGGCAGCCCTCCCCTCTCGCTGTCTGGGAGTCAACTGAGACGAGCGGGGCGGTGTGTGCCGGTGTCTGGGTGTTGCATAACGATCTTTTATGCAACCCACTTGTGCTACATTATCGCGGGAGAGAAAAATAACCGATAAATGATGATAATAAGAGGACAAATAGGTGATAATTGAGGAGGGGGGGGAGGGGGGAATAAGGTGGGGAAGGAGGGGAGGGGAGGGGTGAGAAACACATGGATAAGTACTAGAGGGGAATTATCTCACCTAGAGACAAAATCCTTTGTTTTGATAGGCCCTTTTTTTTTTTGGAAGGCTTTTTTTATGGTCTTGCTTCCGTGAGGCCTATCGCGTTCCCTATAGGAAGCCTTCCGTGAGGCCTATCGCGCTTGCCGGGTTAAGTAGCCTATTATTTGGCCGTTGTCCTTGTAACGTAACATTTAGATACATAGCCTATAGGCTCACATGCAAAATGGATAAAGACCATAAAGAGACACCGTCTAGTGGGGTGCTAAGCAAAGCCCCTAAAAATCAAAGGGCGGGACTTCGGGGAGTGTTAAATAGGCTAATTGTGGACTTAAACACTTTCATCACTACTGCTGATCTAGAGGAATTGGAGGCTAGATTAGATAACGTCCAGGCTACCCACGGTCGTATTACGGCTCTGAGTGAGGTGATTGTGGCTGACATGATAGAGGAGGAAGAGATAGTTACAGAGTGTGATAATCGCGCCCTCTATGACGAACCTGTCTTTAGAGCGAAGCGCCTATTACAGCGTGCTGTCGCAAGTAAGAAGGGAGGCGATAATGAGGCCCATAGAAGGGCTGACCCAAAACATACTGTACACCTCCCAAAGCTCAATCTTCCTACATTTGGGGGCAAGTTAACCGAGTGGTTAGCTTTTTGGGACGTATTTCGATCTACGGTTCATGAATCCTCTTTGGATAATGTCCGCAAGTTTCACTATCTGAAGGGACAAATGGAAGGAGAGGCCTTACATTTAATAGAGGGTTTTGCAGTAGTAGGTGGTAGTTATCTTGAAGCGGTACACTTATTAGAGTCCACATACGGGGATAGAGAGCAGTTGAAGATGGCCCATGTCGTTGCCTTGTTGGGGCTCGCAGAACCACAGTATAAGGTTGATGAGTTGACAAACTTCAGGGCAAATATGGAGTGCCATACTCGATCGCTAGATACCCTAGGGCTTACCACGCAGGAAATGATAGTCATTATCTTGCGTCAGAAGCTTCCTATGGCAATACTTGATAAGGTAAGATCATTTGAGCTGGGGGAATTCAAAACTCAGTTCAGTAAGGAGATCAATAATCTACAGTTGAACAAAGGGAGAATGTATGAGTCGGGAGGGAGTGAGAATGTGGAGAAGAGGGGAACAGTAAGCATGACAGTGGGGACTAAAGTAAAGAAAGAGGGTGTGTATAAGAAACCTGCTCAGATTCTATGTAAGCTATGTAACAACAAACATAAATGGAGTTTCTGCGTAAAATACCCAACAAATGAGACAAAACTAGCACAGGCGAAAAGATTGAAGCTATGTGTAGGTTGTCTAAGTAAAGAACATGGTAAGCAGGGACAATGTACTGCTACATACTTAAGGCCCTGTCGCCACTGCAAAGGACATCACTTTGATAAGTTGTGTCCTACAGCAGATAAAGTCAAAGACGTCAAAAATGAGGGTACTACAACTGTGGCACTAGGTAGCACGCAAGACACCACTATATTGCCCACAATACAGATTCCCATGGAAGGTAATGACAGTAACAAAGTTTGTCGGGTACTTCTAGATCAAGGGTCTCAACGTTCCTTTATAAAGAGGTCCGTACTAGTGGGACTGAAGCACCGAATCGTAGGGGCTGAGACTCTTCGATTACAGGGCTTCACAGGGGTTACTGATAAACAAGACTACGAGATAGCGGAGATTTCATATTTCTATCGTAAAAACCGGTACTTTATGACTTGTATCATAGTAGACACCCTACCAGAATATGTATCTGTGGGTGTGAAGAAGGTGGAACACGCATTACGTAGCAAAGGGGTTAACTTGTCAGATCCCATGGGAAATCAGAGTGAGGTGCATGTTCTACTTGGTGTGGATCATTATTATGAAGTAGTATACCCTGGATTTAAAAAGATGTGTGGTGTAATTTTAATCCCCACTAAATTTGGATACTGCATGAGCGGAAAGGTGCATACTACACAGTCAAAGGTCCTGGTCGACACGGTCTCGATATATAGAGTCAATGTAACCGCGGCAGAGGAGTTGGGAAGGGAGGATTCCCAACCTAGTGACCCTAAGATGGCTGCCGAGTTCGACCTGGAACGACTGTGGAGATTGGATCACATAGGCATTAATCCTATGGAGACTGATTATGACTCGGAAGTTGCGCTACAAAGGTTTGACGAGTCTGTGTGCTACTGTGCCTCAGACAAGCAATATAAAGTTAGTTTACCTTGGAAGAACAGTGAGATAAGCCTACCTACCAACTATGGTTTGGCATTAGGTCGCTTGCGCGCATTGCAGCGGAAATTGTCTAACGAACCGAGCACGCGCCAGGCGTATGACGATGTATTTCGGAGTTATGAGGATAGGGGTTTTATTGAGAGAGTCGATGTCAAGGAACCGTGTAAGAAGGGTAGGGTTCACTATCTGGCCCATCATGGGGTAAAGAAAGACAGCGTCACCACACCAATACGGGTGGTGTATGACTGTTCTGCCCACCAAGGACAACAACCCAGTCTAAATGACTGCCTGTTGACAGGTCCGTCCATGGTGTCGGATCTGTCCCAACATCTATTGCGGTTTAGGCTGGGGAAGTATGCCTATACCAGTGACATCGAGAAGGCATTCTTGATGGTCAAGCTAAAGGAGGAAGATAGAGATGTTACCCGCTTTCTTTGGTTCGGCGACATTAGCGACTCTGAAAGTCCCATCATAATATACCGTTTTCGGGTTGTACTCTTTGGGGCCACTTGCTCGCAGTTTTTGATAAATGCCACAATCAGAAAACATCTAGCTGACACTCATGAGGACACAAGTAAACTATCTCGCGGATTATACATTGACAATTTGCAGGGTACTAGCGATAGTCAAGATGATTTGTTGTATGCATACTGGCAAGCACGCAGATTGTTTGCGGATGCACATCTATTTCTCCGCGAGTGGGTTACTAATAGTGAAGATCTTCAGAGTTTAATACAGGTGGATGGTACGGCATCTCTTAACCAGGAAAAGTCCAGAAATTTGGGGATGATCTGGCAACCTAAACATGACATACTAACTTTTCAAACAAGGTCTTTTGCTCAGCAGACAGGAGCGCACAAAAAGAAGTCTGTTGAGCAAAGTTGCGCAATTTTTTGATCCTTTAGGTCTAGCATTACCTGTTACCATAAGAGCTAGGATTCTAATGCAGGAAGTTTGGAGACGTAAAATAGGATGGGATGACAGTTTGCCCGAGGACCTGAATGACCAAGGGACATTGTTGTTGAATGAATATGCCATCCTATGTACTAAACCTATACCTCGTAAAGTGGCGGCGTTCGGTGACGTTACGTTACACACGTTTTGCGATGCTAGCGCCACGGCATACGGGGTAGCCATATATGTTGTTACTTCATTTGGGGCACATTTAGTTACAGCCCGGGCCAAAGTAGCCCCGGTTAAGAAGGTAACTATCCCTAAAATGGAATTGACTGCCATGCTGCTATTAGCACGTCTGGTGCAACATGTACGCGCAGCATACGAGAGCGAATTAAATATTGAAATCGTTCACGTATGGTGCGATAGTCAGGTCGCACTCAACTGGATACATAGCAAGAAGTCTCTGCCAGTTTATGTGCGGAATAGGGTAGATGAGATTAGAGCCCTTTTGCCAGACGTTGCTTATCATTATGTAAATACAAAGGAAAACCCTAGTGATCTCATAACTAGGGGTATAACGGCTAGCCAGTTAATGAAGTCCGAATTGTGGTGGCATGGTCCAAAGTGGCTGCTCCATGAAAGTGAATGGACGATATGGCATGCTGTTGGTGAGGGACTTCTGCCACTGGAAACAGTGGCAGTTACAGCCCAACCAAATGAGCCACCGGGTCCTATCATAAAGTGGGCAAGATTCGGTGACTATAATAAACTAGTCAGAGTTGTAGCTTGGGTGTTGCGATATGTATCCAATCTTAAGCTTAAAGTAACGGGCCAACTCTGCAACAGGGGTCACAACATTGATGCTCGTGAATTTAAAGCAGCTGAAGTAACTTTGATCAAATGGGTTCAAGTAGAAACCTTTTCCAATGAATTAGAATCCTTGAAAGGCTCGAATAAGACATTAATGCCTAATATAGTGCGTCAACTAAGGTTGCACCTAGACAATGGCCTCATCAGGTGTGAGGGTCGCCTGAAGTGGTCGGGTGTACCAGACGGCACAAACCGACCTATACTTATGCCAACAAGACATCACGTTACTGATCTATTGATCATACGTGCACATAGGGAAGTAAACCACTACGGGGTATGTCATATTATATCAAATTTACGTCTCATATGGTGGATACCCAGAGTTCGACAAGTAGCTCGACGCGTAGTGAGAAAGTGTGTAATATGCCAGAGACTAAAGGGTAAACCATATGCAACTGGACCAGCTCCACCTCTACCTGAATGCCGTGTAAAGCACGTAGAACCTTTCCAAGCGGTAGGATTAGATTACACAGGGGCATTGAAGACGAGGGAGCATGAGAAGGTTTATATATTATTGTT
This sequence comes from Paralithodes platypus, assembly GCA_032716605.1. Classification (NCBI taxonomy): domain Eukaryota; kingdom Metazoa; phylum Arthropoda; class Malacostraca; order Decapoda; family Lithodidae; genus Paralithodes; species Paralithodes platypus. The sequence goes on along the minus strand of CM064487.1, from coordinate 57,179,362 downwards.
TACCTGTGCGACGTCTCGAGCGGTACACCTAGAACTATGTGATAATATGTCTAGCGAAGAATTTATGCTGGCGTTCAGACGGTTTTGTGCCCGTCGTTCATTCCCTCAACTCATTCTTAGCGACAATGCTCCCACTTATGTCCAAGCATCAAAATATCTAAAGGATATGAGTAGTGATCCTACTATCATCACTTTTTTGGGAGAGAAGAAGTGTGAATGGAGGTTCATTCCAGTTAAGGCACCTTGGTTTGGTGGAATGTGGGAACGGTGTGTCGGCATAGTAAAGTCAGGACTAAGAGCGGTTGTAGGACGTGCTCTATTAAAGAAGAGTGAGTTGACGACAGTCCTCACAGAGATAGAGGCAGTCGTGAATGATCGCCCGCTTACATATGTGTACACCGACCTGCAAGAACCACTACCATTAACGCCAGCTCACTTGCTATATGGAAAACCATTGACTGCGTTTCCATCTGATTTTCAGTCCATAGTAGAGTTAGAGGATCCCTCGTTGTACTCTGCGGTAGCGGTGTCTAAGAGATACCAGTATATATCCAGGATAATCGAGGATTTTAGGAAACGGTGGATTAGTGAATATCTGCTAGCATTGAGGGAAAGGAGTGTTACTCCCTCTGGTAGACCAACGGCCCCTACAGTTGGTGACGTTGTTTTAATTAAAGAAGATAGTCCTCGTTTATACTGGAAATTAGGCCGCGTATTGGAGGTATACAAGGGGGCAGACTCTGTAGAGCGGGTGGCGCTATTAAAGACAGCCACTGGAACTACTGTTCGTCCTATCGCACGTTTGTACGCTTTGGAGCTAGATTCCGCATTGCAATCTGAGGCTCCACCTGTTATTGCTGGGTCCGAGGATTCTCGAAGGAACGACTCACCTCATACTGATGGTGATCATTCTCGGACCGGGACGCGTCCCAGACGCGCTGCTGCTGGCGCTGTCGACTTGTGGCGTCAGAAGATAGCCTCTGGGCAACTTTAGGTTTAAGGTGGGGTTCAGGTCTTTTTTGTGGGGGGAGTGTATCGTATAAATACGATAGACTATGACTCTTTTGTGATCTTGTATGTCTCTGTGACGTCACGATCTCTCCTACAGCACGATGTAGGACGAGTAGATCGTATATTATAAGATTGTAAATAAGTTAAGTTATAAAAGGCCTAATATGCTATTAAGCAATATTGCCATGGTCTTATGTAGTATATATGAATTTATCGTATATATTAATATAATTTATCGTATAGAGCAACCTAAATGCGGTACGATAATTTGGGCTCCTGGCGGTTTGCCAAGGCAGCAAGGTGTGCTTTTGAGGTACGTCAGAGCCTTCACGAACACCAACCAGTTAACATCTAATTTTCCGCCCTCAGTTGATCGTGCTTTTGTGCCTCTAATCACAATACACATACAGCAATACACACAGCTACACCATCACGACGCTCTCATCGACATCATGACTGACTGATAGATAAGCATAATATTCATGTCCATTCCCATGTAATCATTTATTCTTTCTTTAACTTGACTCGTGTCTCGGGACCGAAGTCTCGTTCCCCATTGTCCACCACCATATTGGGTAAAACGTTCTCCCTTGCCTCATTGCCACGTGGAACTATTGGTGAGTTAATTCCTGGCTAATATTAACCCTTATAACCTTACCCTATAATTATATACATTTATTATGTGAGACCTTTGAATATAAATTAGCTTGTTTCAGATTGAATTCAATTTAGAAATAGAGTATTCATTTAGATTGATTTTATTTGATTCATTATAGCTTAGTAATATTTAACTTCCATTGATAGTTTACCACATTGGTGCCCAGACCCGGGAACTAGCTACCAGTAAGGGATCTTAGGCAATGAGCAAGGGATTAGCCCAGGGATGCAGGAGCAAGGACCCCGGAGGGGTAGGGCTTGGCTATCTTCCTGTACCTCAGGCGCCGGTACCTCAGCGAATAGCCATAGTGGGACATTCTTATGCCACTAGGCTAAGGGCAGCTGACGGAGGTACTGAGTCGTATCGGGCGTCAGAGGGGGAAAGAACTTTCCGGCTGACCTACTTCGGGGTACCGGGAGCAACCGTTGACACCCTGAAAGCCTCCCCCAGTGGGGGCAAGTGGTACGGTTTAGGCCACATATGATCTTTTTGTTTATAGGCGGCAATGATATACGCCCCGGTACAGTGCCCCGCGAGTTAGCTGACGCAATTAAAGAGGTGGCGCTGGATCTGGAGCGTGAGTCCGGAGGAAGCTGCAAGATCGTGGCAATTGAGAGCCGGACGAAAGTCCGAGGGTTCTCAGCTGCGGAATTTCAGGCTATAAAAAATTCTGTTAACCGCGCCCTGAGGTGTCGGTTAATAGAAACGAAGCACCGCTTTGTTTCCATAACACTCAGCATCTGAGACCTCGACCAGGATGGTGTCCACCTCGACTTAGACACCAATCAAGTCCTATATAACAAAATTTTAGGGCTAACGAAGCGTTGGCTAGAGAGGGACGCCGGGGTTGTGTCATTGCGCCTGCCTAAGTCCTGCTTCCCACCCATCGTCTTTCCCCAGTAATGTTCTTTTCAGTTTCAGACTTCCTGTGACATATGACCTGACCTAACATTTTTTCTTGTTCAATATGATCCATTAGTAGGTATTGCTATATAGTGTACTATTTTTTCTCCATAACATAGAAGTCCGCCGGTTGGCGTCTCTTAACCTGACAAGCGCGATATAGACCTAGGTGCTGGGTAGTTATTTGTGCATTTCTAGCCTGGATTCTGACAGAATTCGTTATATTTACAATATAAAGCATTATTTGTTTTCGGTATGCTTTTATTTTACATATATGATGTATATATGAACCTTCAAGAGTGCTAAAATAAGTGGGAAAAGCATTTGGGTGGTGAAAAACGAAGATATTGGCCACCCGGTCATAATCTCAGGCGAGAGAGACCACAGGCAGCCTCCCCTCTCGCTGTCTGGGAGTCAACTGAGACGAGCGGGGCGGTGTGTGCGGTGTCTGGTGTTGCATAACGATCTTTATGCAACCCACTTGTGCTACATTATCGCGGGAGAGAAAAATAACCGATAAATGATGATAATAAGAGGACAAATAGGTGATAATTGAGGAGGGGGGGGAGGGGGGAATAAGGTGGGGAAGGAGGGGAGGGGAGGGGTGAGAAACACATGGATGAGTACTAGAGGGGAATTATCTCACCTAGAGACAAAATCCTTTGTTTTGATAGGCCCTTTTTTTTTTTGGGAGGCTTTTTTTATGGTCTTGCTTCCGTGAGGCCTATCGCGTTCCCTATAGGAAGCCTCCGTGAGGCCTCTCGCTTGCCGGGTTAAGTAGCCTATTATTTGGCCGTTGTCCTTGTAACGTAACATTTAGATACATAGCCTATAGGCTCACATGCAAAATGGATAAAGACCATAAAGAGACACCGTCTAGTGGGGTGCTAAGCAAAGCCCCTAAAAATCAAAGGGCGGGACTTCGGGGAGTGTTAAATAGGCTAATTGTGGACTTAAACACTTTCATCACTACTGCTGATCTAGAGGAATTGGAGGCTAGATTAGATAACGTCCAGGCTACCCACGGTCGTATTACGGCTCTGAGTGAGGTGATTGTGGCTGACATGATAGAGGAGGAAGAGATAGTTACAGAGTGTGATAATCGCGCCCTCTATGACGAACCTGTCTTTAGAGCGAAGCGCCTATTACAGCGTGCTGTCGCAAGTAAGAAGGGAGGCGATAATGAGGCCCATAGAAGGGCTGACCCAAAACATACTGTACACCTCCCAAAGCTCAATCTTCCTACATTTGGGGGCAAGTTAACCGAGTGGTTAGCTTTTTGGGACGTATTTCGATCTACGGTTCATGAATCCTCTTTGGATAATGTCCGCAAGTTTCACTATCTGAAGGGACAAATGGAAGGAGAGGCCTTACATTTAATAGAGGGTTTTGCAGTAGTAGGTGGTAGTTATCTTGAAGCGGTACACTTATTAGAGTCCACATACGGGGATAGAGAGCAGTTGAAGATGGCCCATGTCGTTGCCTTGTTGGGGCTCGCAGAACCACAGTATAAGGTTGATGAGTTGACAAACTTCAGGGCAAATATGGAGTGCCATACTCGATCGCTAGATACCCTAGGGCTTACCACGCAGGAAATGATAGTCATTATCTTGCGTCAGAAGCTTCCTATGGCAATACTTGATAAGGTAAGATCATTTGAGCTGGGGGAATTCAAAACTCAGTTCAGTAAGGAGATCAATAATCTACAGTTGAACAAAGGGAGAATGTATGAGTCGGGAGGGAGTGAGAATGTGGAGAAGAGGGGAACAGTAAGCATGACAGTGGGGACTAAAGTAAAGAAAGAGGGTGTGTATAAGAAACCTGCTCAGATTCTATGTAAGCTATGTAACAACAAACATAAATGGAGTTTCTGCGTAAAATACCCAACAAATGAGACAAAACTAGCACAGGCGAAAAGATTGAAGCTATGTGTAGGTTGTCTAAGTAAAGAACATGGTAAGCAGGGACAATGTACTGCTACATACTTAAGGCCCTGTCGCCACTGCAAAGGACATCACTTTGATAAGTTGTGTCCTACAGCAGATAAAGTCAAAGACGTCAAAAATGAGGGTACTACAACTGTGGCACTAGGTAGCACGCAAGACACCACTATATTGCCCACAATACAGATTCCCATGGAAGGTAATGACAGTAACAAAGTTTGTCGGGTACTTCTAGATCAAGGGTCTCAACGTTCCTTTATAAAGAGGTCCGTACTAGTGGGACTGAAGCACCGAATCGTAGGGGCTGAGACTCTTCGATTACAGGGCTTCACAGGGGTTACTGATAAACAAGACTACGAGATAGCGGAGATTTCATATTTCTATCGTAAAAACCGGTACTTTATGACTTGTATCATAGTAGACACCCTACCAGAATATGTATCTGTGGGTGTGAAGAAGGTGGAACACGCATTACGTAGCAAAGGGGTTAACTTGTCAGATCCCATGGGAAATCAGAGTGAGGTGCATGTTCTACTTGGTGTGGATCATTATTATGAAGTAGTATACCCTGGATTTAAAAAGATGTGTGGTGTAATTTTAATCCCCACTAAATTTGGATACTGCATGAGCGGAAAGGTGCATACTACACAGTCAAAGGTCCTGGTCGACACGGTCTCGATATATAGAGTCAATGTAACCGCGGCAGAGGAGTTGGGAAGGGAGGATTCCCAACCTAGTGACCCTAAGATGGCTGCCGAGTTCGACCTGGAACGACTGTGGAGATTGGATCACATAGGCATTAATCCTATGGAGACTGATTATGACTCGGAAGTTGCGCTACAAAGGTTTGACAAGTCTGTGTGCTACTGTGCCTCAGACAAGCAATATAAAGTTAGTTTACCTTGGAAGAACAGTGAGATAAGCCTACCTACCAACTATGGTTTGGCATTAGGTCGCTTGCGCGCATTGCAGCGGAAATTGTCTAACGAACCGAGCACGCGCCAGGCGTATGACGATGTATTTCGGAGTTATGAGGATAGGGGTTTTATTGAGAGAGTCGATGTCAAGGAACCGTGTAAGAAGGGTAGGGTTCACTATCTGGCCCATCATGGGGTAAAGAAAGACAGCGTCACCACACCAATACGGGTGGTGTATGACTGTTCTGCCCACCAAGGACAACAACCCAGTCTAAATGACTGCCTGTTGACAGGTCCGTCCATGGTGTCGGATCTGTCCCAACATCTATTGCGGTTTAGGCTGGGGAAGTATGCCTATACCAGTGACATCGAGAAGGCATTCTTGATGGTCAAGCTAAAGGAGGAAGATAGAGATGTTACCCGCTTTCTTTGGTTCGGCGACATTAGCGACTCTGAAAGTCCCATCATAATATACCGTTTTCGGGTTGTACTCTTTGGGGCTACTTGCTCGCAGTTTTTGATAAATGCCACAATCAGAAAACATCTAGCTGACACTCATGAGGACACAAGTAAACTATCTCGCGGATTATACATTGACAATTTGCAGGGTACTAGCGATAGTCAAGATGATTTGTTGTATGCATACTGGCAAGCACGCAGATTGTTTGCGGATGCACATCTATTTCTCCGCGAGTGGGTTACTAATAGTGAAGATCTTCAGAGTTTAATACAGGTGGATGGTACGGCATCTCTTAACCAGGAAAAGTCCAGAAATTTGGGGATGATCTGGCAACCTAAACATGACATACTAACTTTTCAAACAAGGTCTTTTGCTCAGCAGACAGGAGCGCACACAAAAAGAAGTCTGTTGAGCAAAGTTGCGCAATTTTTTGATCCTTTAGGTCTAGCATTACCTGTTACCATAAGAGCTAGGATTCTAATGCAGGAAGTTTGGAGACGTAAAATAGGATGGGATGACAGTTTGCCCGAGGACCTGAATGACCAAGGGACATTGTTGTTGAATGAATATGCCATCCTATGTACTAAACCTATACCTCGTAAAGTGGCGGCGTTCGGTGACGTTACGTTACACACGTTTTGCGATGCTAGCGCCACGGCATACGGGGTAGCCATATATGTTGTTACTTCATTTGGGGCACATTTAGTTACAGCCCGGGCCAAAGTAGCCCCGGTTAAGAAGGTAACTATCCCTAAAATGGAATTGACTGCCATGCTGCTATTAGCACGTCTGGTGCAACATGTACGCGCAGCATACGAGAGCGAATTAAATATTGAAATCGTTCACGTATGGTGCGATAGTCAGGTCGCACTCAACAGGATACATAGCAAGAAGTCTCTGCCAGTTTATGTGCGGAATAGGGTAGATGAGATTAGAGCCCTTTTGCCAGACGTTGCTTATCATTATGTAAATACAAAGGAAAACCCTAGTGATCTCATAACTAGGGGTATAACGGCTAGCCAGTTAATGAAGTCCGAATTGTGGTGGCATGGTCCAAAGTGGCTGCTCCATGAAAGTGAATGGACGATATGGCATGCTGTTGGTGAGGGACTTCTGCCACTGGAAACAGTGGCAGTTACAGCCCAACCAAATGAGCCACCGGGTCCTATCATAAAGTGGGCAAGATTCGGTGACTATAATAAACTAGTCAGAGTTGTAGCTTGGGTGTTGCGATATGTATCCAATCTTAAGCTTAAAGTAACGGGCCAACTCTGCAACAGGGGTCACAACATTGATGCTCGTGAATTTAAAGCAGCTGAAGTAACTTTGATCAAATGGGTTCAAGTAGAAACCTTTTCCAATGAATTAGAATCCTTGAAAGGCTCGAATAAGACATTAATGCCTAATATAGTGCGTCAACTAAGGTTGCACCTAGACAATGGCCTCATCAGGTGTGAGGGTCGCCTGAAGTGGTCGGGTGTACCAGACGGCACAAACCGACCTATACTTATGCCAACAAGACATCACGTTACTGATCTATTGATCATACGTGCACATAGGGAAGTAAACCACTACGGGGTATGTCATATTATATCAAATTTACGTCTCATATGGTGGATACCCAGAGTTCGACAAGTAGCTCGACGCGTAGTGAGAAAGTGTGTAATATGCCAGAGACTAAAGGGTAAACCATATGCAACTGGACCAGCTCCACCTCTACCTGAATGCCGTGTAAAGCACGTAGAACCTTTCCAAGCGGTAGGATTAGATTACACAGGGGCATTGAAGACGAGGGAGCATGAGAAGGTTTATATATTATTGTTTACCTGTGCGACGTCTCGAGCGGTACACCTAGAACTATGTGATAATATGTCTAGCGAAGAATTTATGCTGGCGTTCAGACGGTTTTGTGCCCGTCGTTCATTCCCTCAACTCATTCTTAGCGACAATGCTCCCACTTATGTCCAAGCATCAAAATATCTAAAGGATATGAGTAGTGATCCTACTATCATCACTTTTTTGGGAGAGAAGAAGTGTGAATGGAGGTTCATTCCAGTTAAGGCACCTTGGTTTGGTGGAATGTGGGAACGGTGTGTCGGCATAGTAAAGTCAGGACTAAGAGCGGTTGTAGGACGTGCTCTATTAAAGAAGAGTGAGTTGACGACAGTCCTCACAGAGATAGAGGCAGTCGTGAATGATCGCCCGCTTACATATGTGTACACCGACCTGCAAGAACCACTACCATTAACGCCAGCTCACTTGCTATATGGAAAACCATTGACTGCGTTTCCATCTGATTTTCAGTCCATAGTAGAGTTAGAGGATCCCTCGTTGTACTCTGCGGTAGCGGTGTCTAAGAGATACCAGTATATATCCAGGATAATCGAGGATTTTAGGAAACGGTGGATTAGTGAATATCTGCTAGCATTGAGGGAAAGGAGTGTTACTCCCTCTGGTAGACCAACGGCCCCTACAGTTGGTGACGTTGTTTTAATTAAAGAAGATAGTCCTCGTTTATACTGGAAATTAGGCCGCGTATTGGAGGTATACAAGGGGGCAGACTCTGTAGAGCGGGTGGCGCTATTAAAGACAGCCACTGGAACTACTGTTCGTCCTATCGCACGTTTGTACGCTTTGGAGCTAGATTCCGCATTGCAATCTGAGGCTCCACCTGTTATTGCTGGGTCCGAGGATTCTCGAAGGAACGACTCACCTCATACTGATGGTGATCATTCTCGGACCGGGACGCGTCCCAGACGCGCTGCTGCTGGCGCTGTCGACTTGTGGCGTCAGAAGATAGCCTCTGGGCAACTTTAGGTTTAAGGTGGGGTTCAGGTCTTTTTTGTGGGGGGAGTGTATCGTATAAATACGATAGACTATGACTCTTTTGTGATCTTGTATGTCTCTGTGACGTCACGATCTCTCCTACAGCACGATGTAGGACGAGTAGATCGTATATTATAAGATTGTAAATAAGTTAAGTTATAAAAGGCCTAATATGCTATTAAGCAATATTGCCATGGTCTTATGTAGTATATATGAATTTATCGTATATATTAATATAATTTATCGTATAGAGCAACCTAAATGCGGTACGATAATTTGGGCTCCTGGCGGTTTGCCAAGGCAGCAAGGTGTGCTTTTGAGGTACGTCAGAGCCTTCACGAACACCAACCAGTTAACATCTAATTTTCCGCCCTCAGTTGATCGTGCTTTTGTGCCTCTAATCACAATACACATACAGCAATACACACAGCTACACCATCACGACGCTCTCATCGACATCATGACTGACTGATGATAGATAAGCATAATATTCATGTCCATTCCCATGTAATCATTTATTCTTTCTTTAACTTGACTCGTGTCTCGGGACCGAAGTCTCGTTCCCCATTGTCCACCACCATATTGGGTAAAACGTTCTCCCTTGCCTCATTGCCACGTGGAACTATTGGTGAGTTAATTCCTGGCTAATATTAACCCTTATAACCTTACCCTATAATTATATACATTTATTATGTGAGACCTTTGGATATAAATTAGCTTGTTTCAGATTGAATTCAATTTAGAAATAGAGTATTCATTTAGATTGATTTTATTTGATTCATTATAGCTTAGTAATATTTAACTTCCATTGATAGTTTACCACAGTCAGTTTGTTACACAATTACGTGTGTAGCGAGGGAGGGAGGGTGGATGTGTGTGGAATAAATGTCAGTAGGCCCATGGCAGCCGAGGCGAGCGGTCATGAGGCAACCTACGCTCCTCCCGTCGCTCGTCTCTCTCTCAGAGCCAATATTGCTCCAAAATTGCACACGGACTGCAGTTGGGCCCCGCCACATAGTCCAGATTTTTTGATACGGACTCAAGTTGGACCACGCTAAACAAGGGTTAAAACTGTCGGCTGTTAATGTTGTAGGATGATGTATGTCACAATGTACATAAATAACATTTATCTGTCGAACTCTACCGTTAACTCGCCATCTGTCAGGTGGTTTGATCTTTTCTGGTAACCCAGTGCTAGCAGGTTTACAATTTGTTGTGGAAGTACTACATGGAATCATAAAATATTGGAAACATCCCTTTATGTACTCACCAAAGCTGCAATGTTGGTTTCTGAGGACCCTAAAGTATTTGAACAGGCCAGTGATACTTTATAGGAACACTGTAGGACTTTATTCAATACGAAGCGACAGGTGCATGGTTATTTACGATAATTTGCGTTTTCTTCATGGAGACAAGCCAAAATGGCTCCGAAACAATTACTGTACAGAGTGTGTGTGAGCATTTTTCTTGGGTGTCATGTGGGAGCTACATTGTCTCTCAAGTAAGTGACCATTCTCATGTCCTTTATCAGCTTTTCTATTTGTTAATGGTTTGTCAATAAGTGCTCTGAACACTAGCAGAGTGTAACCTGGCCTGGGCAATGCGAGCATAAATATACCGCCCAGTGGCCCGGGCTGGATCAGCTCAGATCAGAAATTATTGCACATAATGTGTAGTCTGGTAAAATCTGTTATCTGCAGCCAAAGTACATTGTATGAAAGTCTCTTCTATGCACTTCCTGGCTCAGTCAGTCCCTCTGAGTCATTGGGGACAGACTGCTTATTACCACAGTACCAATGGCAGTGTCCGTTTTCTTATATTGGCTATGAAGAGAAGCTATAGCTAGCTTCAATATGAAAAGGGACTAAAGCTTCTGTACAGAACAACTATGTGATTACCCTCTATTTACCCAATATATTTGTACAGAAATTATTATGATATGGCATGATTTTATAATAAGTTGGAAGTCAAGCCATGCATTTTTCAAGAAAAGTTGCTTTGTTGTCTTGAGGGACTAGCACACTCGGGCTGCAGAACTTTCCTGCTGGGAAATTGCGCACAAAATAATGGTCAATTCATACACAATTACTGATTTACCAGGTCAATAATAGCACTTACCTTGCTAACATTAGGACAAAATAATCGGTTCAGAAAATATTAAGCAAATTAAATAAAAAATATTCTTAAACACCTGGCATAAGAGCATAAGAAAATGGGAGTCTGCAGAAAGTTGATTGGCCCACACAAGGCATATCCCTCTAATCATCAAGTGACTTCGGCCATATGGCACTGAATCCTAGCTGGATCAAGTCAGAAAAAAATGGAAGCTAAATATCATTGAGGAGGTAGTTACGAAGGAGAGACATTACTCCATCATTTGAAAAATAGGAAAACTTGGGAGAATATCAGCAAGACTAATAGGAAAAGGGAGAGGACGAAAATGGAAACTAACGTGAATGGGCTAGAGAATAGAGGGGAAAGTCTAGGAAATCTTGGTAAACAAAGTTAACCCTTTCAAGCTCCAAAACGCGTTTATTTTCTGTTTTCTGGTAATTATTAAACAATTTTATTCAGATTAGGAAGGGCATATGGAAGTAATAGGGTTGATTGAGATAGCCTTTACCCTTTTAATACCCACACATCCTTCCTAAGCTGCATAAAATCGTCTAATGGTAGCCAAAATAAACTTCTAAAACGTGTCAGAGCTTCAAGGGGTTAACCAAAATAGTGGGTAGAGGAGTGGGTCATTGACAAAATTTTAACATTGTATGGCCTAGCCATAAAAGGGCCAATGCAGCTTCCCAATGGCGAATAGAGAAATGGAGTAAACCACATGGAAATGTAAGCCTAACAGTATGAACATTTAATATAAACTTCATATAAAATAAAGTCGCCAGTCGTAGATAGTTGGAATAGGCTACTAAGTGCTATAGCGGGATCAAGAAAGATAGAGAGATTTAAGATCAAATTAGGGATATGGATGAGATGGGTTGGGTGTGGGGGTATCTGCCGGGTAAGGGCCAGCGTTCTGAAGACTCGCATGTTATTGTGTTGACCTCTGACCGTTTTGGTGAGGTCGGTCCTCATGGTGTTGGTGAGCTGAGCCTATTATTAGGCATTATAATTGGGGTTGGGTGTGAGAGGGATCTGCCTTGTGTGGGCCAATCGGTTTTCTGCAGACTCCTGGCCTAGATGAGTAAGGAAAGACATTATTTGGTCAATAGAAAACGAAGGCAACTCGGAGAGAATAACAGCAAAAGACGGTAGACGACAGACAACAGATAAAAAGTGAAAAGTAATGTAAACAGGCCAGAGAATAGGACATGCAATAAAAATGTGGGAAACAAAGTTAAACATGGCAATGGGAGCAGAGAGGTCGAGGTGAGTGGGACATTAAGAAGGAATGGGTAAGCCTGGTAAGGCCTATCCGTAGTCGGGCCAACGCAGTCTCCCAGTGGTGAAGGGCTAGCCCCGACGGAAACGGAAACCTTAACGGAGCTCATTCGAGGAAATAGTTGGCCACGTGGTTCAGACAAGAAATCAAGAGAAAGTAGGAAGAGAATCAGAGGCCGGAATAAATATGGCACTTTAGTGCACGTGGTTTCGAAAGGTGTCTGTAACCAGTGTAATTGTTCCCTATAGCTACCTGGCCGAACAGCCCCAGCATAATTAGCGCTGGTCTATCACACTGTCTGCCATGGTCGGAGGGGTTGGAGAGACAAGCAAATTACCATAATCTTTTAAATCCTGATGCTTTACATCAATATGTAGAGGTTGTGCACAAATTTAATTACAATTATTTCATAACTAAAGGAATTCATTAACAAACCAAATTGTAAGCATTTACACAATTAGCTGCCCAAGATAATCTTTGTACTGATATAGATACATTCCATATGTATAGAATACTTACCAGTAGCATCAACTATTTTCATAGTAATACTCCCACCTTCTTGACGATGGTCTCCATTTGAAGTAAATCATATAATATAATATAGTTCATAGGAAATACATTTGAAGGGCACTTTAGTACTGTAATATCATATATCCTGACCTCGCCATTGCATGTACAATCAACCCTCAGCTATCACTCCTAATTGGTGCAGCTTTAGCCGCACGGCTACGGTAGCCGTAACCGCGATAGCCATACTGAAGAACTAATGGGAATAATTCTAATTGGTGCCTGTGTGCCGAATTTGACAACTATTTTTCGTATTTTGCGATTTTTACCTAATAATTTCCACTGAACACTAACATAACATAATAGTAATTATAAGAAACATTATAAAAGTAAATATAAGAACATATTACACCATCACATTTACCTTTTTAGATGTGTTGAGGGATTTAGGTGGGTTGGGTTCCGAGGCTAGGGGTGGCGAATTATTGGCCACTCCTACGTTGCTCTATCTCGTTCAGTATCCCTTCAACATCAAATCCTTCAAATTCTGAAGTGTCATCATCCACTGTATCCAATTCAAGTGCCGTAAGTAAAGGCTGTTCATCGATTTGTTGCCGTGGTCGAGGCTCACCGGAGGGGCCCGGTTGAGGGTGGTCGGAGGGGCCTGGCCGACCACGAAAGAAGTCTGTGATCTGGCGTTACTGGAGAGAGTTGATATGGGCGTGGTACCTATCCTCATAACCTGCCAAGACCTGATTAAGTAAGGATGTCCTTGTTTCACTGTTCACGATTGAATCTTGCTCAATAATATGCCACATCTGTCCACCTAACTCTATGAGGAGTTTTATGTCGCTCATGGGAATGCCGTCCATTTGTGTTTCAACATTCTCTTCATCTTCTGCACTATCCTCCTGTCCTTCTTCGTCCTCCTGGAGTAGGTCTTCTGCTGTAACATTTCCCTGATATCCTCGCCAGTTGTCTCTGCAAAACCACGGCCAGCGATCCCTCTTGCCTCCTCTGCTGCTGCCTCTAACTCTGCATCCACTGACTGCAGCTCACCTGCCACTATTACCTGCCTGTCCTCTGGTAGACCCTCCAAAATGTTGCGCCATGCATGGTTGATTGTAGCCGGGGTTACATTCTTCCAGCAATCTACCACCAAGTCTATTGCCTTTTTGACATTGTAATTCTTCCAATACCGAATCACTTTTTTTTCAGATTCGGTATTTGCTTCAGCTTCCTCGTCCTCTCCTTCATCCTCACTATCCACCAACTGCTGAATAAGTTGATTGTCTTGTGTTGCCTGCCGCATCTGACGAAACTGCCGTCGAGAATATGCAGCCTTCACTACCGCAATCACCTCCTGGTCGAGGGGCTGGATTAGGGAGGCTGTGTTGGGAGGCAAGAATTCCACTTTCACATTAGGGTTCTCCGTCCTCATAAGGGGTGAATGGCCAGGGGCATTATTCAGCAGGAGTAGAATGTTAAATCTAACGTTGTTGGCCTCCTTAACTTCCGCGACGAATGCTTCCTTAAACCAGTCCAGGGAGAGCTTGGCAGACATGTATCCTTTCTTGGAAGATAGCCAGTGGACATTTAGGTTGTTCATATCATGCCCCTTGTAAGCCCTAGACCTCTTGGCGCGATGAATGATGGTAGGTTTCAAGCAGCAGGTACCTGAAGCATTCATGGCGAAGAGCAGGGTGAAGCGTTCTTTTATCGCCTTTCTACCCCTAATTTTGGCTGACTTGTTGGTGATAAATGTACGTTTGGGCATTGTCTTCCAATAGAAGTTTGTTTCGTCCATGTTAAATATTTGGTCTGGAAAGTATTGTCCCGCTTCTATGATGTTTTCAGGGCCTCTGGATATGCACGAGCGGCAGGCCTGTCCCCACTAGCCGCCTCACCCGATACTTTAGCACTCTTAATTGTATGGCGGCTCATGAACTTGCTAACCCACCCTTTGGAAGCCTGAAATGCTTGGGGGTTATCCACACCAAGCTTACGAGCCACACTTTGATAAATCTCCTTGGCTGTGACCGTAATCTCACGTGTGTCCACGGGCAAGTTCCGCTTTGCCTGCTTATTCAAGTATCGCCCCAACACTTGTTCCGTCTTAAGTAGCACTTTATTAGAACTTCGAAAGGCATTCGATGCAGCAATTGATGGGGCAAGTTTCATGTGAGTCTTTATATTTTCTCGCTTTTGATAAATCCCCCTCACTGTCGATTCATTCACTCCAAACTTGTTTGCCACACTCCTTTTTGTTTCACCTTTGTCTATTAAGTCCACAATTTCCTGTTTCTGAGCATACGTAAGGTTCTTTCTCTTCTTAATGTCTCGATTTGGTGCGGTCACATTACGCTGAGCGAAGGTAGGGGGATTCGGTGGCCGTTGGGGTGGGTTAATAGCCATTGTTCACAGGTATAAAAAAACTTTTCACAGCTTTCACCAGACAACAATGGGGGTACAAGTAAGACTGAGAAATTGTAAGTATGGCGGAACGGCGGGAGGGTAGGAGGATGGGTGGCGGCCAATCACAGCGCTTGCTTCCCATGACGTCACGCCCAATCAGGGAGCGAGTAACGTAAACGTATGCTTGCCGCCCGCCTGGGAATTCCCAAGCCAGGGAATTTCCAATTTTGTTGTATTTTTGGCCACATTTGGTGCGTGATAGCCAGTTCATAGGCGTGAAAGCCCTGGTCTGACAGCTTTTGGGGAGCAGGCGATAGCTAAGTGCGTGAAAGCTGAGGGTTGAGTGTACATATAAATGTATGTCCTTTGATATAAAAATGAAAATAATTAACTAGTTATTGAGTTTATTTTTTTGTAATTAATAATGATATTTATAATTTGTTTTACATATAAACAATTAGAAAAATATACTGTACTTTGAATACTTTCACTCACACATAATATAATTAATAATATTTCTAATAATGTATCAATAACAACTTAAATTCATAATTGTACTATAAAATGTGATTTATTATTTTCATAGGCTACACATTTATCACACTCTTAAAAATAAATATAGTGGGGCAACTTAGCAAAACAATTGTACATTTTGTGAGGAAAGCACCAAATTTGGCACACCAGTAGACTATCCTATTATGAACAGATTTGGATATTGGGCCATCTCAAATTCAGTCCCTGATACCTGTGGCAGCCCCCTTTCAATTACTTTCCATAAGAGTTCTTAAGCATTAATTTTTGCCCCAAACTGTATACCATGATAGAGATGTCAAACTAGTCTCTAATGACTCGTATGGACATGGGTAACAACATATATTCAGACAATGTTTGGCTAATGTTGACCGTTTGACTTGTACTGGTCCCTGTAGTTCAATAAATTAGTGGCAAATGGCAACATTACTTACCGGTACCAATTTGTGTGATAGACTACAGCAGACTGTACTGATCAAACAGTCAACATTAGCTAAACAATGTCTGAATATATGTTGTTACCCATGTCCAGATGAGTAATTTGAAAGTAGTTTGACATCTATATCATGGTATACAGTTTGGGGCAAATATCAGTGCTTAAGAACTCCTATGGAAATTAATTGAAAGGGGGCTGCCAAAGCCAATGTAGAGTAAACCTATGATGGCCCAATATCTAATTTTGATTATATTGACTACCGGGTATTTGATTAATTGCGTGTGCCAATTTTGATACTTTTATCACGAAATGCATAATTCCCACAAATTGTGCCACTAAGCTGCCCCACTAATAGTAGATCTGCTACTTCATTATGTACAATATTTGATAATATAAAACCTGGATTACTACACAATGGCTAATAGTGGATGAAAGTGTTTTACATATAATTATTAGAAAAATATACATTTTGAACTTTTAATCTCACAATATGTCCACAATCGTTTTTTTGAGAAATTTAACCAGACCACTGAGCTCCTCCACAATCAAACTAATATTATTGGTAAGCAAATCGTGTAGGCCTACCAAATATATATCAGGAGTAGGGAAGAAAGAAAATGTAATGGAAGGTATTTGAAAATATGGATATAATATTATTGAAGACTAATTTTGATGAAAACAGATATTTATGGAAATACATGGCAGAGCAGTGGATGTTGGTGTACCGCTGATATGGAAGGGAAACGAGTGGAAGTTGCCTGGTGTGTGTGTGTGTGTGTGTGGATCAGATTTTTACCCTGAATTCTATTGTGGAGAAATATCTGGAAAAGCAACAACAGCTGTATGTTGCCTTCATACATATGGACTTGGAGAAGTCCTATAACAGAGTGGATAGAGAAGGTAGAGTATGCAGGGCTGGGGTCAATTATTAATTGAATTGGAATTTGAATTAAGAAAAACTGTGAATTGGAATTTTGTTAGAATTGAGAAAATATAAAAACAAAATTAATTTAATTGAATTGGAATTGATATCAATGAATTGATATATTAGATGAATTACTATTGTATACTGCAATATGCGAATTCATTAATGTACAATAATTAAGTTAAAGTATTTTCAAATAAATAAAATATAGTGATTTTCGGGATGTATTTACTATCTATAAGACTTCTAACAACTTTTGAGAACGAATCTAGGTGTATGTTGTGTCTTAATTTGGTAACCCTGCCTGCCCTGCTCTGTTGGTGTGTTATTGGCATAATGAATTGAATTGCATTGGAATTGAAAAGCTTATGAATTGAATTGAATTTGAATTGATGATTATTATTTTACGAATGAAATTAATTGAATTTAATTGGAATTGATTGATTCAAATTTTATTCTGAATTGGAATTTAATTGAATTGACAAAAATGAATTGACCCCAGCCCTGACAGTATGTGGAAAGTACTTAAAATATACGGAGTAGATGGCAAGTTGCTGAAAGCAGTGAAGAGCATGTATGAGGGTGCAAAGGTGGTAGTACGTGTGGAGAATGAGCAGGAGTCCTTTGATCTAAATGTTGGGTTGAAACAGGTGTGTGATGTCCCTGTGGTTGTTTAATGTATACAGTATATAGATGGAGTCATGAAAGAAATGCAAGGAAGAGCAGTGGATGTACGTGTATCGCTGTCAGGGAGGGAAACGAGTGGAAGCTACCTGTACTGCGGTTTGCTGATGATACAGTTCTGATGAGCGATAATGAATGGGAGTTGCAGGGTCTGGTAAATATGTTTGGCACATAATATAATTAATATTATTTCAAATTATGAATCAATAACAAAAATATTTTCATCATTGCACTATAACATGTGATTTATTATTTGCATACACAATTAACACACTCCTAAATAATAAGTAGTACCGGTATATCTGCTACTTCATTATGTACAATATTTGATAATATAAAACCTGGATTACTACACAATGGCTAGTAGTGGATGAAAGTGTTTTACATAATTATAATTAGAAAAATATATAGGCCTAGTTTTAATACCTTCACTCTCACACATATGTCCACAATCAAACTAATATTATTGGTAATCACATCGTGTACTGTAGGCCTACCAAATATAAATCAGGAGTAGGGAAGAAAAAAAATGTAAAGGAAGGTATTTGAAAATATGGATATAATATTATTGAAGAATAATTCGGATAACAAAATATATTTATGGAAATACATGGCAGAACAGTGGATGTTGGTGTACCGCTGATATGGGAGGGAAACGAGTGCAAATTGCCAGGCGTGTGTGTGTGTGTAGATCAGATTTTTAACCTGAATTCTATTGTGGAGAAATATCTGGCGAAGCAACAACAGCTGTATGGTGCCTTCATACAAATGGACTTTGAGAAGTCCTATAACAGAGTGGATAGAGAAGGTACAGTATGTGGAAAGTACTTAGAATATACAGAGTAGATGGCAAATTGCTGAAAGCAGTGATGAGCATGCATGAGGGTGCAAAGGCGGCAGTATGTGTGGAGAATGAGCAGGAGTCCTTTGATCTGAATGTTGGGTTGAAACGGGTGTGTGATGTCCCTGTGGTTGTTTAATGTATATATAGATGGAGTCATGAAAGAAATGCAAGGAAGAGCAGTGGATGTTGGTGTATCACTGATCAGGAAGGGAAACGAGTCTAAGCTACCTGTACTGCTGTTTGCTGATTATACAGTTATGATGAGCGATAATGAATGGGAGTTGCAGGGTCTGGTAAATATGTTTGGAACAGTGTGCCAAAAACGGAATATGAAGGTAAATGCGGGGACCAAGGTTATGGTCTTTGAAAGGGGTGAAGCCACAGGGTGTTGGGTGAAGTTGAACTTTCAGGCTATGGAGATAGTCAGCTCATTTAAGTATCTGGACAGTGTGCTGATTAAAGATGGGAGTATGGATGAAGAAGTGCAGGAAAGGGTGCAACAAGGAAAGTGGGTTTTAAGAACGCTGAGAGCAGTAACAAGAAATAGGGTGGTCAGCATGGAAGTGAAGAAGTCCTTGCATGCCAGTGTGGTAATCCCGACACTGACTTACGGAAGCGAAGCTTGGACGTTGATGGAGAGGCTCGGACCAAGAGTGAAAGTGGTGGAAATTAGTTACCGGTACTTGACAAGTGTGTGCGGAGTAATATGGAGGGATAGACAGACGAATGAGGAAGTAAGAGGGAGGTGTGATGTGGAGGTGGCTGGAAAATGTGAAAAGGAACACCTTGAGATCGATTGGCCATATGGAACATATGGGAAGCGAGAGAATGACTAAAAGGATATACGAGAGCGAGGTGGAAAGACAGAGAGGGAGAGGTAAACCGAGAGAGAGGTGGAAGGATGGAGTGAAAAAGTACAGTATATGAATGAAGGCGGTTTTGGTTGGGAGGAGGGTTGTCGACTGACTGGTGACAGAGGTGCATGGAGGCGTTTTGTACGTGGCCACCCCTTCGGGGATCATGGCACCAGGCAATGGATATATAGTCAGCTCTCCTAATAGGCGCCTATATGGGCGACACAGGACAGCGCGTATTAGTAATAACATACCTAATGGGAAACATAGCTTATGGTGGACACCTCGAAAAAAAAAAATTGCCTAATTTTGACATTTTTTGCCGTAAATACCAACCAAACATGGATTAAATTATGAACAATAAGACATAAAATAATAAGAAAATACACCTAAAACGAGAGCAAAAATAATAAAAAAATCGACATCTAACTAAAAGATTCCCCGGCTCCAGTACAAGATTGGTTTATTTAAATTTATACATCATCATCCGATTCAACTTCCAACGATAATAATAATAATAATAATAATATTTATTCAGTTAGCAATTTACAGAGTTGGTACCACATAGTTTGTTATAAATATGACATGTACCAGCCTTGCATAATTCCAACTAAGGATAGCCCAATAAGGCCGTTAGGCGTATTTCCATTGGGGTCCTTGTGGGATTAGGTTAGCTGGGGAAATGGGGAGGATAAAGAAATAGATACTTTAGAGAAAGTATTTCTAGGGGGTTATTTTAAGATACCTTACATCCTATAGTAAATATCAGTAATCCGTAATCAGAATAATTTCAGTTTGGTTTGTCTATCTCTTATGTCGTATTTAGTAGTAGACATAAGCTTGGTGCTCCCTTCTCGCAGCTGTTCGGTTCAGGTGTTCCTTCAGGCTACGTCTGAAGGAATACAGTGTTCTCTTTTCACGGACTGACTGGGGTAGGTCGTTCCAGTCTTTGATGGCAGTGAAGAAGAATGTTTGCTTACCCTGTCCTTGGATTCTCGGGACCTTAAAATTAAACATCATGTTTCTTGTATTATGTCCACTCCTCTCATTTGCTTTAACAAAATCATTCTTTAGATACTCTGGAGCTCTGTCATAGAACATTTTGAAGGCATTAGTTAGCCTGATTTGTTTGGCCCTGTCAGAGACATTGAGCATACCTAGTGACTGAAGTTGTTCCTGGCCAACATGTGATCTGGGTCCTAGGTTCAGCATGAACCTAACCATTTTATTTTGAGTGACCTGAAGTTTGTGCTGTGCTGATTTAGATGATGCAGAGTACCAGGATGACACAGAATAGTCAAAATGACATTGAACAAGCGCTTGGCAGAGGGTCTTTTTGGTCGCCACGGGCAAGCATCCCACCTGTCTATACAGGTATTTTATACGTGCTCTACACTTACTCAGGATAGATTCCAAAATTGTTTCACCTGACAAACTCGCGTCCAGTTTCAGTCCGAGATATTAAACTTGTGACACTGTTGTTATAGGAATATCATTACAGTTGACCGAGAAGCCCACAATGTGTTTCAGTTTGCGTTTTGTTCCACATAAGATGGCTTCCGTCTTGCCCAGGTGAAGAGATAGTCTATTGTCCACTAGCCATTCACTACATGATGCTAGTTCTTTGGAAAGTGAAGCGGCAATACTTATTGGGTCTTTTCCTGAAACCAGAAGCACGCTGTCGTCTGCATACAGTAATAATTTACATGAGACGCTCAGTTCCATGTCATTCACATAACAGAGAAAGAGTAAGGGACCAAGGATGCTTCCCTGCGGGACCCCACAGTTAATTGGCATAGGATCAGATATATTATCATCAATTTTGACTCTTTGGGTTCTACCACTAAGATAAGATTTAAACCAGTTCACAGATCCTATGCCCATTGCTTGTAGTTTATTACATAGGATATCATGGTCTACTGTGTCAAACGCTTTTTGTAGATCAAGAAGAACCATACCGGTGTAGTTACCTTTAGAAATATCTTTACGAATGTGATCCGTTAAGTGGATGAGACAGGAGTCTGTCGAGTACATGCATCTGAAACCTGATTGAAACTTATAGAATAGATCATTTTGTTTGAGGTAGTGTTCAATTTGGGTGTATACCGCTCTTTCAAGGATTTTAGATACAATACATAATATGCTAACTGGTCTGTAGTTGCCAACTTCTAGTTTATTTCCTTTCTTGAATAGAGGGGTTACAATAGTTTCATTCAGTTCAGCAGGTACTGTGTTGGTGTTAATTGACAAGTTGATGATGTGGGTTAGGGGACCTGCTATACCAATGGCTCCATCTCGTAGAAATTTGGCAGGAATTTTGTCTGGTCCTGTGCTCTTATGTACATTTAGGTTAGACAGCTCGTCAAAAGTGTATTTTGGTGTAACATTTTGCAATCTAAATGTGTTCGGGTGTATATCTTTATCTCTGTAGAAATTACGAAAGATGGCCGTTGTTGTCGTGTATTTATTGAGAGGTTGAGGTAGGTTCTGTGCAAGTGTGTTTGCTATGGAAGTGAAGAAGGAGTTGAAGTAGGTTGAAATTTGTCGTTTATCGTGGCAAACGATAATGGTGAGTGTTAATTAAATATTAGTGTTAGACGAATCCCTTGTCTTGTTGCTGTAGCCTGTTGTTTTCAGGTGCCTCCACAGTTTCTTTGGGTTATTCTGATATTCCTCTGCCTTATTGTGAAAATAATTATTTGTCGCTGATTTCATTTTCCTACTTAGTTTATTCCTGGCCCTGTTGAACTCATGTTTCAGACCTTGATCCTGTCTATGTTTCGCTAGCCTTTTTAACAGATTGTCTCTGTGTTCCAGATGGTGTAGTATGTCATTGTTGATCCATGGGTCTGACCTTGCTTTAATTCGTATGTCTTTCAGAGGAGCTATTTCGTCTAGGATGTTTGTGATGATGGTTCTGAAGCCAACCCATGCGTCATTAACGTTTGTACTTCCAAACACTGAGACCAGTCTGTATTCCATAAAATGTCCAGAAATGTTTCCTTATTGTAGTTTCTGAGTGACCTTGTTTTGATAATCTTGTGATTCTCTAGGGTAATTTTTGTGGTTTTCCGTGTGCAATATGTGACGAAGTGATCACTCGTCTGTATAACCCCTGATTGGGATATTTTGTCCTCTCTGTTACAGTTTATGTGGTCTAATATTGTGGCAGTGTTCTCAGAGATACGTGTGGGGGTTGTGATGAGTTGTTTGTGATTGTGCATTGTCAGTATATGCCTATATTCTCGTACAAGCCTATCATTTCGTTGTTTGTAACACAGGTTAAAATCCCCTAGTATGATGGATTCATTCCGAGGTTCTAGCGATGACAAAGTTCGTTCAAATTTGGTCAAGAATTGTGTGTCGGCTGGTGGCCTATAGCATACGCCAATTGTGATGGGTCTTGTCCTCGGCAGGTGAAGGTCCATCCACAGAGCTTAGTGATTTTCTACATGGAGGTCGGTCCTAGTTGTGTGTGTGAGGTTGTTTTTTACATACAGCCATACTCCTCCCTCATGCCTATTGCGATCATTCCTAACCATGTTGAAACCTTGAATGTTTATTTCACCATCGTTTATACTTGAATCCAGCCAGGTTTCTGTGATTGCAATTATTGAAGCTTTGGCCTTATTAGCTAACAAGTTTATTTCTGACAATTTATGGTACATTGATCTGGCGTTAATGTGGATAAGATGGAGCCCTTTCTTGGTGAACACTCTGTATTCATCTTTGATTTTGAATGTGTCCTGGCTGGATTCTGAGTTGTTAATACTTGGATCATTTACATTAATATTCGGTAATGAATGCAAGGCACACTTATTGCAAAGGAATTCCCGTTCTTCACTGTTGGTCTTCTTAGAGATGCACTTCATGTGAGCTACCTGTTTACACTTTACAGCTGAGTTCCTACATTTAACACATTCAACTTTGTTTCTACTGTTAACGTAAGTACATCGGTTATGAACAGTTTCATTACAACTGTTGCATTGTAAAAGTGAACTCCTATTGTTGAAACCAATATTACAGACTATACATAGTTTTTTCTTACTGTTTATCATACGACTGGAGGTGTGGTTTGGTCCGCGTCGATAAGCTGTTTGTGCGGGAGAGAGTAGGGGATACTCGCGGTCGGGCTGTGGTTGTTTGCTGTTGTTGTTGTTGTTGTTTTCATTGTCCGTTGATGCTGCTTCCCTGTTGATGTATTTGCGAGTGCTACCTGTTTTTATTGTTGTTCTTGTTGCATGTTGTGCTACTTGGGTCGCCGATATCTGTGGTATTAATGGTAATGCTGTGGGTAATGACATTGATATGTTGCAACCTGGTCGTTCCTGCAATAAAAACTTAAAATCAGCTTACACTAATGGCAGTATTGTCCTTTAATTGTTAATTAAAATAAATGTCAGCCTTTGTGAGACTCATGCACTACATGGGCATAACTTTATTTATCTATATAGATTTACTTTTTACCCACGGGCATAACCTTTGAGCCTAAACAGTCAACTACACAACACGGTGAAGCCCTGAAGTCTTACTCCAGATTGAGAAGTGAGACACCGGAAACGTTTGAGATACAACCCGCCAACGTGGTCTTGCATTCGTAGACCTATGACGCCGAGCTAGCTCTGTCTCCTGACACTGGTAAGCCAATGCTCCAATGTCTCACCTCCCATGCTCATCCTTTTCACATTCCCTAATGTATACCTGTTGACCTCTTAACTTGCTATGTATTGTCCCACTATAGCATATTTTGAATATGGGAATATCCACAAACAGTACAAGGAACAATCATTTTTTGTTTTTTTTTTTTTTTTGCCGAGTCGGCAATCTTTATGGTACGGTAATGCACTGATACTCTGTGCAGCACAAATTTGATCACAACAATATCTTCCTATCGACATCTCGGGACTTGAACCAGGGACCATTGGATTACCAGTACATTGGCATTACCACTTCACCACACCTCCCCTGATACCCCACAGCTGCTGGTACCCTACCCAATAAAATTATACACTAGGCCTATAGTATTAAGTCTCATTTCCCTGTATTGCATTACATAATAGTGAGGACGACTTGAGCCATGGTATAAAGACAATTAAAAAGCTATGGGCAGTACAGTAATTGATTACATGACCACGACACGCCCGAGTGACATCATTGGAGTCACGACGCTACTATTCTCCCCAGGTCACCTTCATTTGACTTGCCTATATATGGGCTTCAAACAGGATCGGTTTATTGTGCTTTCCACCAAAAAATGTAGTGACATGGATAGACAGACATATATAGTGTGACAGAACCCTATCCTATATGGTAAAATTTTAATTTTTTGCATACCGCAATGAGGATGTTTACAGCTGGCGTCTCTTTCAAATTTTACTGCGGAAATTTGACGATCGCTATGTTTTGTAAATTCACCTAATATGTAAAGTAACGTCGACTGAAGACACTATTATTGTACAGTAAACCCCCATTATCTCGGACTCTTTTTACTCGGAAAACCGCACTTCTCGGAATGGCATCGGCCTCTCGGAAAGTTCGCCGTAGATCTCGGCAAATTACGAGATGTAAGGGGAAAACTCCGAGGGCCCACGTGGTCTGTCGAACAGGTGTCCATATATCTCGGCAATTTCCGAATTCTATGGGCAAATTACGAGATCTAAGTCTACAGTGAGGTGGAGAAGGACAGTAAGATGGAGAAGGAAAGTGAGGTGGAGAAAAACAGTAAGATGGAGAAGGGGAGTGAGGTGGAGAAGGAGAGTGAGGGGAAGAAGGGGCAGTGAAGTGTGGAGAGGGGGGAAAAGACTATCATCAAGGAAAAACAATCAAGAGCTACAGCAACACTACATACAAACCTACACAACACAAAGTTGTGAAGTAGGAACTTGTTTCCAGTCTTTCTAATGGGAGGGTTTCCAGTCTTTCTTATGGGACGGTGAGTGTTCCTGCTCAGTACATTACAGCATAGTACACTGTACTAAAATGTACTGTTCAATAAAAATATTGTATTGTACTTTTTTCCCCTTTACACTATACTGTATATTTATATGTATGCTGTATATTGTACAGTTTGACAAGAACGAAGAATAATTTTCTGATTGGGGATATGAATGGTAAGGTGGGTGATAGGCAAGTTGATGGAGTGGTGGGAGGGTGGGGGGTACCGTCAGAGGTGAATGGGAATGGTAGTGCACTTGTGGACGTATGTGTGGGGAGGAGGTTGTGGATAGGCAACACATTCTTCCGACACAGAATTATACACAGGTACATATGGAAAAAGGTGTGGACAATGAATGATAAGACAATGGTGGAACGTAAGTCACGGATTGATTATACCTGTATATGTGTGGATGAAAGAATGAAGAAATCTGTAATGGATGCTAGCGTGTATAGGGGTATTGGAGGGGGACTGTCTGATCATTATGTAGTAGTAGCTAAGGTTAGGATACAA
Source organism: Paralithodes platypus (assembly GCA_032716605.1). Taxonomy (NCBI): domain Eukaryota; kingdom Metazoa; phylum Arthropoda; class Malacostraca; order Decapoda; family Lithodidae; genus Paralithodes; species Paralithodes platypus. Next base: position 57,153,606 of record CM064487.1, on the reverse strand, counting down.
ACGAAGTGAGTGAGGAGAGCTGGAGGGAGGCGAGAGAAAGGTGGAATGGTGAAGAGGGTGGAGAGGCTACAGGAGGAAATCAGGGAAGAGTACAGGAGAGCAGTAGAAAAACGACTAGGTAGGTTCGACTTGGAAGATATGGAGGAAGTGGAGGAGATAAGCAAGGTCTTTAAGGAAGAGATCTGTGCAGCATGTGAGGTGGTGTGTGGAGTGAGGAGAAAAGGGAGGGGAGTGAAAGGTACAGCATGGTGGACAGAAGAGGTAAAAATACCTGTGGAAGACAAAAAGAAAGCGTATAGAGTGGGGTTGGGTAGTAGAGGGAATGAAGATTTGGAGAGGCGGAAACGAGCAAGGTACGTGCAGAGAAAGAGAGGTGAAGAGAATAGTGCAGGAAAGTAAGAAGAGTAGATGAGGAATTTAGAAGGAATCTGAGTGTAAACTGGAGGGAGTGTAAGAAACTGTTCTGGAAAGAAGGTAAGAAAGTTAGGGAAAGTAGCCAGGAAAACAGTAAGGGTGTGAAAGATAAGAATGGGAGAATGCTAGCCGAGAAGCAAGAGAGAGTCGAAAGATGGAGGGAGTACTTCAACGAGTTGCTAAATGTAAGGAATGAAAAGCCAGCAAACATAGTTGGATATGGTATGGGAGGGAGAAGAAGAGAAGTGGTGGAGGAGGAGGTGGGGATCAGGAGGTCAGAAGTGTGGGAATCCTTGAAAAGAGTGAAGTGGGGGAAAGCACCAGGAACAGATGGAGTGTGTGGGGAAATGTTGAGGTATGGTGGTGAGATAGTGATCGAATGGGTATGGAAAATGTGCAAACTAGCATGGGAGAAGGGGAGGGCACCCGATGACTGGAAGACTGGCATAATAGTCCCCCTATATAAGGGCAAAGGGGAAAGAGGAGTGTGTGGTAACCACTGAGGAATATGTATTCTAAGCGTAATAGGGAAGGTGTGCAGTAAGGTAGTGATTGAGAGAGTGAGAACGGAGAAATGGATAGGCGACAAGCAGGGAGGTTTTAGGAAGGGAAGAGGATGTGTAGATCAGATGTTTACCCTGAAGGATTTTCGGAGAAGAAATCGACTCAGCACAGGACAACCAGGAAGGAGGACCGAAGACAGGGAGGGCGGCAACCTGCGAAGGAACTAAATGCTAATCTGTCAAGAACCGCGAATTTGGATAAAGCTCCACCAACACGACCCAAATTCAAAACCGCCAGGGATAACGACCGAGGACCGATGTCAGCCATGAATATAAATGTAGATCCGATCAGAACCAAAAATTTGATTAAAGAACGTTCTGTGAGTTCTAAAACCGCAACTTTAAAGGTTTTCTATGCAAACGCTCGTAGCATACGCAATAAATTTTCAGATTTAGAGTAACTAGTGTTCACTGAAAATTATGATGTGATTGGTATAACAGAATCTTGGCTCAATACAGTAGATAGAGACTTTTTAGTAGAGTATTCACTTCCCGGTTATGTAATGTTTGAGAAAAGCCGAATAAATAAAAATGGAGGTGGCGTTTTATTTTATATCAAAGAAAGTCTTAACCCGACCCTCTTGTCAAAACCTCAAATTGTGAACGTCGACACATCTTTTGTGCTAATAAAGAATAATAAAGGTACAAAAATAATACTTGCATTAATATACAGACCTCCAGCTCAATCAGTGCAAACTGACCGAGAAATTTATGAACAAATTGCAGATGTAAGTAACTCACAAGATACCGTATTTTTGGCGACTTTAATTTACCTGTGACCAAGTGGGGCGATACTCTTACTTCACACTCCGGACATGACTTGTATACGAACTTGCAAGAGAGTTCACTTTATCAATTTGTTCGAACACCGACCCGTGGTAATAACGTTCTTGACATTGTACTTGCAACAAAAGAAGAATTAATAGAGAATTTGAATGTTGGTGATGAATTCAGTAACAGCGACCATCGTACGATAACTTTCACTTTAAACTTTACTAGTAACGAACCAAATAGTAGCATCGAAAAAGTCCCTAATTTCAAGAAAGCAAACTTTCATAAACTTAGAGCTATGTTTAAAGAAACTGACTGGAGCTTTTTAATTAACAATAACGACATAAATACATCTTGGAAGTTATTCGAAACCACTTACCTAAAAGCAGTGCAAGACTGCATACCATCGAAAATACGGCGTCCAGGCCATAATAATAAGCCAAAATGGTGGAATAAAGATATTTCAAACTGCCTGCTTGCTAAAAAATTTGCTAATGATAGATTAAAATCCTCACAAAATGATGAAGAACGGGTGAAATTTGTAGAGCTACGACGCAAAGCCAAAAAGTTAATTAAGCAAAGTAAAAAGACCCTAGAGTTACATATAGCGAATCAAAGTAAAACAAACCCGAAAGAATTCTATAGTTATATCAGAAAGAAAAAAGTAGTTACTTCAACTGTTGGACCGTTAGTCGATGAAAATGGAGAATACACCAAAGACGAAGTACAAATGAGTAATGCCCTCAATACCTTCTTTGCATCAGTTTTTACAACAGAAGACCTCAGTGATATCCCTACACCATCGCCGATTCAGATTGATCATTCAGATGTTCTAAGCAATATCACCGTTACAGAGAGAGAAGTATTGAATTGTTTAGATAAACTCAAGGTAAATAAAACGCCTGGACCTGATACAATCTCGCCTAGAGTTCTAAAGGAAGCTAAGGATGAGCTCTCCAAACCACTGACATTACTATTCAATAAATCTTTGCAGTCTGGAATTATGCCTGATCAGTGGAAGATAGCCAACGTAACACCGATATTAAAAAAAGGCAGCAAATCCCTACCCAGTAACTATCGTCCAATTAGCTTAACCTCAGTTGTATGTAAAATGCTAGAAACGGTCATAAGAGACAGACTCGTAAATCACTTAGAGGAAAATAACATACTTAACCCTTAATTAGCGGCGAGCAACATAAGTCGAGTTAAAAAAAGCTGGACTATGTGGCGGCGCTCGACATAGGTCGAGTGGCAATTTCAGCACGTAATGTGGCTGAGAGAGAGAGACAAGTGGTGGCAGGAGACTAGCGAGCGTATGACTGCTCCAGACCACCGCGGCGAACCTACTGACACAAATCTCAGCTCCCTCCTCCCTCTCTCACTCGCTACATACTCAATTATGTACCGAAAGTACCGAATTACCTGCTTTTTGCACTCGCGTTGCACGGTTATTGCAAGAAAACTATCCATCATACAAGGATCGTTATGGTGTCATTCGAAAGCTCTGTTTATGCCCTTTCAGGGATAGGTACTTGTTTTACGTTCTGGGTCTTATTTAGGCATGAAAATGATCACGTAAACAGCCCTATTTTGGCTAAAAACACCCCGCTGTGCGGTACATATAATAAACCGCATAGGCCGCTCGTAAGGTGTTAAAGATACTCAACACGGCTTTCGTAAAAAAACGTTCCTGTTTAACAAACCTCTTAGACTTCTTCCACGATATCCTCAACCTCTACGATGAGAGTAAAGCTGTAGATATTATATACCTTGATTTTCAAAAGGCCTTTGACAAAGTTCCCCACAAACGTTTACTGCTAAAACTAAAAGCGCATGGAATACAAGACGGTGTGTTGAAATGGATAGAAAATTGGCTCAGCGACAGAAAACAAAGAGTAGTCATAAACGGTAAGGCATCTAAATGGACCAATGTAAGTAGCGGGGTACCCCAGGGATCGGTACTAGGACCAATTCTCTATCTAATTTACATCAACGACATAGATGAGGGTCTCACCTGTACATCTCAAAATTTGCTGACGATACAAAAATTGCAAATAGCGTACTCTCAAAAGATCAAGTTGACGATATGCAACACAATCTAGATAAATTGTCACATTGGGCCAATTTGGCAAATGAGTTTCAATGCGGATAAATGTAAAGTACTACATATCGGATACCTAAATGAGAAAGCAAACTATTCGATGAATGGCACTCAGCTTAAGAATGTAAACAGAGAAACCGATCTGGGAGTAACAATATCGAGTAACCTAAAACCGAGTCAACAATGTTCAGAAGTTGTTAAGAAGGCAAACAAAATAATTGGCTTTATAGGCAGATCATTTGAGCATAAATCCAAAGACGTAATCCTAACCCTTTACAATTCCTTAGTCCGCCCTCTTCTGGAATACTGCGGTCAATGCTGGTGCCCTTATTACCAAAAAGACATTAACAAGCTAGAAAGAGTTCAACGTAGAGTTACCAAAATGATACCTAGCCTAAAGAACAAATCATACGAAGAGAGTCTTAGATAATTAAATCTATTTCCTTTAACTCAGCGCAGATTAAGAGGTGACTTAATTCAAGTGTTCAAAATCATCAAAGGCATCGACAATATGAACTGTAGTAAGTACTTCACTATCGACCAATCTAATTACACGCGGGGAAACGGTTGCAAAATTATTGGTAAATCTTTTAACTCACACGAATCTAAGAATTTCTTCTTCAATCGAGTTGTCAACTTGTGGAATGGGCTTCCCCGAGACGTTATAGACTGCAGCGCCGTTGATTAATTTAAATTCCGCCTAGACAAATATCTCGCATCAAACCCGCGACTGACTGCGTTTGTAAATGAATAACTTTATTTTATCCTCCCCTCAGTTACTAACCCATATGTCCCCTACTAACTTCCTAGTCCTGCCACGTTAGTGGCAGGGCAGTAGTTCCCTTTCCAATGTTCCCTTACCCACTCTAAACCACTGTTTGGACACTTGATCCTCAGTGTTTTGGAGGACAAGCAGCCTAGAAGGGTCACTAGATATGTTGTTGCTTGATTTCCTTTGTACTCCTTTGTACTCCTTTGAATTGTGTTGTGGAGAAGTATCTGGAGGAGCAACAAAAGGGGCATATTGCCTTTATGGACTTGGAGAAGGCCTATGACAGAGTGGATAGAGAAGGTATGTGGAAAGTACTTAGAATATACGGAGTAGATGGCAAGTTGCTGAAAGCAGTGAATGGCATGTATGAGGGTGCAAAGGCGGCAGTACGTGTGGAGAATGAGCAGAGCGAGTTCTTTGACCTGAATGTTTGGTTGAAACAGGGGTGTGTGATGTCCCCATGGTTGTTTAGTGTATATATGGATGGAGTCATGAAAGAAATACTAGGAAGAGCAGTGGATGTTGGTGTATCGCTGAAAAGGGAGGGAAATGAGTGGAAGCTGCTTATACTGCTGTTTGCGGATAATACAATTTTGATGAGCGATAATGAATGGGAGTTGCAGGGTCTGGTAAATAAGTTTGGAACACTGTGCGAACGGAATTTGAAGGTAAATGCGGGGAAGAGCAAGGTTATGGTCTTCGAAAGGGGTGAAGTCACAGAGTGTGAGGTGAAATTGAATGGTCAGGCTATGGAGATCGTCAGCTCATTTAAGTATCTGGGCAGTGTGTTGAGTAAAGATGGGACTATGGATGAAGAAGTGCGGGAGAGGGTGCAACAGGGGAAGAGGAGGATTGTACGAACGTTGAAAGCAGTAACAAGAAATAGGGTGGTCAGTATGGAAGTGAAGAAGTCCTTGCATGACAGTGTGGTAATCCCGACGCTAACTTACGGAAGCGAAGCATGGACATTCTGGAAGAGACTCAGACCAAGAGTGAGAGCGGTGGAAATGAGTTACTTGAGAAGTGCGTGCAGAGTTACATGGAGGAATAGACAGACGAATGAGGAAGTAAGGAGGTGTGGTGTGGAGGTAGATGTTCTGGAAAGCGTGAAAAGGAACAACTTGAGATAGTTCGGCCATACAGAACGTATGGATAGCGAGAGAATTACTAAGAGGGTGTACGAGAGCGAGGTGGAAGGACAGAGAGGGAGAGGTGCACCGAAGGAGTGGTGGAAGAATGGAGAGAGGAAGTATATAAATGAAGGCAGTGCTGGTTGGGAGGAGGGGCGTCGACTGACTGAGGACAGAGGTGCATGGGGGCGGTTCGTTCGTGGCCACTCCTTCGGAGATCACGGCATCAGGCAATAGATAGAGATGGATAGATACTGTACCGGCACTGTAATTCATCTTGGATCTACGTTGTTAGTGATAGGGAAGTCTCTGTTTTCTCTGGTGAATTGGACTCCCTCTTCTAATTCGGAAATTTTCCCTCTCTTAAGTCGGACTTCGGACATCTCGGAAAATCGGACTTCTCGGAAGTGGTCTCCCCCCCCCAATTATTCCGAGATAATGAGGGTTTACTGTAGTAGGACTCCATCTACGTGTTAGCTTTGGTATTATTTATATTTGTAGCTTATATGAGGGGATATTTCGAAGGCGTTGGCGATATCATTACACATACACCCTTCTTACACACCTCACAATTTTTTTTGATGGCATTAATTCAGTTATGCCAGCACACAAAACAATTCTTGTTACGTACAATTGACATTCATAAAGCTTTTGATGCCATCCCCCTCCACAACGTTTAAAAGTATTTTTTTAATACAAACATGCACAATAACAAAAAAATGGCTAGTCAACTATTTAGCAGGCAGATGTGCCCATGTAAAATTTGCTTGCCAGTCATCGAACATCTCAAATTTCACAAACAAAGTCCATCGGGGATCCGTCTTGTGACCAACACTTTTCAATCTATACATGCACAAGCTACCCATACGCCATACATCACAGATACACACAGCCTCTTACACAGATGACATAACACCCACCTGTACACATTGAGACACAAACACAGCCGCACAACTCCTCCAACCGTACCTCAACACATTACAGGAATGGTTTACTGAAAACAGACTAAAATTAGCCACAAACAAATCTACAGCGACCCTTCTCACAAACTGGACAGTAGAACATAGTCACATCCCTCACCTCACCTTAAACCACACACACACATTATGGAAGACTGCATAACACAACCACTTACGCAAACAAAAAAACACACACTACTCGAGAACTTTGTGGGAAAACCCAGTCTCGGCCGTAGCCTTCCTTAGAAAGGGGCTGTTCGGCTACGCAGCCTAGGGAACGATTGCGTACTACACCTCTATCAAGATAAAAGAAAAGCCTTAATATCATACAGTATCTTATATCTTGCTACACCGCGCTGTGCTGGGGCGTGCTTGAGGAATTCGGCAATTTGCTCCTCTATTTGTTTCTGTGTGACCGTGGGGAACCGCTTTGCACATGCACCTTGGGTGGTTGGAAGAATTAATAGTACAGGTAATCCCAATGAGATGATCATCTATTTCTGAAGAAGGCTATCAATTAAATGTTATTGTTCCGGAACTCACACGAATATATAGTATATCTTATCCCACTGAATCTTTGGCTCAGGCTAAGGCCAGCCCTATGTGTCTCATGATGTGGTCTCGTTAAACTACTGTATCTATATCTATATCTATCTATCTATCTATATATATGATTGTATATATATATATATATTATGGTATATATATATTTATACCTAAGTGACCCATTCCTTGGAATTTTCTTGCATGAAACTTATAACTGAAGAATTGAGTAAGTGTTGTGGTGTGGATGTGCATGGATATTGAAGGAGAACACAAAAGGTGGTTTGATCACATGGAACACATGGAAAGCAAGACAATGACTAAGAGTGTACGATAGTGAGATGGAAGGTCAAAGAGGAAGAGGGAGATCAAGAGTGAAGTTAGAGGGATGGAGTTGACACATATATGAGAAGTGTTGAACGGTAGTAGGCATGCCAATGAACTGGACCATGAAGGTAATTAATTCTAGGTCAACACTTCAAGAGTTAAGGTGTCTGGCAATAGATAATTCGAAATTTGCTGTTGAAGGCTGGGCACTGTTATACATACAATACATACAATGGTTTAAGGTAATTTTCCTATTACATGCATTGTAACAGCTCAGACGGGGTTGCCTTTCAGTAGTTGGAGTGTAGTGTAGTACAATAAAGTCCTGCCACAGCACTGCCCCACCAAGTCATCACTGTGGCTGATGTTGATATAATGCTAACCATGCCTCAGCAAGACTCAACAGAGTCTCCCACCAGCTCTTGCACCTGCAGTATCTGCAACCACACCAGCCTTAAAAGTGTTACAAAAAGACAGCACCATAACAAGACTCTACTGTATATTAGGCAATTGGATTATAGAACAATAAAGTCCTGCCCCAACATGCAAACACTGTTGCTGACACAGGTGTGGTGCCAAACAGCGCCCAGGTAAGACTCCGTCCCCTGTGGCACCTATCCGCACCCCACCAGCCTCAGCAGTGCCATACCAAGACAGTGCTAAGATAAAAACTTTATTGCATAATAATAGCTGTTGGTTCACAAGTCTATCGGCATTCCCCCTTAGTCACCTTGTACGACATGCAGTCAAGTGGCTTAATTATCCACTGTTGGTAATGCACAATATTTAAAAATATTAGGGCACGGTGTGAAACAAGTTGTGGCAAAATATCATACTGATCCAACTGTTTGTTCATAAGTTATTCCCGAAAAATGATGTATATACCGGTAACACAGCCTCTGAAACCCATAGTAGAATACAAAAATACACAAATATAGGGTACAGTATTTTGTTAGAGATGAATTTTTTTAAATGGTATAATTTTTACCTGATTTTGTCCCCTGATTTCCCCCCTCCCCCCCAAACAAAAAAAGGAGAAAAAGAATGACGGGCACCATCTTTCATAGTCCCCCTATCAATGTGCCAAATTTCATTCAAATCGGACTAAGTTCACCAACACCATCCGGAGTAAATATTGGGCAATCCCCGTAACCCACAGAACCCCAGCGCCGCAGTGTATACATCGGCAATGTAAGTAACGCTAAACCCCAGCGACTCATAAGGTGCGTCGCGGTCAATTACTCCGGTCCTATGGCACCTAGAGGGCTCAGATTTGTATGGGAACTGCATAAGTATCCCACGCAACTATGCCGATGGTTGAATACCCTCAAAGTCCAACCGCGTGAGCATGAGCGCACACAAATATGTTTTTGCCTACCCATTTCCCCATGTTAATTCAGACTTTCGGGCGCCCCTTAGGATCCCTTAATGACCTAGGGGACCGATGTTTTGCTGTTTTTCCTTCATTTCTAACCCATTCCAGGTGTTTTCTGAAAAGACAAACAAAATTACAACCTGCTGGGCCTGGAGTGTCCATTTATATTATATTGCCTGGGGCTCAGTGGGTTAAGAGTAAATATAGATAAAACCTAGGTCTTACATAAAAGATTATGGCTAGGAAAAGTAGTAAAAAGTGGTGTATACCCATGCACAGTATGCAAATAAGAGGTGGATGCGAACTCAATTCAGTGAAGCATTTGCCTCTTCTGGGTACACCACGGGAAGAAGCACTGCACTAGAATAAAGGGACCTCTAGTCCTCTACCGAGGAAGAAGCCCGATGTTGAGAAATTTTGATGCATATTATGCTAAGGTGAGCTTGTAATCAATGTGTGGGGCCAAACTGCAAGATAGGATATCTAGTGAAGACCTGAGAAGATGGTTAGGTATCAAGAGTATCAGTGATGAAATGCATATACTAGTAGGCTTGGATGTGTGGAGAGGGTGGATGAACTAAGTTGGGTGAAAACATTAATATGGAGGGAGCTGCACCATGGGGCAAACCAAGAAAGACGTGGGATCAGAACTTATGACAGCTCAGAACAGGGCTTTCTAAAGCACTGCCATTAGGACATGTGACCGGAACCGCAGTCTGTGGTGAGCACTTGGTCTTTAAATTTATGTATGTATGTAGACTATGTAAATGGACATGTCTTCATAATGGGTGAGTATCAGAGTGGGTTTCAATTCTTATCTTCATTTTAAATATTATGAGCAACAATATTATAAGAGTGCGAAGGCAGCATGGGCAAGGATGTACATCGCCAGCTTGTTTACTTTCAAGACTCGTATTCGCCCTATAGTTCCTGATTTGCGTCACTCAAGATATACCTAGGACACGTTATAATGAAGGTAGTTCGGACAGGGGAAATTATAGAGGTTTGAAAATGCTCGATCAAGTCCTGAAAATCAGCAAAGGGTCTTTAAATGCATGATCAGGAAAAGTGTTGCCATCAGCGACATGCAGTTTGGATATATGCCGGTATGTATCACAACTGATGCAATCTTTATTCTTAGGCAACTGCAAGAGAGGTTCTTAAATAATAACAGGGATTTATACCTATTTTTTGTAGATCTGGAGAAGGCCTTTGACTGGGTGCCAAGGGAAGTAATGCAGTGGGCTATGAGAAAACTAGGAGTAGAAGAGTGGTTGGTGCATAAGATAATAAGAATGTATGAAAGGTCACAGGTAGCAGTTAGAGTGAATGGGGTCCTAAGCGAAGAGTTTCCAGGGAAAGGTGGAGTCCATCAAGGTTTAGTGCTGAGCCCATTACTGTTTGTTTTGGTCCTGGAGGCTTGGAGGCTCTGTCAAGCGACTTTAAGACATTACTCCCATTGGAGTTTTTACATGCAGATTTTACACGCAGGAAGCAGAGGCAAAGTTCAAAATATGGAGGGAGGGTATGGCAAACAAGGGTCTAAGAGTTAACATAGATAAAAACAAAGGTCATGATTAGTGGAGTAGGGCATGGAACTATGGAAAGAAGCGGCGACTAGGCTATCCATGCACACTATGTGGGAAGGAGGTGGGAAGAAACTCAATTCAATGTTGCATCCGTAGTGACTGAGTAGGCTACACAAGAGATGTAGTGTATCTAGAGCACCTTTGACAAGAATCATAGACTTTGAATGTGCAGTGTGCAAGGGAGAACTTGTGTTTAATTACCCGCCTGTTAGTGTTGATTTCGACACTAACGCTGAAGTGTGTGAACACATTCTGCTATTTGGGCGATACGGTTTCTGCCAGAGGTGGCGCTGAAGCTGGCTCCATTGCTAGTCAAAAGTGGCTGGGGGAAGTTTGAGCTGTTGCCACTTCTGACCATGAGAAGACTCCCACTTCACCTTAAAGGGAAGGTGTATACCAATACCTCGAGTGTTAGGAGTATGATGACCTATGCCTCGGAGACATGGCCGGTTAAAGCAGAGGATATCAATAGAATGGAACAGAATGAGAAGAGAATGGTGAGATAGATATATGGGGTTAACCTCAGGGATGGGGTATCAAGCGAGGAATTAAGAGGGCGTCGGAGTGTCAGTGATGTGACGCGCAACAGCCGACTTGGTTGGTTTGGACACATGGATAGAATGGATGATCAGAACTGGGTGAAGATAATTATGCCGGACTGTGAACGTGGGGGAAGCTGCGCATAGGGGTACCCGGTAGACCTAGAATGACGTGGGATCAGGTACTCCGGTCCGATCTCAAAATATTGAACTTGACAACAGAAGCACCCCTTGACAGGGCCGCCTGGAAAGCCGCCATTTAGGATGTGAAACTATAATCACATTCTTTGTGGACAAAACGATCTTTAAATTTGTATGTGTTTATATGTATCTATATCCACACCATACTGCTCTCGTACTTCCTCAATCGTCTCTCTATCCCCCACATGTAACTCTGCACACACTTCTCAAGTTCGGTACAGTAACTCATTTTCACCCCTCTCTCTTGGTTTGTATCTCCAACAACGTCCATGCTTCACTCCCGTACGTCAATGTCTGGATTACCACACTATCATGCAAGGACTTCTTTACTACCATGTTGACCACTCTATTTCTTGTAACTGCTTTCAACGTTCGTACAAGCTTCTTCCCCTGTCGCACCCTCTCCCACACTTTTTCATCCATACTCAACATACTGCCAAAATTACCTGATATTCTCCATAGCCTGACCATTAACCTCACATCACACTCTGTGACTGGACCCCTTTCAAAGACCACAACCTTACTCTTCCCCACATTTACCTTCATATTGCATTTTACACACACTGCTCAAAACATATTTTTCTAACCCTGCAACTCCCATTCACTATCGCTCATAAGAACTGTATCGTCAGCAAACAACAATACAGGCAACATTTCCTTCCCTTATCAGTAGTACACCAACAACCACTGCTCTTCCTTGTATTTCTTTCATGACTCCATCCATATATATATATTGAATGACCAATGGGACATCATCCCTTGCTTGAATGGGAGATGGGCGTATGAAGTTGCTAATTTTTTTTATTATTTTTGGGGTTCCTCCCTAGACCTCCATCCAGCTGTAAGAAACACCCATTAGACCCCCTTCAAGATAAATTTGTACATTTATTGGTATAAAAATGTCCCGGCCGTTACTCTCAAAATTACAGGCTCGTTATCGCTTGCCCGGATACATTTGATACCAGTACCTAAATTGCACGAAAGGTCTTAATATTGAGAAAGAAATGGGGCGTAATTCTTAAAATTACCAAACCAATGGGCCGAATGTCTTAAATTCTAAAATCCAATGGAGATAAACATGAGGGAGAAGGGGGCCAGAAAAACCTACCAATTTCTCCGTTCTCGCTCTCACTCTCTCGATCACTATCCTACTGTACCGGTACATCTTCCCTACTACGCTTAGAAGACATAATATTCCCCGGTGATTACCACACACTCCTCATTCTCTTTTACCGGTAGGCCTACCCTTATACAAGGGGACTATTTTGCCTGCCTTCCAGTCATCAGGTGCACTTCCCTTCTCCCATACCAGTTTACACAATGTCCATACCCATTCAATCACTAATTCACCAATATACCTCAGCATTTCCCCACACACTCCATAAATTCTTGCTTTCCCACATCTTCACTCTTTACAAGGCTACACACACTTCTGACCTGATCCCCAACTCCTCTTCCATATTTAATGGATCTATTAGATACAGGTACTGGTACATTTAGCACTAAAAAATCTTCTGATATCCAAGTCTACTTAAAGGTGGGGGCTCATGGGTTGAGGTAAACATGGAAAAATAATCGCCAACCTGCATATAATTATCTTGTAAAATGTAATGTCACTGAAATAATTATTAACAATGGTATAAAGGATTTAGCGGACCGTCTATACCGGGCCTGTGACGTCATAGTGACGTCACACCAGTATCCTTAGCCTAGACTGGATGGTGGACTTATACTCTTGTGACGTCACAGGCCCGGTATAGACGATCCACAAAATCCTTTATACCATTGTTAATAATTATTTCAGTGCCATTGCATTTTGCGAGATAATTATGTACAGCTTGGCGATTATCATTCAATGTTTATCTCAACCCATGAGCTCCCACCTTTAAGAAAATGTAGGGTGTTTCTTTAGTCTATTTAGATACAAGAAAGTAGGCTATATACTGTAAAGTATATTTTGAAAATGAAAACATTTTCTCGTAATACCATTTCTATTTAGCTAGTCGTCTGCCTAGCTCAGTTGATAACGACCCATCCTACCACTCAGCTGACTAAGGTTCAATCCTTGCTCAGGTTGTCAAAATGTTCTGATATAGCCGGCGGTTAAAATGTTTGAGCAAGTCCTGCGAGGAAAAATCTCATAATTTATGGAAGCAAACGAGCTACACAATACTGGTCAGCATGGTTTCAGAGTGAAAAGATTGTCATGACTCTCACAACTGCTTGAACATTATGACAAAATTCCCTAGAAGAAAAGAAACACATGAATGTCATAGAGGCCTACCGATACACGGATTTTGCAAAGGCATTTAACAATATGGTAAATTTTGGCAAGAATGTAGTTACAGTACTGGGTGTACCGCCCGCCTTATTTACAATATGCGGACGCTCACGATCATGTTCCCGTTTATTTTGACTGCCGTGGGATACAATAGGCCTAATAGGTTGAGGGGGGGGGAGGGGGGGCAAATAACAGAAAAAAATAGACGGGAACTTAACCACGAGCGATCGACCTATGTAAACATGACGACCGTTTGACCGTACACCGCATACTACATCCTTCCCTAAATATTTACCGTGTGACAGCCAAGAGTTTAAGCATTTACTTTTATACGGTACTATATATTTTCTTTATTTTTTTCATTGATAGGCTATATTGTTGTTTCACAGCAAGGAATTATGTATTTATCCATTATTCAACAATCTATAGGCTAATCACCCCCCCCCCCCCCCCTCCCCTTCCCTGGGCCCCTAGTGAGAAGGGCCAATGAAGATCAGGGAAAATGGAGAGTTAAAGAAGATAAAAAGGGAACAAATCTGGTAATTCTTTAGAACAACAACTCCTGTTTTTCTAGGTATTTTATTTTCGATTTTTTTTTCATTTTAAGGGTTTATTATGGTGTATTAATTGTTAGAAAGTGAGGAAAGCAGTTATTATTGCCATTTTCATTGTTGTTGTTGTTCCCTAAGCTGCCTGGCCGAACAGCCCCGAGTCCCTAAGGAAGGCCATGGTCACGGTCGGGCTTTCCCACAGAGCTCTCAAGGAGTGTAGATTGTATTGTCGGCGTAAGTGATTGTGTGAAATGCAGTCTTCTATGATGTGTTTAATGGTATGGGGTGCTGTGCTACATCCCGGGCAGGTGTCGTCAACGGAGTCATCCAGTCTCTTCTGATAGCTCAGAAGAGCTGGATGGTGTCCGCATCTCAGCCTGGCCAGGTGGACTCTGTCCTCGCGAGGAAGAGAGGATTCAGAAGGATGGATTTCGGGAGGTCGTGCCTGCAGCTGCGTGTTGTCTATGAGTGATTGGATGGAATGGCGAGAGATATGAGTATGGATGTGCCTCTGGAAGCTGGTTTGGGGTGGGCAAAGAGGGAGAGAAGACAGTATTTGTGTATGATACCGTGTGATGGGTGTTGTTTTGATATCTCTTGGTGTCTGTGGGTGTGTTGCGATGTAGTGTAGTGGGTAGTGTTGGTTCGTGGAGGCTGATGCCAGGAATTGAGTGCCTCTCATGTCCAGATGGTCTTTGACTTTGAGGACTTTGGTTTCTTGATGTACGGTACCGTAGGTGATCTGAAGGTGTAGTAGCTGTGCAGCCTGTGATGATTTTTAGGGCTTTATTTTGAATAGTCTGTAAGGTCTTATGATGTGTTTTAGCTAGGTTAGAAGCCCAGGCCGGGCTTACGTTTTCCATCACTGATCTTATTTATTGTTTGTAAACTGTGGTGGTGGTTTCTTTGTTGTGTCTAAATTGTGTGTGGGCAAGTGACCTGAGGGTGTTAAGTCTGGGTGTCAGTGTAAGTTTCTTTTTCATGTTTGTGGTGTGCCGTTTGAATGGCATTTGAGTATCCTATGTTACTCCTTGGATTTTGGGTGAGTGTATGTGTGTTGAGGGTGTGTTGTTTATGGTGAGGTTTGGGGTGTATTTGTGTTCTGCTGTCCATCTTGTGAGGAGGGTTGCGGTGGATTTGGCTGGGGCTAAATTGAGTCTGTTTGTAGTGCACCAGTCATGTAATGTTTTGAGATAGGGCTGAAGGAGACGTTTTGCTGTGTCGAGGTCTTCGTGTGTGCATGTGGGTGTTATGTCATCTGCATAGGAGGCTATGATTATTTGGTGTGTATTGGGGTCCTAGAGTGGCGGCGTCTACACCGTGGGACCACCTCCCGGAGCTGCCGACCATGGATGGCTGCCTACCCTCCCGGCCGGGGACAAGATCACCGACCAGTGGAGGACAGCCGGCTGCCGATTGTGAGGAGCAGTTTCCGGGAACCAAACTGCCACAACAAACCCCTGCCCCCTCCCTGGGGGCACGAGTCCTAGGAGCGGCTTCGGTCGTGCCGGGCAACTACCATTTTCATTGTTAATTGCAATTCCGATACCCAAAAAAATTTAGGGGATAGTTTGGGAATGAAGGGTTTTGGATGGGTGAAAAAATAGGGGAAGGATATAGTATCCGGGCATACAGTCGTCTTGTTTATGGAAGTTGTGTGCTTGCGGTTACATTTCAGTCTACTGTATTTTGACTACTATATTTATCTGTTACTTGCCTCCTGCTGGAAATATAGGCTATATGATGATGAGTCTTTACAAGGTTTTTTAGCCTGAACCTTGTATCTCCTGAGTTTATTTGGGCCTTTAGTGCATTCAGTGATAAGGACATTAGGCCTGGTGGTAATGATAAAGGAATTAAATGCCCAGGACTATCAAAACAGCAAAGGCCGGTCAATCCTACCGACGGCGTGCCGTGTCAGACACAGCAGCGAAATTATGCTGATCAGTTAGGTTAGGCTATACTGTATATGACTGATTTCAAATAAAATCTGTGTGGTAAGTAATCTCCTCATAATATGCATTTATAAGAATTCTCCTTAGATAATATGTATTTACTGGATGTATTTGGGGGGAAATGGGGGTCCATGAAGGGTGAGCCTGGTACAACCTAAGTCGATTTCCCAATGTAACCTATGTTAAATAGTACCCACGTAATTGCGGAAGGGGGCCGGTACGACCTAGGCGCGAATACCGGGCGTGCACTGTAAGCCGTACGCTTGTGCATACGTTCGTCTAGTTTGAATTCTGTTTATTTTATTTTTTTATTTGCCCAATAATTAATTGGAAAAGGCTCACCGCTTTACCGGGTACCAGTATTATAAATAATTTATTAGGGTCAATGCAGGTTTATGAAATTCTTTTACTGTACTCATGTCATGTATATTTAACTGTGGGAGAATGATTTTGATCACATGTATATAACCCGATATTATTGGAAAAAACGAGAAGTCCCATAACTTTCAGAGCTCCCTCGGACGTCCTCGCTGTTTACAAACCTCTATATTATGGAGTATAATTTATATTTACCCCCTGCTGGCAACACAGATGATGATTTCAATAAGTCATGAGCGGATGACCCTCAAACAATCTTGTATCCCACGTTGGAATTACAACAAAAAACAATGAAAATACTGATTGCTCAAAATCTGGAGGAAAACACATGAAAAATAAGGATGCGAGCCTTTTCCCTATAATTACCTTTGCCCCCTACTGGCAATGTTTATGATGATGACAATAAGTCATGGGGGGAATGGGAGAAAAGGCGCCCCTCAACCGATAATTGTATTCCACGGCAGTCAAAATAAACGCGAACGTGATCACGAGCGTACTAGTACCGGTAACATAAACAAAGCGGGTGATACGCCTGAATATTACATCCTTACCCGTTGCTCACCTCATCCTCCCATGACTTTTTGAAATTCTTATCTATGTTGGCTATACTGGGCCAAAACCTTATTTTCACAACTGAACCTATTGCTGGCTAATACAGGTACAGTACTCACATCCGATGGTTCTCTATATATAAAACCACTTTAAGCTATCTAAAGTAAAAACAATAAAAATAATGTTGCAATAATCATGATTGCATCTAAAAGTCAGTAATACCCACTTTTTCGGTAAGGGTTGTGCTAGTGCGCGTACCATCCGATATGTTTACATAAGGTGCATGCTCGCAGCTACATTCGCGTCTAATTTGAATGCCTTTTTTTATGAAATGATTCCATGACTAATTGTTATTTGCTTCCTGCTGGCAATATATACGATGATGACAACAAATCATAGGGGGTGAGGGGGGCTCAACCCATTATTGTATCCCACGGCCAGCTACTATTTGCCCAACAGCTGGCCGTGGGATACAATAATGGGTTGATCTCAGCCCCCATGGCTTATTGTCATCATAATATAGGCCTAGGCCTATATTGCCAGCAGGAAGCAAGTAACAGCTGGCCGTGGAATAATTTAATAAAAAAAGGAAGTCAAATTAGACCAATAATATGCCAAACCTTTGTGTGACATCAGAGAACCATCGGATGTGAGTACTGTAACTGTATTAGCCAGCAATAGGTTCAGTTGTGAAAATAAGGTTTTGGCCCAGTATTGGCAACATAGATAAGAATTTCAAAAAGTCATGGAAGGATGAGGTGAGCAAAGGGTAAGGATGTAATGTTCAGGCGTATCACCCGCTTTGTTTATGTTACCGGTACTAGTACGCTTGTGATCACAGTCACATTTATTTTGACTGCCGTGGAATACAATTATATGTTTAGGGGGGTCTTTTCATTGACCCTAACATATCATTTATAATACCCGGTAAGGCGGCGAGCCTTTTCCAAATTAGGCTATCAGGGCAAATAAAAAAAAAATAAAAAAGTCAAACACGACTTACATAAACAAGACGACTGTATGCCCGGATACTATCCTTCCCCTATTTTTTCCCTCATCCAAAACACAGCATTCCCAAACTATCCCGTAAATTGTTGGGGTATCGGAATTGCAATTAACAATGAAAATGGCAATAATAACTGCTTTCCTCACTTTATAACAATTAATAAACCATAATAAACCTTTAAAATAAAAATAAATAAAATTAAAATACCTAAAAAAAACAAGAGTTGTTGTTCTAAAGAATTACCAGATTATTCCCTTTAATCCTCTTAACCCTTTGGCTGCGGGCTGTTTTGGGCTATTTAGGCCATATTCAGGCACTCCTGAATGATAAATCAAGCATCTGCATTAAATGAAGTGTATTCTGCCGAAAACTAGGCGAAAATAGCTTCAAAATGACACCAGAACGGAGCGTGTATGTGGTCTGGTACACTCGCACTTGTGCCAGTGAAACGCGGGAACCCCGCTATTATATAACACTCGCTCGCTTGGCTACACTGATGAGAGAGACAGAGAGAGACTCGCCCGAGACACAGCCCAAATCAGTGAGCCGCTCGGTGCTCTGAGGGTCGGAGGTGGGCCCCTCACGCTCCCACCCACTGACACTCAATTTTTACGTTTTTTACAGGCTTTTAAAGCCTGGAAATTGCTGTAACTTGCCAAAACATTCCAGAACGTTACCCGCAGCGAAAGGGTTAAACTCTCCATTTTCCCTGATCTTCATAGTCCTTACCACTAGGGGCCCAGGGGCGGGGAGGGGATTAGCTTATAGAATGTTGAATAATGAGTAAATACTTACAGTAAACCCCCGCTAACTCCGACTCTTTCTAGTCGGAAACCCGCACTTCTCGGAATAGCATCGTCCTCTCGGAAATGTCCCTGTATATCTCGGAAATTTCCGAGTTGGACGGGATTTGTGTCCGGTTTACAATGTTCTCTCACTCGGTTTTAAGTGATTTTAGGATGAATTGAAGCCTGTGCCTTTTAATTATTGTGTTAATATTAATTACTATGTACTGTACTGTCCCTGAAAACATAATAAGGTTCGTATTTGTCATTAATAATTACGATAAATTTCACATGTAAAAAAAATAAATAAAAATTATCTCAATTTTCTCTGGTGATGCGGACTTTCCTCTTCTAATTCTGAATTTTCCCTCTCTTAAGTCGGACGTAAGTCGGACTTCGGACATATCGGAAAATCGGGCTTCTCGGAAGTGGTCTCCCCCCAATTAGTCCGAGTTAGCGAGGGTTTACTGTATTTTCTTGCTGTAAAACAAATCTGTATAGCCTATCAATGAACAAATAAAAAAAAAAATATATATACCGGTACCGGTATATAAAAGTCAATGCTAAAACTCTTGGCTGTCACACGGTAAAAATAAAGGGAAGGATGTAGATTGTAGGGTATGCGGGTGTACGGTCCGACGGTCATCATGTTTACATAGGTCGATCGCTCGCCGTTAAGTTCCCGTCTATTTTTTCTGCTATTTGCCCCCTGCTGGCAATATATATGATCATGAGAAGATGCGATTTTACTATAAGGTTGCACAATTGACAGGTACCACCAAGGATATAATACAGAATTTTGTTCAGTTTCCACGCATCCAACACCAAGCTACACCATTTTCTGGTGTACGAAACACTAACAAATACAATGAGGACACTTTGACATCAATAATGATAGACAAAATATAAAGATAACTTGGTGGAAAAGTTGCGTTCGCGGGTTTAACGTCGATGGTTTGTTTACATTGTGCTCGAGCTTAGTAGGCTACTTCGCACATCTAACTAATTTCCCATATTGGCGTTTCAATTAAGATTTAGGCCGCGGAATACAGTACCGGTACCGGTATTGGTTAAGAGGGGGATTTGCCCCCTTCACCCCCCCTAGACTTATTGTCATCATCATATATATTGCCGGCAGGGGGGCAACAAAAAAAACAGAAAACGTAGCTAACGTCGAGCATCATGTCAATAAACCGACGATCGGAATAGGCGGTAAACTCCCGATTTTCGGCTCAAACGCGCTTCTATATTCTTGTCAAAAACCACATTAAAACGTTATTAAACCGTATATATGACAGTAAGGTACTAGTATCAGACCAGAAAAGGGTGTAGGTTGTTGATGGGTGCGTGGAAACCTAAATTAAATCTCTAATTAGTACTGGTATGTGTGGTACCTGTCAAATGCGCGCCCCATCAGTAAAATTCAACAATTCTACAATGACAACAAGTCATGGGGAGTGATGGGGGCAAAGCCCCCCCCTCCTCCCCCTTAACCTATTATTGTATCCCACGGCAGTCAAAATAGACGGGAACAGATTGCGAGCGTCCGCATAAGCCTAGAGTAAATATGGCCGGCGGTACACCTAGTAACTACGGTACCGGTACATTCTTGTCAAAATTTACCGGTCAATATAAAGGAGCCAGACCACAGTAATTTTCAAGGATTTATTTTTTTAGATTTGTTGGGTAGGATGTAGGCTAGTTCCCAGGTGTATCGCCAGCCTTGTTTACACTACGCGGAGTGGCGTCGGACGCTTGCCATATTGTTTCTTACAGTAGATCCTCTGGAAAAAGGCAAACTATGCCTGTGTATCCAGCTCAGTACCAGTACTTGCACTGCTGCGGTCGTTCACGGTGTTGGCGGCGGCGGTAGCAGACGCAACATTTTTACTATTCTGTATTTTTGTTTTATAATCAAACTTCAAATCTTGTCTTCCCATGCTTTATCAAGATTACTTTCAAACTCCCTTATTGATTCGGAATCGACTACATACTGGGGCAGTGCGTTCCACTCATTTACCACTCTATCACAAAATGAGTTCTTTGCCTTCTCAAGCCTATTTCTTTCTTTGTAAATTTTCTTAGAGTGTCCTCTCGTTCTTGTTCCCTCCCGCATCAAGAAGATACCTTCACACACATCCTCATCGTACTTTCCTGACACTATCTTAAAAGTCTCTATCATATCCCCTCTCTTTCTCCTATATGCCAGTGTCGGAAGCCCCAGTGTCCTCAACCTCTGCTCATAGCCCGCGTTCTTCAACGTTGGTACCAGCTTGCTAGCTCTCCTCTGCACTTTCTCCACTGCTTCTATATCCTTTACCATATATGGAGCCCACACCTGGTTCGCATATTCCAGGTGCAGCCTAACCAGCGCTGTATAGAGATTCCTGAAGATTTCTTCGTCAAGTGACACAAATGTCCTCCTTATTAGCCCTACAATTCTATTGGCTTTGTTTAACTTTTCCGCTAAATGTTCTGAGAAATTTTACTTATTGTCTATCACTACTCCTATATCCTTTTCTGCACTCACTTCCTCCATCGCTTCATACATACTGTATCCTACCTTGTCTATCTTGCTGGTCCCAATCCGCATGTACTTGCATTTTTTTGGATGAAAAGGCATTAACCAATGCTCAGACCATCCCTTCATGCCCTCCACATCTCCTTGAAGCAAACCCATATCTTCCTTACTCCTCACTCTTCTATACAGTTTAGTGTCATCCGCATACAGGTATACCTCACTTCCATTAGTTATAACTTCAGGCAAGTCATTGATAAATATAACGAACAGCAGTGGTCCCAACACAGATCCCTGAGGTACCCCACTTGTAATTTCCCTCCACCCCGAGCCTATTCCATTCACCAGTACCCTCTGTCTCCGATCTTTCAGGAAGGCTTCTATCCATTTCACACATTTCTCCCCTATATTATAGCTTCTAACTTTCTCTATTAACCTTTTATGTGGGACCTTATCGAAGGCCTTCATAAAATCGCAATATACCACGTCTGTTACATCACCATCTTCTAGAATTTGCATCCAATCATCTACCACCTTAATTAGCTGTAGTACGGTCGACCTCCCCGGCAAGAATCCGAACTGTCTCCCACTGAAAAGTTGGTTTGACTTCATATGATCCATTATTCCTTCTCTAATTACCGTTTCCATTAGTTTACACACAACACTTGTCAAACTGACTGGTCTATAATTCCCTGGGTCATTTCTCTTTCCCTTCTTAAATATAGCTGTTATGTTCGCCTCTCTCCAGTCCATCGGGATTTGTCCTGTATTAAACGATACCTCAAATAACATTTTCAATGGCTCTACTAACATCTCCCCTCCTTCCTTTATGATTCTTGGGTGTATCCCATCCGGTCCCGGTGACTTACTTCTGTTCATTTTTTCTATAGCCCTTCTTATTCTAGCATGGGAAAACTCTATTAGTTCTAGTGCCGGTGCCTGTTTGATGGGAATAGTAGGCACTGCATCCTCCGACTCCACTGTTAGTACCCCCCCAAAGTATTTCCCCAGCACCTCTGCTTTCTCCTTATCAGTCTCCGCTCTACTCCCATCATTCAATCCCCCTACCAGCTCTGGGATCCCTACTCTTCTTGTTAACTTTTCCTGAATGTACTTCCAGAATATTTTTGGATTATCCTTCACATTTCTAGCTATCTCTCTCTCCCTCTCCTTCACCCCCCTCCTTGTTTCCCACCTTATTTTATTATTTATTTATCTGCATTCCAGATCCACTTCCTTAGCCTCTATACTAGTCCCCCTGTTCTTTTTTAACAATTTTAATCTTTCCCACAATCGTTTCTTTCTTCTAATCAATATCCAAAGCTTTCTTTTCATTGGCAATTCTGGGTTAGTTCTTTTCCTCAATTTTGTTTTATCCTTATATTCCCTTACTGGTACACTTTTGGATACAGCATTCTCCAGTTTGGCTCTAATTTTCCTCCACAGTCCTTCAGCGTCTTCACCGTTCAAGTATTCCCCCAGTCAATGTCCAAACACCGTCTCAGCAGCTCATAATCTGCTTTATCATACATGTATATTTTTCTATTGCTTCTATTATCCCTCTCTGATTTAATGTTACAACTAAAGCTTATACAGGCATGGTCACTACGACCTATAGGGCTATCCACATTAACATGTTCCACTATATCCTCTTCATTGCTAAAAATCAAATCAAGTACACTCCCCTGTGTCCCATCTCTATATCTTGTCATCTCTACAATATGTTGCGTTAAAAAACAATCTCTCACTTTCTCTATAAACTTATTTTCCAGGCTACCCTGTCCCGCTGGAGTAGTACAATTTGCCCAGTTGATCCTTGGCAAATTGAAATCTCCAATCAAAATTTTATATTTGTTCTCTCTATTATCTATCTCCTCCATTGCTTTCAGTAGGTTATCATCCTCTCCCCTGCTATTATTAGAGGCAATTAGAATTGATCCTCTTACACATTTTACTTCAATACACAAATACTCGCAATACTGCTGTCTCATATCCACCTCATTAACCTTGAGCTCTTTTCTTACATAAATAAACAGTCCTCTTCCAACCTCTGCTCTAATAGCATTTCTCTCATATAACTCAAAACCCTCCAAACTATATTCCACCAGTTCCCTTTCAATTCTAAAATTTTTTGGTCTTACTTCCTGTAGGGCTATGACATCAGGTTTTTCCTCTTCATCCTGCAACCTACATATCAGTTCTCTTTTCTTGTCCTGGGTAAACACATCCACATTACTAAACATAATCCTTAATCCATCTACCATTCCTTCAGCAATTACACCATCCCGCTCCTCCAGTCCGTACCCTACACCCCTGTTAGCACTACTGGGTCTGCCTCTTTGTCTCCCGTCTCTCCCTGTGACACCTCCACCCCGTTCTCCTCCTCCGTCACAACTCCCATCACATTCTCTCCCCTCCCTGATCTCCCCCTCCCTTCTACTCTTATAAACCACTTCCTCACTTTTCCGTCCCTCACTCTCCAGTAAAAAATTCTCTTATCCTCCTCATCCAACTTCCCATTATTTTCATCAGCCTTTTCTTGTAATTCCTGATTTTTTTTCCTTTGTTCTATACTCAAATCCTTCTTTAGTCTTATGTGTTTCAGTTTATCATTTGTATTTAGCCTCCAACTAAAATTTGTCACAGTCTCCGCCACTACCCTAGTTTTAAACTGTACCCTTATAGGTCTCATCTCTCCCCTTTTATATCTACCTATCCTACTGACCTCCTCCACCTGCCCTTCCCATCCATATTCGTCCTCATCCACACCTTTCAAGACCTCCTTCACTGTCTCCATATCCCTCACTTTTCTCACTCCATTATCATTCATATGAGTCTCTATATCTCCATACAAGATTACACCCCTATCCCTGTCCATGGCCTCCCTCACGACACTCTCCTTGTTCTTCATGACCCCTACAACTGCACTCTCAAAACTTTTTTTGGTCATATTCATTTCTTCCTTTTGCTCTTTCATAATATCCTCCAAATCCTTAGACTTTTTGTTTACCTACCACCGTCCATGCAGTCGACTCCTTTACTTCCGTGAAACGTCCTTCGTATTCCTTCAGCTGCTCCTTCAATGCCATATTCTCTGCTCCCAGTTCATCTACCCTTTTCAATACCATATCTAGGCTCTCATTAACTGCCAAAATAGGCCTGCATTCACTTCCTTCGCTAGGCCTATTCCCTTCCCCACCTGTCACACCACACATTACACACAGTGCCTTAACTTTCTCACCAATATCCCCCTTCCATTTCTCTGTATCACTCATCCACTTTTCCAAATCCTTCACAACAATACTAACCTCTTCTAACTTCTTATCTGTGCTCTTAAATCCCCGAAAACGTTGTAACCTTTCTTCCGCCTCCGTCATACCCGAAATTCCCTCTGCCATGTTTGTTTACAAACTCAACAACTCACAACCCTACCGCTGTCCCGTCACTACACACTCTTATTACACTATATATCACCCCTCCACCACACTAATATATCCTCCAAACACTTCACTAAATCCTATCTCTTCTTGTTAGCCCCGTATGCACTCGATATCCGTGAATTAATTGAACATTCCCATAACATATGCCGGAGCCTCAAACTTGCGTCCGCCTTCCGCCATGGTGTGCCGCCAACTTTCCGTCTATTTTGACTGCCTTTGGATACAATAATATGTTGAGAAGGGGCTTTGCCCCCCTCACTCCCCCATGACATATTGTCATCATCATATATATTGCCAGCAGGGGGCAAATAACCAAAAAAATTGCTGTCAAAATAGACGCAAACTTAACCACGGCGATCGACAAATGTAAACATAACGGCGGCAGGGGAGGCGTCGGACGCTTGCAGTCATGTTCCCATCTATTTTGAATGCTATTGGATACAATAATATAACTGGTAACAATAGAAATCCAGTTGGGGTGGAGTGAGTCATACCGTAGCCTACCCCAACTGCATTTTTATCGTTACCAGTTTTACCCAACCAGCGGGGGAGTGGGGGCGGCAGCCCCAACCCATAATACTAGGATAGGTTAGATAAGGTTATTAGGTTAGGCTAATGACTTCGGGATGGATGTAGTTACCGGGTGTACGGTCGTCATGTTTACATAGGGTGATCGCCGCGGTTAACTTCGCGTCTATTTTGACGGCGATTTTTTTTTGTTATTTGCCCCCTGCTGGCAATATATATGATGATGACAATATGTCATGGGGAATTGAGGGGGGGCAAAGCCCCCCCCCTCAACATATTATTGTATCCAAAGGCAGTCAAAATAGACGGGAACATGATGGCTAAGGTCCGACGCCACTACGCGTAGTGTAAACAAGGCTGGCGGTACGCCCGCTCTTAACCCGCTGAGACCCAGCGTCGCACGTGTTGCGTCGGCAATGTATGTAACGCTAAATCCCAGCGACACAATGGTTGTGTCCAGATTAATTACTTCGGTCCTATGGGACCTAGAGGGCTCAGATTTGTATGGGAACTGTGTAAGTATCCCACGCAACCATGCCGAGAGTTGAAAACTCTCAAAGTCCAACCGCGTGCGCGTGAGCACACATAAAACTTTTTTTGGGGGAAATTGCCTTCAATTTTTTACTCCTGTAAAATCCGTTTTCGGGGGCTCTGTAGGACCATTTTTTGAGCTTTTTGATCGTTTTTCGTGGTTTTTCCTTCATTCCTAACCCATTCGCTATTGTTTCTGGAAAAAAAAAATTCAACCCTCTGGGCCTGAGTGGGACTTTTATTACAAACAAGCTGGGGCTCAGTGGGTTAACATTCTTGCCATGACTTCTCAAAGTTGACTATTTTGATAACATAGACTATTACCCATTCAACTCTGTGAAATTTGAGCCTACTTTCGTCAAAAGTTGGCTTGGGTTTTCAAAAAATAGGTTTTATGGGTTCTCGGAAATGCATAAACCCAAGCCAACTTTTATTTACAAAAGCAATAGACCTTTACGAGTAGCCTATATGGTATTCGCTTTATACACTTTTTATATACCCCTCAATTTCCCTATTCTTCATAGCCCTTCCTGCTAGGCCTATCAGGGGCCATGTTTTTAGATTCTTGGATAATGGGTAGCCTAAATACTAATTTCCATTAACACATTTTTGGTATAATCCTGTGTAGTGGGATGTCCTGTACATATATCTCAATAATTTGGTAGCCTAATGTTGCAATATAGGCTATTTTTACATTTTACATTCATAGCCTAGGCTAAATAGTCCACTAATATACTAGGTTAGGTTAGGTTTTGGTTAGGTGAGATTAAAGATATTGTTCAATGTTTCGGGATGGATGTAGTTACCGGGTGTAGGCTACCACTACCGACATACAACATAGGTTAAATCATCTATAAATACTTATAATAAAATAAATACTTATACATCTATAATACTAGGTTAGGTTAGGTTAGGTTGTTTTGTTAGGGTAATGTATTTTTGTATCCAAAGGCAGTCAAAATAGACGGGAACATGATGGTGAGCGTCCGCGTAGTGTAAACAAGACGGGCGGTACACCCAGTAACTACATTCTTGCCAATGTTTCTTAGTAAATAGACATCTGAAAACAGTTCCACCCGCTATACAGGATCTCACCCAAATTTTATTATAGAAAGCTTAGCCTAGCCTATAGGGTTTAAGTTACCGGTACCGACCAACCAGTGACGGGCCCCATCGATGATTATTAGTGTGTTATCACTTTCATTAACGATACTTTGTTGGTGTATATGTACTTACCGTCGCAAATTCATTATAAGTGAAATACGAGAAACTGTAAAAAATACCTCCCTGTCGATGACCGCGGCGCAATAGTACACAATGGCCGTCGTTCGGGAGCTCTTACCCTCAATCTTTCAGTCGAACGTCACTACACCTAGCGGTGTTTTTAGGAATCATGAACCATAGCATGAACCAATCCCAATGCTTCCCGTCACTCCTGGAACCAATCACAGCCTTCCATCAAATTATTATATACTAGGTTAGGTTAGGCTAGGCTAGGCTAGGCTAATGTTAACCCCATAATACTAGGTTAGGTTAGGTTAGCTTATTTAGTTAGGTTAATGACAAAACTTGTCTCGGATTTCATGGATTTAGCGGGGGTGTGGGGGCGGCAGTCCCCACCCATTATACTAGGTTAGGTTAGGTTCGGCTAATTTTAACCACATTGTTACTGGCTTTATCCACGTTGAAAAAAACAAAAAAACAAGCCAACTTTCGAAATGAGGTTACTGTGATTTTGGACTCTTGAAAAATTGAAAAACCCGAGCCAAGTTTGGTCAAAACTTGGCTCGGGTTTTTCCATTTTCAGGTTTTGTTACTTTTAAATATTGTATTTTCAGAGTTCTTCCAATATTACCCCTTTATTTACACCTTTTACCCCGCAATTTCCCTGATCTTCATAGCCCTCCCCACTATCGGGGGCCGTGATTTAAGATTGATGGATAATGGGAAAATAGGAAAATGCGACAGTCCTTGGTGTTAACCCTTTGGCTGCGGGCTGTTTTGGGCTATTTAGGGCCTATTCAGGCACTCCTGAATGATAAATCAAGCATCTGCATTAAATGAAGTGTATTCTGCCGAAAACTCGGCGAAAATAGCTTCAAAATGACACCAGAACGGACCGTATACGTGGTCTGGTTCATCCGCAGTGATCCCAGTGAAACGCGGGAACCCCGCTATTAGGCCTATGTAACACTCGCTCGCTTGGCTGCACTTATGAGAGAGACAGAGAGAGACTCGCCCGCCACACAGCCTTGCTCAGTGAGCCGCTCGGTGCTCTGAGGGTCGGAGGTGGGCCCCTCACGCTCCCACCCACTGACACTCGATTCTTACGTTTTTTACAGGCTTTTAAAGCGTGGAAATTGCTTTAACTTGCCAAAACATTCCAGAACGTCACCCGCAGCGAATGGGTTAAACAACACTGTGTATCAAAGAAAAAAGAATAAAACAACAAAAAATTACCTGAAAAACTCGTCACTGGTTGGTGATAAACATTTACCGGTATATATCAAGCAAACCACCCACCAATTTTCATGACAATTTTGAAATGCATGTTGGAATCCTATAAACTGTACTTCATTTTTATGTAAGTTTGATAATTTGGAAAAATCGATTAAGGGAGAAAATTAACATTGAAAATTATGTGTAAAAAGTCTCCCATAAACGGCGGCCCGCTATGTTATTGTAGTTTGTGGCCTAATTTCGTCTGTTAATTCACTTTCTCCTTAATTGGACCCCCTATGAAGTACAACAGATTATGATAACATAAGTGACGGGTGTTTAGAGGGGGCAGAACTCCCCCTTCAACATATTACGTGTCTCACAGTAACTTCTATTATATAAACAACCCAAGAATTTTCACAGATATTTTAAATTTCATTTAGGATGTAATATAACCTATACTCCATGTCAAAATAAGTGTCAACCCTCGAAAAATTCTATTAAGGGAGATACAGAACCTTGAACCTGTAACTTATAACGATATTTGTCCAGGGTTCCCCTCCCCATAGACGGCACACAACACGACTCGGCGGACCTCTTTCTCCCTGCCTTTCAGTCTAATTAACACTAGGAATTTACCTAATTTTCTATCCAATGTACTATCCAACCAGCGTGGGTGTGGGGGCGGCAGTCCCCACCCATAATACTAGGTTAGGTTAGGTAAGGTTGGTAGGTTAGGCTAAAATCTTTAATGTTGCTTAACTTCTCCGCGGCGCACATGGGGTTTTCTACAGGGTAAGACTGTGCGCACCTATGATGATTTTGGGACCTATTGCCAATTTCGATAAAAAGTACATCATCGTGTAGGGAATGTTTGCGTGCATCGGCCCATATATATTTGACCCCCCAAAAAATGTCTGGGGGGGGAGGGGGAACGGTCCGTAGTTGAAAAAAGTGGAGCGAATGGCACCGCGCGGCTAGATTGTCATCGAGCGGCGAGATTTCCCTGCCGAATTTTCACGCGCCCAGAGGATAGGAGAGGGAGGAGGGGGTGGGTTACCGCGTATTATCACGTATATCTCCTTTTTTTAGCCCTTTTAGGCTATGTAGAGTATGTATACGTATGTAGGCCACCCATATAACAATGAATATGCCTCATAGTGACCAAAAATTGCAATATATAAGGGAATTATAAGATAATTTTTAGGCGGGAATGAAGATGTGTTGCAGGTTTGGCGGCAATTTATGAGCTGAGAGTGTGGTTTACGCCATACATATCACTTATATCTTGTACGTAGAGCACTGTCATGCTATAATACAGACTTGTACGTATGTATACGTGCCATATATCAAAATATATACCGCATATAGACCAATTCATGCGATATTTACGCACATTACTAATGAGTTTCTATGCGTGAACCAAGGTGTGAGTGAGTTGTGCTGGGAATGAAAGGGGGAGAGGGTGTGTTACGCCATAAATATCACGTAAATCTTGTATTTAGAGCACTGTCATGCTATAATAAAGACGTGTACATATGTAGGCGTCCCATATAACAAGGAATATACCGCATATAGACCAATTGATGCGATATTTACGTAAATTGTGAATGTGTTTCTAGCAGACGGAAGCCTGAAAGGGTGGGTTGGGGGTGGGTGGGAGGGAGGCATGCAGGGGTGGAGTGAGTGAGTGAGTCGTGGAGAGATGGAAGGCAGGCAGATCTCTAGATAGATAACCAGCTTTGTGATAATTGTGGAGGCGCCCGAGGCGTATGGATGTCTTGGTATTTTGAACCTTATGTCTACCAGATGTCTGGTGTTCGTTGCCACCAAGAGCTCTACAATAACATGAGTCAGGAATGGAGAGAGAGAGAGAGAAACTGAGACATGCGTATGTCGTACGTATAAATGGACTTCAGAATTGCATTTTTATGCAAGCAGACATTGCATTTTAGACACATGTGAAGTACCACAGAAACATGTAGGCCATTGACTGTAAATAAAGTACTATATTATAGACCACCAGCGACGGTGCTGAGTCAACACAGGCAGATTGCCTTTTGTGATAGAGGGCTAAATATAGACTGGTGTCTCCTTACACTTGCGAAAGGGTAGATTGCCACCAGAGAAACTTATACTTATTTATTCCCAAGTAATATGCAATATAAATGTATATTCGAGACCTACTGCAATTATTTGTATGACAGTCATGACTATGTATAATCCAATATACGCGCGTAGGCGAGACATAAGAAAGCTGGTTGAGCAATTTTCGACACCCACACAGTTATTATTCATTTTTATTTACAATATTATACAATACAAATGTATTTGTGAAGAGTATTTTATCCATTATTGTATTTATACCAATTTTGTTCCCAGACAGAGCTGCTGTAGCTGGAGCATCAAGGAGCGGCAAAGGTCACCTCGTGACCGCTTGACCGTGTGAAAATGAGTGGAGTCACACTGAGAGGGGGCAATTTTGCTGAGTGTTTGGGCAATTTTTGACAAAATAAAGTTATATAATTACTAATTCTTGACAGAGACAAACTTTTATAAACCTTGGCATGATATAATTGATAATCCCATCAATTTACAAACGTAAATTGGTGGGATAATTAATTTTGTTTTGTATATTGTCATTTCGATTGTAGACACGAAGTTTTGAGTGATATTTGGTATGAGCTCCTGTGGCATGGTTGGTAAGGTTGTGGACTGGCAAACTCAAAGTGTTGTAGGGTAGTGGGATCGAATCCAGGAGGGGGTTATAGGGAAGGTTTTATAGTGTCTAGAACATTTTTGATAAAAACAATTTTTTACAAGATCATGCCATTGTATTCAAACAATATGAAATATTCATAGAATATATCATATTGTAAGAATACAATGACATGACCTTGTTTTTTTTGTTTTTTTTATTGTTTTTTTTTATTATCTTAGTAGGTTTGACAGGATTTATTGAAACATATTTATTTTTGTACAATTCATTTGAGGTAAGAAAATAATTATATACACATTACTTAGGCTAATAACAATCATATATATTGATCTACTAAAAAAAGAAGGCATATACATGTAAATCTTTGAAACTTATAAACTAAATAATGAAACATACAATTATATAATGTAAAAGCTATATCACAGGGACATCTTTGGAACTTATACATTATATAATATATATGTTACATTATGAGGTAGCGTGATCAATTAGGTCAGGTCAGGTCAGGTAAGGTAGGGCGCGAGTCCAGGGCAGAGCAGGGCAGGGGGCGAGTCCAGGGCCGGGCACGGGGCGAGTCAAGGGCAGGGCAGGATAGGGGGCGACACTCAATAATTCTTGAAGGTGTGGTAGTCCCTGAAGCAGTCACCCAGGCAGAGTGGAACTTTGCACTCGGCGCACATTGAGGTGACTCTTTTGGTGACATGGGGTTTCCTGACACTGGTGCAGCAGACGGTGCCCTGCGCCTGCCTGCGACGAGTGCCAAGCATCTCGGTGTTGATTGGGTAGTGTCTTTCGACACCCACCTGGATGCGGTCAGGAACGTGATCCCCACGCCATGCAGTACGTCTGTGAGTGGTGGTGCCATACTTCTCCAGGAGTTGGTATGAGACGTTGTACACGAACTCCCGGAATTTCAGCTTCTGGTTTGGGGACATATCCTTCTTCACCAACCACAAGTTGTAGGCGTTGAGCATCATGATATCAACTAGGTGGAGGAAGAGCTTGTGATACCCCTTCACAGTCTTCCTCAGACACTCAACGCCTGACAGCTGACAGTCAGACTTGTCCACCAGGCGCATGTTCTTAGTGTAGTCCACTACCATGTCGGGCTTGTAGATGGTCTTCCTGGTTCGGTAGTGGATTTTGCCAGAATCCATCTGGGCACCTGTGTGGACGGTGGAAAGCAGGTGGACGTCTCGCTTATCCTTCCACTTCAGGGCTATCACTTTCCCACACTTCTCGAGCTGCTTGAATTTCTGACCCTTTCGTCGCCTTCTTCGCACATGCCTCTCGCGGTGTTCCTGGGCCAGGTCGTCTTCTGAAGGTGTGTCACTGGAGGAGGCATCTGTGAGAGGAATGACATTACCTGTGAACTTTGGCATAAACTTTCTTGTCTTTCTGACAGTCCCACATGACCCCGTTTGGTTGTCATGAAGAAACTGGCAGAGAGCAGGAGAAGTATACCAGTTGTCAGTGTAGATGATGTGGCCTTTGCCCAGGTAAGGTGCCAACATTTTCCTGACGATGGCACCTGACATGCCCATGGGGTCATTGGCAGCGGCTTTCGGTATGTCAATGTCAGTGCCTGTGTACACGATCATGTCAAGCACTATTCCAGTTTCGCAGTCACACAAAACGAAGAGCTTGATTCCGAACCTATGCCTTTTCAAGGGGATATACTGCTTGAAAACAAGACGTCCTTTGAAGAGCACGAGCGACTCATCAATCACCAAATTGAGGAAGGGGTAAAAGTATTTTCTATACCTCTCCAACAACATGGTGAACACATCCCAAACTTTCCATATCCTGTCAATCCTGTTAGGATTTTCGTTGTCTGCAAGGTGCATAAATCTTAGCAGCAACAAAAATCTGTCCCGAGTCATGAACTTATTGAAAGTTGGGGTGGCGATGAGAGGGTCGTGCTTCCAATAGTGTTGCAACACATGCTTCTTGATCAGAGGCATGAGGAACAACAAGGCAAAGAACGTCATAAATTCTTCCACAGTCGTATCCACCCAGCCTCGTATTCTCGCTTTTGGAGAAAGGACGTCCAATCTGCCAAACACCCACCTGTAGTAGGCGTTTGTTTGGGCAACGATGTACGTCATTACCTCCATATCGAAAAAAGCGAGGAAGAAGTCGCTTTCGTTCGCTTGATCGTCACAGGGCCAGTCGTCAGTTGTTCCTGACATCCCAGGATTGAACTGGGGCACGTCAGGTACAAAATTGACCCCGTCAGACCAATCGAACGAAGGCAGCTCAGGGATCGGAATGTCGTCTGCCTCTGCTTCATCGTTTGAAATATCGCTTCCATGGTCGCGATACAGCACTGCATCATCATCACCCTCCTCTTCACTTGACAGACGATGCCCTTCCTCATTCTCGTCACCGACGTCGGACTCACTCCCACTGTCCACTCCCAAATCCCCCCACCCTTGGTCCCGTGCTGGGGCTTCGTCGTCGAAACCCGGGCTGCCAATGCCCTGCGAATCACCATCAAACAGCAGGGCGGCATACTTTGATGGTGTCAGAGTTTTCCGGGTCACTTTAGCACGTGCGGAAGTCTTATGGACAGGGACAGCAGAGGCGGTGGCAGGGTCGGCGGCAGGGGCAGCAGTGGTGCGTGGTCTTGTGGCCCTGGAGGCAGGCAAGATGATGGTGGTGCCTGTCGCCCTTCTCTCTGTTCCTTGGGCAGGGGCGGCAGGGGCGGCAGGGGCAGCAGGGGCAGCAGGGCCGGCAGGGACACCAGGGCCAGCAGGCTTCCTTGGGCAGGGGCGGCTAGGGCAGCATGGGCAGCAGGGGCAGCAGGAACAGCAGGGCCGGCAGGGACACCAGGGCCAGCAGTCGCTTTCCCTCTCCCCTTCCCCTTCCCCTTCCCTTTTCCTTGGGCAGGGGCAGCAGGGGCGGCAGGGGCAGCAGGGGCGGCAGGGGTAGCCGGGCCAGGGGCAGGGGCCGGGCCAGGGGCGGCTGGTGGTGGTGGTGGTGGTAGGGGCACTGTGGCTGGCGTACGGGTTCTCTTCCCTACGCCCGTGCCTTTAATTTTTCCTGCCCCCGCAGGTTCTGCAGCCCTAGGGCGGCCTCCTGCGTCGCTGGTACCGGTGGCAGGGGTGGCAGTGGTGGCAGTGGTGGTGGTAGTGGTTGTTGTAGTGGCCTGGGTCATGGTGGCAGTGTCCCGAAACACCAATGACCTCTGTACCTTTGTTTTGCTTGCACGTGTTTTTCGTGCTTTGGGTGCTGGTCTTTCGTCCTCAGAGCTGTAGGGCGTGTCGTACTGGTAGGTAGGGTCTTTAGCAGCCACCCTCTGCCTTCCACGGCGGCTAACACCACCAGAAGGAGGGCTGGTTGTGTCATCAGGGAGCGAGCGTGAGGGACGTGTGGGCTCCATGACTAGTGGTTGGTTACTGGCGCGGTGGTGCTTGCACGAGTGCGGGGCTAGCGTTTGGCGGGGTGGTGTCGAGAGTTGACATGTAGTACTATACCCACACGAATTTTCAGCCGCCTGGCTATAAACGCGCGGTTTTGGTACGCGTTCAAAAGCTCTGCTCTTAACCCGGGAACTGCTGGGAGACTCTTAAGAGTTCCCCCGGCGGACTGCGGGGAGACTCTTAAGAGTGAGTGAAAAAAAAAATCAACTTTTGACAAAAAAAATAAAAAAAAAATAAAAAAAACAATAAAAAAAAAAAAAATTGGCCCCTGGGCCATGCAAAATCTCAGTCCTCTACCTCCCCTCCTTCCCCACTTTCCTCCTCTCCTTCAGTTATCACCTATTTTCCCTGTTATTCCCTTATTCTGAGGTATATTTTCGTGCTAACATTAGCGAGTTGCAAGCAGGGTGTTGTCATCACTGATGGCAAGCGAGTGCAAGAGAGAGAGAGAGAGTATCGATCGACTGTGTCTCAGTGGCCTTGGGGGAAATTGGCGGGAAAGCCTCACCCATACATTATACAACTCGCGGGCTATATCTCCGATTTTGACCATCCAAACGCTGTTTTCACTCGTTTTATTGTTGTTTCAGGTTAATACCTTTATAATCAACCCATAATAGGCGCATATGGATAAGTATTAATGCTATTAATGGTACAATGAATATTTTAGTGACGGAAACACCTCAAATACATGCGCACAGGGAGAGGTGTCTAATTACCCCCATGCGCACTTCAGAGGTTAAGAGTCTCCCCGCAGTCCGCCGGGGGAACTCTTAAGAGTCTCCCGGCAGCTGCCGGGTTAATTGTTGGATAATGGATAATGAGCTTACTGGGTAAGTTCATGTTCTATCCCATGTATCATCCAATAACTTTTGCCAAAACTTGACTTTTTTTTTTTCATCTTGGGGGTTTCTTAAGTTGAAAAACAAGAAAACCTGAGCCAACTTTTTTTGGCCACTTTCTGACTTTTATGAAGCTGAAAAATCTTAAAATCCCAGCCAACTTTTGCCAAAACTTGGCTCGATTTTTTTTCATTTTGGGGTTTTCTTAAGTTGAAAAACAAGAAAACCCGAGCCAACTTCTTTTTTGCACTTGCTGTCTTTTATGCAGCTGAAAAATCTTAAAATCCGAGCCAACTTTTGCCAAAACTTGATTCGGGTTTTATAATTTTCGGGTTTTCTCGAGTTGAAAAACAACAAAACCAGAGCCAACTTTCATCATAAAAGCCATTATATCGCCTTTTTATGTCTTTAACCCCACATTTTCCCAGATCTTCATAGCCCCCCCCCACTATCGGGCGCCGTGTCTTAAGATCGTTGGATAAAGGGGAAAACGATTTTTGCGGAGGTTGAAACTAATGTCAATCACTATATATTGATGCAAATAAACTAAATCTAAACAAAAAATAATGAAAATAATTGGTGGGTGGTTTCCTTAATATTTTCCCATTTACCGCCTATAGCCTAGCCTAGGCCTAAACCATATAGGCTACTGTAGGCTAAATA
Organism: Paralithodes platypus; assembly: GCA_032716605.1. Classification (NCBI taxonomy): domain Eukaryota; kingdom Metazoa; phylum Arthropoda; class Malacostraca; order Decapoda; family Lithodidae; genus Paralithodes; species Paralithodes platypus. The sequence continues at coordinate 57,117,709 of CM064487.1, read as the reverse complement.
ACAAATGCAAACAAATAAATCCTTGAAAATTGCTGTGGTCCGGCTCCTTTATATTGACCAATTTACCATATTGTCATACCTAGGCTTAAAAATTAGGCTAGGCTATAGCATAGGCCTAGGCAAATTAAAACAAATAATTAAGAAATAGGCTACATAGGCCTAGAGCTGGCGGACAGCTCATTTGAAGGTTCATATTTGATTTGACGTTTGATACTCGAAATTTGATATTTATGAATTATAAAAGAATCTATTGACCAGAGTAGTAGGCTAGGCTAGTAGGCTAGACATATAGATTCCATATCTGTCTTCAAATATGTCAAAATAATTGGTGACCAATAAATGGAGTTATACTCAATTATTTACCTTAATTTACCTTCTGTGGTGCTTCACTGCAATAGCAATTGCTCCCAAACCTGTTACTAACGATATCCTTCTTCTTCTTGATATTTATTTGTGCAGTTTGCTCGGAGTATTTCAGATCTCCAGATAACTGCACAGGCATAGAGTTGCTTGCTGAGGGGAAGGGAAGTTTGTTAGTTGAAAGGGATCTACAGATAGGATGTCTAAATAGTGAGTACAAGTATTGTACCCTACATAGTTTTAACTATAGGTCAAGGTCATTAAGGACTAGAAAGTGTTTTGAGGGTAAGTAAATAGGTAAGATGAGGATTGGTTATTAAGGTCTAATAGGAGGTAAGTCGTTATGTCAAGTCGGGTTGAGTCATGTTCGGATTTTGTAAGGTTGGCAGAGGTCTAGTACAGTACAGTACAGTACAGTACAGTAGAGTACAGTACCAGTATGGGTGGTACCGTACTGTATTGGTTAGGGGTAGGTTTTCTGTGTGTTGGGAGTTGTTTTGTCGTTGATGTTATTAGATGTCTGAAGTTTTATTTGTGGCTCTTATGTATGTTCCTAGAGCTGAGGCAATTGCATGTTTGCCTTGTTCACCCTGTGTTTACAATATTTTAAACTTGTGGAGGAGTGCCAGTTACTCTGTGACACTTTTGCCAGAACCACTCAACGAACCTTGTGTCTTGCACGAAAAATCTTTAATGAAAGGTCACAGAGCTATATAATATTAACAACGTCCAATCAGATTAATGTCCTATTTACTCTTGGAATATACCGATGAAATTCACAAATGGAAATACAATTTAACTTTCTTGGGAAACTTTCTTGTATCTGGCAACGATGGTCAATCTCTGTATGTCTAAAACACTGGATAGGAAAACTGCTCCCGGAATTGAAGCCACTGTTTGTTATTAACACTGCATACGGACATTTCTAACATTGGGAATACTTATCCAGAAATTGTGTTGGAATTTATAATAAACTAGGTATTGGATGCGAAACTACTTCCTAATATGGGGATCAAGGAATATATGAAGGTTTTGTGTCACAGCCTGCAAGATGGCGGTCATTTGTCTCTCAAATGCCGCCATCTTTGTACGATTTTAACATTGAAATATGTAGCCTATAATTATATAAGTAAATTTTTCGTCAATTGAATAAGATTGAATTAAGCTATTATGGGTTAAGTTCGGTAAGTTAAGCTAGGGTCTCTCAGTAAAGTTGTGATACTTAGCTTTCATATTTCAAATTTGATGGTGTAGCGTTCTTACCTTTGTTTCTGGCTAGAATTAGACGATTTTATGCAGTTTAACTTTAAGAAGGACCTACAGTATGATATTAAGAGGGTTTATTGATATCGTATTCACCCATTTGAGTGGTAGTAGATTAGGCCTACATACCCTGGTGTGTTCTTAACACCTTCACAATATAGGCTACATAATGTTCATCATTTGCTGGTTATCATTAGACGATTTTCTATACTTATAATCTACTTCTACGACTCAAATGGGTAAATAAAACCCTCTTAATATCATAGATCCTTCTTAAACTGCATAAATAATCTAATTATAGCCAGAATTGGGCAGAGAAAATCCTGTTACTTTCAATGCTTCGAAAATTCAATTTCTCCATATACCTACCAGTCATAATCTTCCAAATGACTATCCTTTTATCATAAATGACACATACTTCAATCCTTCATCATTTGTCAATATTCTTGGTTTCTCATATATATTATTTTGATTTTACTGATCATTCTAGGAAATGCCATATCACCACTCTTGCTAAAACAGTTCCCAGCAGTCAAGTTTGCTCAACCGTTTTCATGGGTTCCTTGCCCCTGGACAGCTTCTTGCTCTGTACAGGGACACAGTGCGCCCATGTATCAAGTACTGTTCTTATGTGTGAGAAGGTTCCACCCACACCACAGTTTTTTAACACCTTACGAGCGGCCTATGCGGTTTATTTATGTGTACCGCACAGCGGGGTGTTTTTAGCCAAAATAGGGCTGTTTACGTGATCATTTTCATGCCTAAATAAGACCCAGAACGTAAAACAAGTACCTATCCCTGAAAGGGCATAAACAGAGCTTTCGAATGACACCATAACGATCCTTGTATGATGGATAGTTTTCTTGCAATAACCGTGCAACGCGAGTGCAAAAAGCAGGTAATTCGGTACTTTCAGTACATAATTGAGTATGTAGCGAGTGAGAGAGGGAGGAGGGAGCTGAGATTTGTGTCAGTAGGTTCGCCGCGGTGGTCTGGAGCAGTCATACGCTCGCTAGTCTCCTGCCACCACTTGTCTCTCTCTCTCAGCCACATTACGTGCTGAAATTGCCACTCGAGTTATGTCGAGCGCCGCCACATAGTCCAGCTTTATTTAACTTGACTTATGTTGCTCGCCGCTAAATAAGGGTTAAATGGTAGAGTCAATAGCATTTTGTCTCATCAACTCACTTCCACCTACTAATTCCCTACAATCTTTGGTAAATTTCTATAATTGCACCTATACGAGCTAAAAAATATATTATTGTATTTAACAGGAAGGTACGACGAGGTAAGTGATGTGGCAATATGCGGAAATGGATTATAAGGGCATTCCGCCCCCTCTGACAAAAGTCTATCAATCTAGATGTGACACGGATTTTACATTGTCTCAGAGAGACATTAACCTAACCTAACAACCTTACCTAACCTAACCTAGCCTAACATAAGGGGGTAAGGGGGGGGGGGGGCTTATAATCCATTTCCGCATATTGCCACCTATACCTCATCATACCTAATTCCTGTTAAATACAATAATAATTTGTTTAGCTCATATAGGTGCAATTATAGACCTATACCCAATTTTTCACTATGCACCACAATGCTGTATATATATATCTCACTCTCCCATTACTATTACAATAACCAGTGTTCTCTTAATGTATGCCTCCTCCCTTACAGAGAGTGGGTGGCAATTGCCACTAAATGTGCAGTATGCAGAAAAGGGTACGGGTGCAAACTCAATTCAGAGTATCGTCTGCCACTGCTAGGTACACCAACGGTTGAATTCCATGGAACGGTTTGTTTATGGTCTTTGCGCAAATCATCCGGCACTTTTTGGTGGCCATGTTTGTTACATTCAGATTTTGTCTATCATACTGCACATGTCCGGCAAAAGCTTTTGTGTGTGACCCCCCACCCCCAACCCCCCCACCCTCCTTTATCTCTCAAGTGACCGTATCAGTTGTTGAGAAGGCTGCCACAGGTGAGGCGGTGCCTGATGGTGGTTGAGGGGACAGAGAGGAGCCGGTTAGATGCCCGGAAGGTGACATAAACACTGCAGCTAAAAAGGAAGTTGTGAAGAGGGTTTATGCATGGAAGAAGAAATTGTATAGCATCTTACTGTATATTCTGAGAAAGTATCTTGGTGGCCTTCAGTTATTCCTGAGGAGACCCTTAATATTCTATGTATATTATGCTTAAAATTAATAGTCAAAGGCGGATAATATGGGATTTTGTCAAAGGGCCCAAAGTAGTTTGGCCTTTTTCCCATAGACAATGGGCTTTGCTGTTATCGGTTTTGGGGTTAGCAGCAGTTTGGCTAGACTAATTGAATCGCTACTCACAAGGGCCCACTGTTTGCATAGTATGCAAAGGTAAGCTTGTGAGTGTTAACCTTGGCAATGAGTCACAGGAGATGGTGGACATGTTTTGCTACTTGGTAGATACCATCTTTGCCAGTGGTGGAAGATTCCGCCTTCCCTTGAAGGGAAAGGTGTAAGCCTCATGTGATAAAACCGTAATGACATCTGCTTCCGAAATATGGCCTGTCAAAGTGGATGATATCAACAGAATGAAATGTAAGAAGATGAGAATGGTGAGATGGATGTGTGGGACCAATCTGCAAGATAGGATACATAGTGAAGAGTTGAGGAGACGGATATATATCAAGTGTATCAGTGATGAGATGTGTACTAGCAGGCTTGGAGGATTTGGAAATGTGGAGAGGATGAATGAACTAAGTTGGGTGAAAAGATGCAAGTCCATGAACAAAGAGGGAGCTGCACCAAGGGGCAGACCAAGACAGATGTAGGATCAGGCCTTAGTCTGATCATGAATTTAAAAACCTGACAAATGAGGCAGCTCTGAACATGGCTGCCAGGAGTGCAGCCATTATGTTTATTATTTATATCTTATTGATGTTGTTAATCATGCTTCAGCTATATACAGGTAACGTCAGTATTATGCATTTATACATTAGCCCTTCTATTTTTTGTTCTATGTGGATGAGGGAGACAAAAGGCAAAACTGCCTGTGACGAGTGCCTGAATGAAAGAATAACAGGGCCAAAATCAAGGAATGTTCGAGCCAAAATGTTTGGACACACAGAGTTTGAAGTAATTTAGGTCATAGGATGAGGGAAACATGGATTCCAGAGCTCAGCTGGTGGAACTCAGCTGACATCCTTTAAAGAATATTCTAGCTAGTATTAAACAATTGTTTTCAGTATTTAAATTAACATTCAGCAACTAACAGGCTTTGAACTATCTAGATCACTTAACCTGGGGAGCACGCCATTGAGGCAGGGGCCATGGTAGCTTGGTGTGAAGTAATTACCAAATAATCGTGTCTCCTAGAATTAAAAGAAATCCACTTTAACGTGTTGGTAATTGATACCCGCATTCGCCAATATATACATTTCCACACCCAAAAAATGTGGGTGTGGTGTGGTAGTGGTTGCGAGTTGAATATATGGCGCGCATTTGCGCGACACAGCCCGGGCGAGCGAGTGTGTGTGAGTGTGGGCGGGCATGAGGAGGGAGGGAGGCGTGATTGATAAGAACGCTCTATATCTCGCCTATAAAGCACTTTTATGTCTCCAAATGTGCATAAACTTGAATGAAGAGGCACATGTGAAGAATAGACACCTATAAATCAAGTGTAAAGAAGAATGACGGAAGGTGAAAGGGAAACTAATAGTGAGCGGAGGAGGTGGGAGGCTGGCAAGGGAGAAAGGTGTCAGGTTACAGTTCGCATTCACAGGATGGGATGTTCAATGATATTCACTGCAATGTGTTATTGTTGTATTAGACTACACAAAGATAGTGCTTGATAGGAATAGTGCAAGTATTTTTGAGGCACATGTGAAGAATTGATGCCAATAAATCAAGCGTAAAGAGGAATAATGGAAGATGAAATGGAAAGTTATAGTGAACGGAGGAGGTGGGAGAGTGGCGAGGGAGGAAAGTGTCAGGGCTTCAGTGCGCATTCACGGGACTCTCGACCTTATACACTGCATTGTGTTATTGTTGTATTAGACTACACATAGTGCTTGATAGGCATACTCCATGTATTTTTGGAGTTCAATATCAATAAATTATGTTAGTAACGCAAGTTATATCAAGACGCAGTATTTTTTTGCAACTCATGAATGAAAGTTTAACAAATTCCTGTGTACACAGGGTAGTGCCTTTGGTAGCCATCCAGGAGTCTGTCGGTCAGCTCGACTTTACGGCAACCCCTAAAAGTTGAGGTGGCGTGCCATGTTTCGCGAGGAGCCGGTAGGCAACATTGTAGACGAACTCCCGTAACTTGATTTTTTTGTTAGGGGAAATGTCTTTCTTCATAAGCCACAAGTTGTAGGCGTTGAGCTTCGTGATGTCGACCATGTGGAGGAAAAGCTTGTGATACAACTTCACATTCTTCCTCAGACACCCAAAGCCAATCTGACTTGTCCGCCAGGTGCATATGTTCTTCGTATATACTACCACCCATAGACTACAGTAGATCTGGACTGGACACGAAAATGGAACTTTGCAGTAAGGGACCCAAAATCGGAGATCGAACCCCCAATTTCGAACCTCGAAGCCGCGAAAATATCAAATTTTTGCGGTTTCAAGGTTCGAACTTGAGGGTTCGTTCTCCGATTTTGGGTCCCTTACTGCAAAGCTCCATTTTCGTGTCCAGTCCAGATCTACTGTAGTCTATGTACCACCTTATCAGGTTTCTGTATAGGCTTCTTGGTACGGTAGTGGATTTTACCAGTGTCCACTTGGGCACCTGTGTGATTAGTAGAAAGCAAATGGAATGACCATCTATCATTCCAATTTATAGACACGACTTTCCCAGACTTCTTCAGCTGTTTGTAATGGGACTTCCTTTTTTCGTCTTTCCTGTTCCTGTTACCATTGTTTGTGTACCTCTGCCAAATCGTCCTCAGAAGGGGTGTCAGTGGAGGAGGGGTCGTCCAGGTGAATGCGAGGCCAGTTAACTTGGGCATATACTTCCTGATATTTCTGACAGTTCCACATAATCCCGTCTGGTTGTCATAAAGAAACTGACAGAGAGCAGGACTTGTATACCAATTGCCGGTGTACAACGTGTGCCCTTGCCCATGTAGGGCTCCATCATCTTCTTGACTATGTGCTCTGACATGCCTAAGGGGTCGGTGGCACCGATTCTAGGAATATCTATATCTGTGCCGGTATAGACGATCATGTCAAGCACTATGCCTGTCTCGCAGTCACACAATACAAACAGCTTGATTCCAAACCTGTGCCTCTTCAAGGGTATGTACTCTTTGAACAGCAGGCGCCCTTTAAAGAGCACGAGCGACTCGTCAATCATCAGGTTGTGAAAGGAGTAGAAATACTTCTTGAACCTTTGCAATAACATGGTGAACAGATGCCAGACTTTCCGGGTTCGATCATCTGTGTTTGGATTTTCGTTGTCTGCAAAGTACAAAGGGCGCAGCAGCCAAAAAAAAAACTTCACGAGTCATGTATTTCTGGAAAATTGGGGTGTTGATGAGTGCGTCATGCTTCCAGCAATGTTGCATCACATGCTTCTGGCAAAGAGGCATGATAAGCAACATTTGCAAAGAACATCAGGAATTTCGTTGCAGTTATATCACTACAGGCGTGAATTCTTGCCCTCGGTGAGATGACATAATTTCTTTCCTTCACCTAGTGATATATAATATGCATTGGTTTGGGAAACAGGATGTGTCGTCATCTCCAGGTCAAAAAATACACAGAAATCAATTTCATTTGCCTGGTCTTTGCAGGGCCAATTTGTAGTTGACCAAGATTTATTTGCATCAAACTGGCGTATATCTGGTATGAATTCAGATCCTTCGGACCAGACAAATGAATAAACTGATGCCTTATGAATGAGATCAGCTCCTTCATCAACATCAGCGTCTGCGCCGATGTCAGACAGCTCGCTGTCGTGGTCACGATGCTCCAACAAGTCCTCCTCCTCATACTCCTCCTAATCTTCCTCCCTGAATTGGTGGCCATGATCACACTCATTCCCACTTTCATCGCCCCAACCAAAGTTCCTAGCATCGGGGAGTTCCCTTGAGGCTCCTGCGTCGTCATCGTCAGACCCGTCAGGAGGGAAGAGGAGGGCATCAAACTTTGACGATGTCAATGTTTTCTTGATGTGAGGAGATGGGCCAGAAGCAAGGGCGTGGGTGGCAGTGCAGGGGCAGCCATGGTGTGCGGTGGTGCATGGGCGGGCGTAGTTGGTGGTAGTAGTCGGGGTGGGAGGTGTCACATTATTCAGTGTATACTGATAGGCGTGACACTTCCCTTTCCTCCCAGCTGCGCCCGCTGATCCTGCATTCCTAGGATGGCCACTTGCTCCTGGTGTGATGGTGAGCATCGTGCGCGTTCCACGTATTGTTGAGGGGGTGGTGGTGGTGCTGGAAGGGGTGGTGAATGAGGAGGCAGAGGCCAACGACCTTTTGACATGTGTCGTGCCTGTTGCACGACTGACCGTGTCTTGCCCCCTCCAGCATATGTTTTTCGTGCTCTTAATGCACTCTCCTCTTCTGAACTACTGTTGCAGGTGCATAAGAAGGAGGGCTTCCTGGTCCTTCCACGACTGCTAACACCGCCCGCAATATGGTTGGGCAAAATCAGCTGAGCGCGAGTCAGAGGGTCGTGTGCTCCATGGGAAATGAGAGCGTACGGTGGTGAGGCGGGTGGTGGTGTGTACTATCGAGATTTGCCATGCTGAGATTTGCATGGCTGTTTGTGGTCCAATTTGTAGCTGCCTAGACAGCAGGAGGGTAGGAATCCTCATCCCCTTGTAAAATTATCTGACTCAACGAGACAGAGACAGGGGCGATAGAACATCAAAGTAGTCTCGGACCCTAAGAATTGGAACTTTAAGGGTTCATGTTAGGGCTCTGTATCCCCCCCCCCCCCCCAGCAATGGGGTATGTGCCTGAGTATAATATACATATACATACATAGCCTACATATACATTTGTAACTTACTGATGCTGCTATTCACAATTAAGGTATGTACAGACGTCGTCAGTATATTTAATTTACATTAAAAAACTCTGACGTTATCAATGACCATCCTTTTGTGTGTCAAATAGGTTACTGTCTTACGTAATATACTAAAACATAACCATAATATTTGCTTGCGACTATTACTGTATGTGCAGAAAATGTTAGAGTGTATCCTTTTATATTGGTAATACAACTACGTTAGTAATGGCCATGCAGGTACTTGCGATAGACATTCCCAAAAAACGTTCAAAATGTTTATCCTACAAAGTTAATGACGACCATTTGGGGATTTCTAGAATATGTATAAGAATACGTTTGATGTTAGGAATATTATTATGGTCTTATTAACAAATTGTATGTGTACGAGATGTTGTTGTAAAACATTTATTTTTGTAACATTGTTAATCACAATTGAGGTAGGTATAGACGAGGTCAGCATATTACGTTTACATTAAATAATACTATGACGTTATAAATGACCATCTCTATGTGTGCAAACTACGTTACCGTCTTACGTAATACGTTCAATACGAAATTACATATTTTCTGACTATAACTGTATGTGCAAAAAACCTTATACTGCAACGTTTGATATTGGTGTTACAACGACGTTCGTAATGGTCATGCAAGTATGTGTGAAAGACTTCCACAAAACGTTTTAATTATTTATCTTACATAAGAACATAAGAACATAAGAAAATGGGAGTCTGCAGAAAGCCGATTGGCCTAAGCAAGGCAGATCCCTGTCCCACACAACCCCAAATCAATTACAAAGCCCAATTATAGGCTCAACACTCTAATACCCTGAGGATCATCTTACCAAAACGGTTAGAGATTAACGCAGGATTATGGGGGTCTGCAGAGCGCTGATTGGCCCAACCCGGCTGATCCCCCTTCACACCCAACCCTTCTCGTCCATATGCTTATCCAATTTTATCTTAAAGCTCCCTACAGTTTTAGATCCCACTATAGCACTTGGTAGTCCATTCCACCCATCTACAACTCTGTTACCAAACCAATATTTGCCTATATCTTTTCTGAAACGAAATTTATCTAATTTGAAACCATTGGTACGAGTTCTTTCGCTATCACTGAGCTTTAGTACATTTGTCATGTCCCCTTTGTTAATCCCACTTACCCACTTGAACACCTCTATCATATCCCCTCTAACTCTGCGTCTCTCTAACGAATGTAAACCTAATTTCTTCAACCTTTCTTCATACGGAAGATTTCTAATATTATGGATCATTTTTGTCATTCTACGCTGTACTCTCTCCAATGAATCTATGTCCATTCTGTAATAAGGACACCAAAATTGGACAGCATAATCCATATGGGGTCTCACTAATGACAAGTAAAGTTTTAAGATAACATCAGCAGTTCTGTTACTCACACTCCTAGAGATGAACCCGAGAATCCTGTTTGCCTTATTACGAACGCCTATACACTGTTTTCTAGGCTTCAAATCATTGCTAACAAACACACCTAGATCTTTCTCGCAGTCTGAATTTTCTAATTCTAAATTAGCTAGTTTATATTTAACATTTGTTTGCATCTTCCCTATCTTTAATACCTTGCATTTGTCAATGTTAAACTTCATCTGCCAATTTACTGACCATTCATGTAAGGTATCTAGATCCCTTTGGAGGCACTCTATATCGCTATCTGAATCAATTGATCTCCCCATTTTAGTATCGTCTGCGAATTTACTTATCCTACTAGTTATACCTAAATCTAGGTCATTTATGTATATAAGAAACAACAGGGGACCTAATACCGATCCCTGGGGGACACCACTTTTGACTGCTCCCCACTCTGACTTGGTACCATTTATGCTGACTCTCTGTTTCCTACCAATTAGCCATGACCTAATCCATCCCAACAACGCCCCACCTATTCCATGTGCCTCAACCTTTCTCATCAATCTCTCATGAGGAACTCTGTCGAAAGCTTTACTGAAATCTAAATATATAATATCGTATGCCTTGTCATTATCTACTGCTTCATATACCTCTGAGAAAAAACTAAGCAAATTAGTAAGGCAAGAACGTCCCTGAGTGAATCCATGCTGAGAAGAATTGATTAAGTTAAATGTTTCTAAGTGGTTTCTCATTTTTCTAGCAATAATTGACTCTAGTAGCTTTCCTATGATTGAAGTGAGACTAATGGGACGGTAATTGGATGCTATTGATTTATCACCTTTTTTGAAAATCGGAACTACATTTGCAAGTTTCCAAGCTTCTGGAACTATACCTGTTTCTAATGAATTGTTAAAAAGAAATGTTAATGGGTAACTTAACTCATCTCTGCATTCTTTAATACTCTGGCATATACCTCATCGGGGCCAGGCGATTTCTGAGGTTTCAGTCTGTCAATTTCCTTAAGCACATCATTTCTACTTATAGTAACCGTACTTAACCTATTTTCTATACTATCGCTATATACCTTGCGGACTTCTGGAATCTGTGCCAAATTTTCATTAGTGAAAACGGATAGAAACTGACTATTTAATGTACTGCACATTTCTAAATCATTTTCTGTCATTTCTCCTATCGAAGTTTTAAGGGGGCCTATTTTATCTCTAACTTTAGATCTATATAGCTGGTAAAAAGCCTTAGGGTTATTTTTTGAGTCATTGGCTATCCTGATTTCATAATTTCTTTTGTCTGTCCTTATACATTTTTTAACCTCTCTTGATAGATTCTGATAGTAAACAAGTAGGTGAATTTCGCCTTTCTTAATTTTTCGATATATTCCTCTCTTTTTTCCTAGAAGGTCTAATAGTCTATTATTCATCCATTTGGGTTGGTTCTGTGTTGATCTAAATTTTCTTTTGGGGATATATTTATTTTGCGCATTGTGGAGTGAAGAAATAAAATTATTATATGTAGCTGTCAAATTATCCTGAGTTAAGACAGGTATCTGAGAGAGAGTATGTTCATTAGCGCAACCTGGGTCCACTTAATAGTTTAACCATAGGATCGACTCTTAAGGCTCGTCTTAATCCACCATAATTGGCTTTTCTGAAATCTGGGATAAGTGTTGTATTCTCTTTAGCCTTTCCTGTCCATTGTATGTTAAATAAATTGATTTATGATCACTATTTCCTAGTTGGTCTCCTATCTCTACATTATTTATCATTTGTTCATTATTACTGAGAACTAAATCGAGGATATTATTACCTCTAGTAGGCGAGTCTATGAATTGAAATAAAAAACTATCCTGTACCGCCTCAATAAACTCTTTTGAATCTGAGTCGCCGATTTGATGCTGCCAATCAATATTCGGAAAATTAAAATCCCCCATAATACACACATTGCTAAACCTTGATGCTATTTTCACTTCCTGCCATAAAGCTGTACCTTCGTTTCTACTCATATTTGGTGGTCTATAAATAACTCCAATAATTATGGTCTCACTACCTTCGCTAACCTCAACCCAAACACTTTCGTTATCAGTATTTAGTCTAATACCTGATTTAATACAACTTTTTAAAGAACTCCTGACAAACACTGCTATTCCGCCGCCCCTCCTACTTGTTCGGTCGCGTTTAAACAAACTATATCCTGGTATATGGAATTCTGCTAAAAAATGTCTTGATTCTGTATTAATCCATGTTTCAGTCAGTGCTATAATGTCTATATTTTCGTTGCTAACAAGTGCTCTAAGTTCATCCATTTTGTTACATAAACTCCTACAGTTTGTATAATATAATCGCAATGAATTTATTTTACTGGTATCGGATTTACCTTTATTTCTAACTGAATTCCCATCTTCTGTTACACCTTCAATATTTCTACTAGCAGTACAATTAAAATCCTGTGACTGATATTTTCTATTCCTATCTGATGTACCAGTACGGCAATTTACCCTATCTAGACAATTATTCTTACTCATATTCTCAGGCTTTATTTTCAGCGAAACCCCGCGACAATCCTATCTATTGACCTAGCTAAATTTGCCACCCCTAGCCGAGAAAGATGAACCCCGTCCTGTGCGTACAACTGATTTTTACCATAGAAACGGGTCCAGTTATCAAGGAATGGTATTGCATTTGCATTACAGTATTTTTCCAGCCGACAATTGATACCAATTGCCCTAGATGACCATTCCTTGCTGACCCCTCTCCGTGGCAAGATACTGTGTACTACAGGTATGCCTCCCTTCCTCCTAACTTTATCTAACACCTCCCTGTACTGCCGAAGCAGTACTTCCGTCCTACCTTTACCAACATCATTGCTCCCTGTACTGAGACAGATAATGGGGCTATCTCCAATATCTTTCATGATGTAATCAATGTCCTCTAACACCTTCCCAACCCCGGCACCAGGCAGACAGACAAGCTTCCTAATATCAGTACAGGTGGACCTAGCTAAGTGTCTGACCATGGAGTCCCCAACAATTGAGAAGGACTTGCCTCTCCTTGTCGATGACTTGGTAGCAGCTGCGGCAGCGGCAGGAACTCCTGGGGCAGCAGTTGAAGGTACTCCTGGGGGGGCAGCAGTCACAGCATTCCCTGTTGGAGGCAACTTACTTACCTTTCTCCTGGTTTCCTCGCCGAAGGAAGCACTCGCAGCCTCACCATCACATTCGTCATCCAAGGTGATGAACTTGTTGCTGAGGGCAACTGGCCGCCGTAGAAATTTGCAGGTTGTTGCACTTGTTGGAACAACTGTCCAGGGAGCATCACGATCCCTAACAGCAGTTGCACTATCCTCACTTTTCTTGTCAGCCAAAGACAGCTTTAAGGCCAAATTCTCGTCTTTGAGAGACTGCACCTCTCTCTCCACATTGTCCATCCTTTCTTGCAAAGCAAGACAAAGCTGGAGAATATGAGAGGAGGTAGCAATCTCGTCAACACCAGCCATTTTAAGAAAGCGTTAATACTATCACCACACTATGGGCAAAGATATTCACTGGGAGTCACTAGGGACAGGTCCTCACTCAGCAAAGGTCAGGCAGGTACTCTCAGCAAAGGTCAGGCAGGTACTGAGCAAAGGTCAGGCAGGTACTCAGCAAAGGTCAGGCAGGTACTGAGTTAATGACGACCATTTGGGTATGTCTAGAATACGATTTATAATACATTTTATGTTGGGAATTCTAGTACGTTATTATTCACAAATATTGTATGTGCACAAGATGTTGTTGTAAAATGATTATTATTTGTAACTTACTGATGGTGTTAATCACAATTCAGATATGTACAGACGACGTCATCATAATATGCTTACATTTAATAACAGTATGACGTTATCAATGACCATAATTATATGTGTCAAATACGTAACTGTCTTCATAATATGGTAAAAACGAAACTATGTATTGTCTGACTATTACTGTATGTGCGGAAAACGATATTTGGCAATGTTTAGTGTTGGTAATATAACTATGTTCGTAATGACCATGCAGGTACGTGCGACAGACACATCTATAAAAAGTTTAAATATTTAATGTTTTAAAGTTAATGACAACCATATGGGTATGGCCAGAATACGTAATATAATACGTTTGATACTGGGAATTTCTTACAATATTATTTATAAATAATGCATGTGCACAGATGTTGTTGTAAAATGTTTATTATTTGTAACTTACTAAGTTGTTAATCTCAATTCAATTATGTACAGACGACATCAGTATATTACATTTACATTTAATAATAGTATTACATTATCAATGACCATCCCTATATGTGTTAAATACGTTACTGTCTTACGTAATATACTAAATAGGAAACTACGTATTGTCTGACTATTTTTGTATGTGCAAAAAATCTTATACGGAACATTGGGTATTGGTAATACAATACTTTTGTAATGACAATGTATGTACGTGTGAAAGACATTTCTAACAAACGCTAACATTTGTAATATTCTTACATAAATAACGACCTTTTGTATACGTCTAGAATACGTTTCATCAAAAACGTTTGTTGTTGGGAAAGTCATTACGTTTGTAATGAAAATGTAGGTACGTGCGAAAGAAATTTCCATCAAACGTTAACATTTGTAATACTATTACGTAAATAAACAACCTTTTGTATACGTCTAAAATACGTTTGTTGTTGGGAACATCATTAAGTTTGTAATGACAATGTAGGTACGTGCGAAAGACATTTTTATCAAACGTTAACATTTGTGAGGTTATTACGTAAATAACGGCTTTTTGTATACGTCTATATAACGCTTTATTAATACATTTGTTGTTGGGAATGTCATTACGTTTGTAATGACAATGTAGGTACGTGCAAAAAATATTTCCATCAAACGTTCAAATTTGTAATGTTGTTTCATAAATAACAAAATTTTCTATACGTCTAGAATACGTTTCATCAATACGTTTATTGTTGGTAACGTCATTACGTTTGTAATGACTATGTAGGTACGTGCGAAAGAGATTTCTATCAAACGTTTAAATTTGTAATATTATTTTGTAAATAATGACCTTTTGTATACGTCTAGAATACGTTGTATCAATACGTTTGTTGTTGGAACGTCATTACGTTTGTCATGACAATTTAGGTACGTGCAAAAGACACTTCTAACAAACGTTAAAAATTGTAATATTATTACGTAAATAACGACCTTTTATATATGTCTAGAATACGTTTCATCAATACGTTTGTTGTTGTGAATGTCATAACGTTTGTAATGACAATGTAGGTACTTGCGAAAGACATTTCTATCAAACGTTAAAGTTTGTAATATTATTACGTAAATAAACGACCCTTTGTATACGTCTAAAATACGCTGCATCAACACGTTTTTTGATGGGAACATCATTACGTTTGTAATGACAATGTAGGTGCGTGCAAAATAAATTTCTGACAAACGTTAACATTTGTAATATTATTACGTAAATAACAAATTTGTGTATACGTCTAGAATACGTTTAATCAATACGTTTGTTGTTGGGAACGTCATTACGTTATCATTAGCCATTTTTTAATATGCAGAAGACGTTCGTATTCTATTACATAAATATTAACCATATGTGTAGGTGCATAAAACGTTATTGTATAACGTCTTTATTTGCTTATACAGCAACGTTTAAATTTTGCTAATGCTTACGTTTTTGTTGCATATTTACTTGACGTATTGTTAACGTTGTTGTACAATGTCATGAATTACAAAATAACAACATTTTATGCACATAGTAACTACGACGTTATGATTTTGTCGTAAAAAAAGGTCTACATACGACGTATTTCTTACGTTGCTAAAACGTATTGTTTCACAACGTTATTGTGTTACCCTTGTTCGACCAAACCATAACGTCGTGGTTACGTAGTGGTCTAAGTGGGTAGGAGTGTTAAGGGGACATACCGGTATGTAATACAAAGACAAATTTTTGTGAAATACATAGGCTGTTTTTTTTTGTGTGCTAGCATCATATACATCGATCTGGGTGTCCATTATATCTCTATACCTTCACCTGACCTGATCAACGAGTCTAGTAATTTAGCCAAGTGAGATGAGTTCTAATATCTAATTAGTTCTACGGATGACTGATATATACAGTATATGATTGATCGTAATTCCCCTGAAACAGTCCAAGAAAGAATTAAAAAAATGTATGTAAAATATATATATATATATATATATATATATTATATA
>CM064487.1:56946445-57098945 GCA_032716605.1 Paralithodes platypus | reverse complement strand
CTTCTCCTGGGTGACCTGGATGTGTGTGAGTTGTGCTTTTTATCTGTGTTTATTTGTTGGTTTTATGTTGTTTTTGTGTTTTCCCTGTTCTTGCTCTGTCTTGAGTCGGCTACCCCCAAAATGGGGATTGGGCCTGAGCATATAGATAGATAGATAGGTAAATGAAACTTGAGAATAAATAAGAATAGTATAATAAAAGATATCTTAAGACTTATTCAGAAGTACACTAATATATTGATTGTATAAGTATTCGTATCAGTACGATTAATTCAAGTATGTTATATAGTCTGGTTATCACACACGGAGCTAACCTCTGACCCTTCGATGAGCGAGCCGGGGTCTCTCTTGTTTCTCTCCTCGCTCTCTGGACACCCACCTTATATTATGTTGGGTTACGCCCCTCTTTATGACGTAAAACCACTCATTATCATTCACGTATACATCACGACTAATCCTAGTACCTGTCAATAATGACGTCATAAGGTGTGGCTTCCAACGTGACCTGTTCTGGGTAACTTTCCATCAGAGCGGTCACGTGTAACCAACTCTATTGTGAGATCTCGGGAAAGCTGACTAGAAGCTGACGTCTACTTAAACCTCAGATTGTAGGCGCCCAGTACCACTTGCCTCCATCATATACAGTCGGTGTAATAAATATTATGTTTACTAATATGAGTAGTTGTATTAAGGTTATAATAGTGAGATATACTTTAAATATGTATTCTAGTGTTTAAGTAATTCAAGGAGTAATAGTTGGATATATTGGAGTATCTAACATATATATATATAATATATATATAATATATATATATAATATATATATATATATATATTATATATATATTATATATATATATATTATATATATATATATATTTTATGTATATATACATATATATATATATATTATATATATATGTATACATATATATATATATATTATATATATATATATATATATATATATATTGTTACGTATCTTGATCCTCAAGTGGTTAACTTGATGAATCTAGATAGCACAGAGATATATATTAAGGTATCAGTTAGCTGAAGGCAAAACAAAAGTAAAATCTAATAAAATTATTTTATGTTGTTGCTTCCTTTCCTTTTGGATCTTAGGACTTAGTATCCTTTATTGACTGATACTCTTTAATTATGAAAAATACTGAAACTAATTAAAGTCATGTAGTATTTATAAAGAATTATTTAACCGAAGCTTAGTAGGCTATGGTTATGAACCGAAGAAGTATATCTAAAGAAGGACTATTAATTCTACAAAAAGTCTTGAAAGATAAATATTAAAGTAAGAATATTTCTGTCTCTTACCCTTTTTGAAATGAATAGATAGTTTTCTTATATGTCCTTTTAATTATATTTAATGTAATTATTCTTGGTTCTTGTCTTACGTTAATAGTATTATATTATTATCATCAGGATTATATCAAAGTCACATAAAAAGTTAGATATATATTTAATAATTAGTTAAATGTATTTCTTAACCACGTAACATTGAGGTTTGATTATGAGTAAATTTAGTTACAGGATCGCTTCATAGATTCGATTCAGGTCTCACTCAAATAATATGAAAAGCAAAAAACTAATATTTTGAAGCTAAAAGAATTTTCTTCAGCTTAGGAAATCACTAGAAGTAATATTAACACAGCCATGTTAGTCTAAGGCGATATTACTAATATGAGACAATAGCATCACCGTACTAAGCACCGTTAAGCAATGTAAGCTTAATTAAAAGAAAATGAAAGAACTCGTAAGTATTAATATGAAACAATAGTATTACTTTCATCATAACCCAATTACTTAAAGAGTTGCTTTAGTCCACAAGTTAGTCAACTAAAATAGTTAAGTACATAATAATAGCGTTAAAGTAAATTCCCAATCAAATAGTTAAGTACATAAATAGTAGCGTTAACGTTAATTCCCCATCAAATAGTTAAGTACATAAATAGTAGCGTTAACGTTAATTCCCAATCAAATAGTTAAGTACACAATAATAGCGTTAACGTCCCAATCACACATCTCACTAATCAACATAACGTAAGTGTTTACACGGAACACACTTAACACACACATATATAATCTGACTGACAGTCACAATCCCATTATAATACTTCACCCCGTCTTCCTCCAGCTGCAAGTTCACCTTCCCCAACTCCAAATGAGACTGATTTGAATGCCCACAACTCGGGTCTTATATACTAAACAATGATGGTGTAGGAACGAATCAGGAGGCGAGTGATGGTGCGCGCCCCTATCATAGCTCCTCGAGTTGCATAGCTGGTGCCTGGTCCAATCACAGCTCCTGGCGTCGATCATACGTCATAGCGTCGGGTCATCGAAGTAGTTTGCAGGGTCCCCTATGACGCACGCAGGTGTGAAGGCTTGTTTGCTGGTATGCGGGCGAGCTGGTTTCCCACTCGCTAGTTCGCTCGCTAGTCTGCATCGCCGTTTGGGTAGTTTGACTCCTTCAACTCTAATTCTAACTCTTAAATTAACATACAGGGCTCCGTATGTCAGAATATATATATATATATATATATATATATATATACATATATATATATATATATATATATATATATATATATATATTTATATATATATATATATATATATATATATATATATATATATATATATATAGTATATATATACAGTATATACCGTATATATATATATAACGTGGGTGATTGTGTGTGTGTATGCCCCGACAGAGGATACACTTGAAAGAAAGAAAGAGGAGTTCTAGATGAATGTGGAGGCGTGCCTGGAGAAGTTTGATACTAACAAAAGAATATTTCTGATTGGGGATATGAATGGTAAGGTGGGTGATAGGAAAGTTGAGGGAGTGGTGGGAGGGTGCGGGATACCATCAGAGGTGAAATGGAATGGTAGTGCACTTGTGGATGTGTGTGTGGGGAGGAGGCTGTGAATAGCCAACACCTTCTTCCGACACAGAATGATCCACAGGTACACGTGGAAACGAATGTTGACGATGAAGGATAAGACAGTGGTGGAACGAAAGTCATTGATTGATTATGTATGAGTGGATGAACGAATGAAGAAATCTGTGATAGATGCTAGGGTGTATAGGGGTATTGGAGGGGGTCTGTCTGATCATTATGTAGTAGTAGCTAAGGTTAGATTACAAAAGAAGTGGGTGAGTAGAGCTGGAGGGAGGCGAGAGGAAGGTGGAATGGTGAGGAGAGTGGAGAGGTTACAGGAGGAGGAAATCAGGTAAGAGTATAGGAGAGCAGTAGACAGATGACTAGGTGGGTTCGACCTGGAAGTTATGGAGGAAGTGGAGGAGATGAGCAAGGTGTTTAAGGAAGAGATCTGAGCAGCATGTGTGGAGTGAGGGGAAGAGGGAGGGGAGTGAAAGGTACAGCATGGTGGACAGAAGAGGTAAAAATAGCTGTGGAAGAAAAGAAGAAAGCATATAGAGAGTGGTTGAGGGAATGAAGATGCCGAGAGACAGAAACGAGCGAGGTACGTGGAGAGAAAGAGTGTGGTGAAGAGAGTAGTGAAGGAAAGTAAGAGAAGAGTAGATGAGGAATTTGGAAGGAATCTGAGTGTAAAATAGAGGGAGAGTAAGAAACTGTTCTGGAAAGAAGTCAAGAAAGTTAGGGAAGGTAGCAAGGGAAACAGTAAGGGTGTGAAAGATAAGACAACACCACTCACCCTATGGTGTGCCCCCCCCCCCCCCCCACCCCCCCTTCCCCACCAACATCCCATCTGTCATCACGCCAGTGCATGGAGAAGCTGGTCGTGTGAAAGTGGACCGAAATATTCTGCATGGCGCTAATGCTGAGAGGACGACTGCAGCAGGGGGAAGTATGCAGGAGAGAGACAGCGAAGTACAGCAGAGGCGAAAAGGCGGAGTAAGGGAATAGAGGAAGGAGCATAAACCTCGCTGACCACAACACTCCCCCCCCCCCCCCTCTCTACCTCTCCTCCCCTCGCTTAAAGTAATATGATACCTGACAGTATAAAGGCAAAACAAAAGTGTATTTAAGTATGGTTCTTATCTAAATCCATGAGGGTGATTTGTATTGAAAACAAAATGTCAGTCGTAGTTTTTGATGCAATGCAGCTTAAAAATAAATGTGTGCTTGTGTAAGAGTAGTAGTAGCTACTGTATAATAGAGAGAGAGAAACACAGTGACAACAAGTATTCAACCCTCCCCCCTCCCCCCCCCCCATCCTTACCCACACATTCCCTTCCCTCCACTCTCCTTCCCTCTTCCCTCCTTCCCTCTTCCTTCCACTTTCCTCAATGTCCCTCATGCTACTATTACATGAGTAACATGATGTAATATTTTGTACATATTTTTGTCTTGAAAATAATTAAATCTTAGGACATAATTGGCAGGTTTCCATTTAAAGTTAGGCATATTTAGAATGTAAAGCGGGTCAAATTGCCAAGGTTTCTTTAGCTTTGTATAGAGTCATTTAGCTTTGAGGAAACAGGCCGATTATATTAGGTAGGGTTATATATGATTTATGGCCGAGTCAGGAAATCAGACTTGAAGTGGTATACTTCATGTGAGAGTTATCTCTAACGAACTAGTAACTAAGTATACTATTTAAAATAAGGTATAATTCGCTGATATATTATGTGCATACTGATAACCAGACCTTTTTCTCAAACTAATAGTAGATTTCTAACATCCTTCTTTAATCCTTAGCACTATTTTGACACTTGTCTTTTTAATCATTTTACTCTCTTAATTAGTGTATTTCCTTTCTCACTACAAAACAAAAAACGTTTTGTATTATATATATATATATATATATATATATATATATATATATATATATATATATATATATATATTTTTTTTTTTTTTTTTTTTTTTTTTTTCCGTGTTTATTCTTTGTGCGTATTTTTAAACACTACTTTTATTTTACTTTATTTTTCTATTTTCTTTTGCACTCACTCTCTTGTAATATTGCCTGATCTTCTGTAGCCTTGCATCATACTAGGTGAGTTAAATAACTTATCTTACTCTTTCTATCTCTAACGCTACTCATAGGATGTTTACATTTTCACCTTTATCGGGCAGAGGCTCGTCCCTTTGGAAGAAATGATAGATAGACTCAGTATTAGGGAATAGGTAGGAAATTATGATAATAAGACAAGATGATATTAACTCGGTCCCAGTCGAGGAATAATCCTGATGACAGACAAAACGCAGTGAGAGATGCAGTACAAATGAACTGTGAAACAGACAATGTAGTTAATGGAGATGTACAAGCAAACCCTGTTAGAGAAAATGCAGAATATAACAATCAACAACTGCAGCCCGCAGAAGAAAACGCAGGAATCAATAATTCGCAAGACAACAGAGGTGTGGAACAAAATAATGAAAATAGTGTAGGCCTAAACGAAGATAATGAGAGAGAAATAATCGAAAATCATGAACAGAACGAACGACCTCGTAACGTAAACATGAATGTTGGAGAATGGATGGGACATTCTGGTGACGGACTCACAACATTAGTGAATGAAATCTATATAGAAGTGATACAATGGCAACATAATAAGTTTGAACTACCGATTTGTGAAGCCGCAAAAGACATGCTGGGGGAACTCAGACGTATGATCCTAAAGTATGTTCAGGATGCCCCTTTGGCGCACGTGGCAATCAAGATAGCTTCTTTCATTCCTCAGTTGTTCCTTCAAAGAAAAAGACCAAAGGGAAAACTGAATGAGAACATTAAAGCGCTGAAACAGAGAATGGAGTGGTGGAAAAATGGGGAGTTAGACAAAATTCTTAGCCAAGTACGAGCAATCCAGCAAAGACTGAAAACAAAACAACGAAGAAAGAGGAAGCCAGATGATATGGCACGATCAGTGGGAATTAGCATGAGGATTGGTAAAGTGGCACAGGCAGTCAGAATGGTCACTGGGGAAGCCTCAAGTGGGGTGCACGAAGTGAATCGACGCATCTTGGACCAGCTGAAGGAGAAACACCCAGAAGCAAAACCAGCAAGTGATGAGGCCAAACTAGACGGGGAATATGTTCCTCCAGACCCGGTGATATATGAGAATATAACTGGAGACCTCATATGGAGAAAGGCGCTGAAAACAAAGGGAGGAGCAGGTCCATCAGGAGTAGATGCTAAGACTTGGAGGATCTTCCTAAGTCAAAACAAGTTTGGTTCAGCCACGGGTGACCTTTGTGAAGCAATAGCAATGCTGGCAAAGAAACTTGCATCATCACCATGCGTGAACATAGAAGCTCTGGCAGCATGTCGCCTGATACCTTTAAATAAGAATCCAGGAGTTAGACCAGTAGGCGTTGGGGAAGTTCTTAGAAGGATTATAGGAAAAGCAATCATGTCCGTATTTGGAAAAGATGTACAAAGAGCAGTGGGCAACTTACAAGTATGTGCAGGACAGCAAGCCGGAGGAGAAGCAGCAATACATGCAATGGGAAAGGTGTATCATGAGGAAGATTGTGAAGCGGTACTGCTAGTGGATGCAACAAATGCCTTTAACACCATTAATAGGGAGGCAGCTATTCACAACATCAAGATCAAATGCCCGAGCATCGCAAAGTACATAGAAAATACTTATAAGGAGCCAGCTAACCTGTATATAGTTGGAAGCACAAAGAAGGAAGAAATGAAAATTCTCAAATCAAATGAAGGAACAACGCAAGGAGATCCAGTGGCAATGGCAATGTACGCACTGGCACTATCAATTCTGCAGCAGAAAATAAAACATGAGGTAACCCGAGTGAAACAAGTGGCGTATGCAGATGACCTCACAGGTGCAGGAAAAATAGGGGATCTCAAAGAATGGTGGCGGAGAGTACAATCGGTAGGCGAAGTCATTGGGTACCATCCGAATGCTAGTAAATCTGTACTAATAGTGAAAGAAAACAAGTATGAAGAAGCGGTGCAGACTTTTGATGGGACAGGAGTGAAGATTACAAAGGAGGGTCAACGCCATTTGGAAGCAGTAATAGGCACAGAAGAATGCAAGAGAGACTATGTGCGAAAAAAGGTAGCGGAGTGGGTAAAGGAAGTGAAAACCCTGGCAGACATTGCGAAATCTGAACCACATGCTGCATATACTGCCTTCACATATGGTGTTAAGCACAGATGGACCTTTCTTATGAGAACAGTGCCTGATATTAGACAGATGCTCCAACCGCTGGAAGAAGCAATCAGAGGAACATTCATACCGGCCTTAACAGAGATGGAAGGCGTCACGCAAGAGCTAAGAGATCTATTAGCTCTTCCGCCAAGGTTCGGAGGTATGGGGATCATAAACCCAGTGGAGGCGGCACCACATGAGTACCAAAATTCCCTTAAACTTACTACGTCTCTGACAGAAAAAATACGGGAGCAAAATGAAAATGATGAGGTGGACGAAGAGGAACAACGAAATGCAAGACAGGAAATTACAAAGAGCAGAGAAGAGAGACAGAAACATAGCCTAGAACAAATTAAAACCAGATGTAGGGAAGAACTGAAAATGAGAGTTGAGATGGCACAAGACACGGGGGTTTCAAATTGGCTCACATCATTACCAATAAAGGAGAAAGGCTTCAGCTTAAATAAACAAGAATTCAATGATGCCATAGCCTTGAGGTATGGGTGGCCAGTTTCGAACCTGCCGCTGAAATGTGCATGCGGTGAAATAAACAACCCAGACCACTGTATGAGCTGTAAGAAAGGAGGATTCATCTGTATCCGGCATGATGAAGTACGAGATATCACTGCACCAATGCTGGACGAGGTGTGCCATGATGTCAGAATCGAACCGGAACTTCTGCCTATGGACGGACAGCGCTTGGCCCACAATACTGCAAATACTTCAAATGAAGCAAGAGTGGACGTAAGTGCTCGAGGTTTTTGGACGAGGGGACAACGGGCTTTTTTCGACATCAGAATCTTCAACCCTAGAGCACAAACATATTGTGAGCGAGGACACAAGGCGGCATACTTGAGAAACGAAAGTGAGAAAAAACGCGCTTATGAAGAAAGAATTTTGAACAGGGATCAAGGAAGCTTTACTCCTCTGGTCTTCTCATCGTCGGGAGGTATGGGACCTTCTGCAAGTGTCTTCTATGCCAGATTAGCTGAACAAATATCGGAGAAAAAGCGCCAGCATAGAAGCCAAGTCATAACTTGGATGAGATGCCGGCTCTCTTTCTCTCTTCTCAGGTCTGCACTCCTATGTCTCAGGGGTACAAGGTCCTCCCCGCTACAGAGGACAAGAGTGAGAGACTTGGACTTTGAAATGGTCGTGGCGGAGGGACGAATTGGGGAACAACTAGGTTGATTGTAGTGAGGTACTGGTACAATAAGATAAACTACAATGTAACTAGAATAAGATAGATTGTACACCACTTTGAACTGTCACCTTAATAAAAAAAAAAAAAAAAAAAAAAAAAAAAAACATGCTTACAATACTGAAATGTTTGTGGACATGCAGTAATGCAAGTAATGGTCACTCTTCTGTAAATCTAAAATGGCTTACTTAAGAATGGGAAAGGGGTGGGACCTTTTTTTTTTTTTTTTTTTTTTTTTATTTAAAAAAAAAAAAAAAGTGAAACATAAGAATGGGAGAATGCTAGCCGAGAAGCAAGAGAGAGTCGAAAGATGGAGGGAGTACTTCAATGAGTTGCTAAATGTATGGAATGAAGAGTCAGCAAACATAGTTGGATATGGTATGGGAGGGAGAAGAAGAGAAGTAGTGGAGGAGGAGGTGGGGATCAGGAGGTCAGAAGTGTGGGAAGCCATGAAAAGAGTGAAGTTGGGGAAAGCACCAGGAACAGATGGAGTGTATGGGGAAATGTTGAGGTATGGTGGTGAGATAGTGATCGAATGGGTATGGAAAATGTGCAAACTAGCATGGGAGAAGGGGAGTGCACCCGATGACTGGAAGACTGGCATAATAGTCCGCCTATATAAGGGAAAAGGGGAAAGAGGAGTGTGTGGTAACCACCGAGGAATATGTCTTCTAAGTGTAGTAGGGAAGGTATACAGTAGGGTAGTGATTGAGAGAGTGAGAGTGAGAACGGAGAAATGGATAGGCGACGAGCAGGGAGGTTTTAGGAAGGGAAGAGGATGTGTTGATCAAATTTTTACCCTGAATTGTGTTGTGGAGAAATATCTGGAGAAGAAACAAAAGGTGTATGTTGCCTTTATGGACTTGGAGAAGGCCTATGACAGAGTGGATAGAGAAGGTTTGTGGAAAATACTTAGAATATACGGAGTAGATGGCAAGTTGCTGAAAGCAGTGAAGAGTATGTATGAGGGTGCAAAGGCGGCATTACGTGTGGAGAGTGAGCAGAGCGAGTTCTTTGACCTGAAGGTTGGTTTGAAACAGGGGTGTGTGATGTCCCTGTGGTTGTTTACTGTATATATGGATGGAGTGATGAAAGAAATACTATCAAGAGCAGTGGATGTTGGTGTATCGCTGAAAAGGGAGGGAAATGAGTGGAAGCTGCCTATACTGCTGTTTGCGGATGATACAGTTCTGATGAGTGATAATGAGTGGGAGCTGCAGGGTTTGGTAAATGAGTTTGGAACGGTGTGCAAAAAACGGAATTTGAAGGTAAATGCGGGGAAGAGCAAGGTTATGGTATTCGAAAGGGGTGAAGTCACAGAGTGTGAGGTGAAGTTGTACGGTCAGGCTATGGAGATCGTCAGCTCTTTTAAGTATCTGGACACTGTATTGAGTAAAGTTGGGACTGTGAATGAGGAGGTGCGGGAGAGGGTGCAACAGGGGAAGAGGGTTGTAGGAACGTTAAAAGCAGTAACAAGAAATAGGGTGGTCAGTATGGAAGTGAAGAAGTCCTTGTATGACAGTGTGGTAATCCCGACACTAACTTACGGAAGCGAAGCATGGACGTTCGGGAAGAGACTTAGACCAAGAGTGAGAGAGATGGAAATGAGTTACTTGAGAAATGGGTGAGGAGTTACATGGAGGGATAGACAGACGAATGAGGAAGTAAGAAGGAGGTGTGGTGTGGAGGTAGATGTGCTGGAAAGAGTGAAGAGGAACAACTTGAGATGGTTCGGCCATATGGAACGTATGGAAAGCGAGAGATTGACTAAGAGGGTGTACGAGAGCGAGGCGGAAGGACAGAGAGGGAGAGGTGCACCGAAGGAAAGGTGGAAGGATGGAGTGAGGAAGTATATGAATAAAGGCGGTGCTGGTTGGGAGGAGGGGCATCGACTGACTGGGGACAGAGGTGCATGGGGGCGGTTCGTTCGTGGCCACCCCTTCAGGGATTGTGGCGTCAGGCAATATATATATATATATATATATATATACTGTATATGTCATTGAGCTTATAGAGGGTTTTGCTTGCATTCATCAAAATAAGTAAATTTGGAGGGGAATGATAACAAACTTAAGGAAATAACTGACACAGGGATACTAAATTGTGTAAGGAAACTGAGTAATGCTAATCATAATATTATAGACAGGGTTTTCTTAATACATATCAAAATAGATGTTTGCAATCACAAGTTGAATAACTTGTGCAAATAATGATAAAAAAAAACAGAAATTCAAGTTTGGGAAGCTTGAAAAATGTAATGAGAAGTAGAGTTAATTGATTAACTTAACCGATTAACTTTTAAAATTAACTTAACTTAACTAGTTAATTTAATGAGTTAATTGACCCAAATCTGATATATATATATATATATATATATATATATGTACAGTATATATATACTGTATATATATATATAAACCGTTATTACTAATGAGTTTATACTCCAATTTCAAAATACTAGGTCGCAAAGATGGGTAGGCCTATGCATTTTTTTTTTGTTTTTTTTTGGTGTGCAAATGCGAAAACTGCACATCTACTATATTATTAATTTTCTTCTAAGGATATTAGAGACAAAATAAACACTGTGAAACGTAAAGCAAGCGTGATATTGCAATCAAGAGAGACAGGGAAGTGTATAGTCGGTTTTAGTTAAGCTGATGGTAAATTAATTCCTTCAGCAACTGATGTTTCTATATTTAATGAAAATATACAAAACTAAAATGTGTCTACGCCAATACAAATGCAAAAGTTTCATTATTATCAAAATTGCTCGCTACAAATGTCCACAACAAGATGGGGAAAAAACAATTTAACTAAGAAAACTATAATCAGGAAAAAGTCCATGCCAAATAATACATGCAATGAAAACAAAATGATAGTGAGATGTCGGGTTGGTATTTCAACTCGACTTGGTATAATCTCGATAACAATCTTGTAATAAGATATCTTGATATAGAATATGCTCGACAGGGTCACGTCCAGGTTTATATATCTTGCATCAACTCTTTATCCCAAGGCAGCATTCACACAATAAGAACACAATATTACTTCACACTTTAGTTTATTCAAATGGCATAGAATCATGAAATCAATTATATCAATTATATCGGCCCTACCACCCTTAAGATGGTGAATGAAATAGGCCGTAAAATCAGAGAAGTTTCAGGAGAGCCCCGGGAAACCCTCTGGCTCAAGCAAAGACTAGGGATGGCTATCCTCCGGGGCAATGCCACCAGCGTCATGAGCTCAGTTCGACAGGACTGGGTCATGCCACTGCGTGAGGCCCCGGCAGGAGTGGTGTATCCGTAGTCTTTCCACATTAGGGTAAAACAAAACATAAACTTTATTTGTATGTAACATGTGTGATGCACATTAATAAAAGGGGATGTGTCGGATGGTTGAAAGCCACAGTTGCTCGCGCGTTTGGGGCTAGCAACACGTATTATGAAAAACATGCATCCTCCTTCATTCACTGTCCCCCCCCTTCACTCACTCAACCCCACAATTTGCCGGAGGATAACAGGTTTTTCACAATACGTAGACGGAGGTCTTTTTTAAAATTATATTGTTCTGTCATGTGGGGCAGACAATAAAAGATAAACAAGTGACGTATCAAATATAGAATGGTCCATAATGATATCTTAATTATATTTGGTCATGTTACATACACACACAGTATCAGTAATATAAATATACAGGAATAAAGATGTTACACATGTACTGTACATAGATAATCAGTAAGATGATAATACGTATGCGAGCGTAGCGTCTAACGTGAAGATTTCTGGTACAGAGCGAATTGACTTGAAAAAGCGTTCATGGGCGCGGGGCGGTGAGCGTTTATCAAGGGGATTAACGGGAGGGGGGGGGGGGGATCGCACAGGTAAGATAAATAAAAGTACGTTCGACCATAGGTCAGAGGGTCTGCTTTGGTATAAATTTACAATTCTATTTAGTGCGAGTAGAAGGCACTAGCGAACATTAAAGATATACTAAAGAGCTTATCGGCAAGGTAGTTTAACTTGGAACTAACTTATCTAAGCGTTTTTTGTGAAAGACTCAACACACGGATACGAAAAATAGATGTAGACCGGGTATGAGATCGATACACACATGTATAGAATTCAAATTCAAATTTAGATCAATGAATCACTATAACAGGGTTTTGGATTGAATGCAAGTTAATATAAAATGAGGAAAATACACTCAATTAAAATGCGACTGGAAATCACAGTAAATTAGAATTCGAATGAACTCAAAGTAAAAAGGGGCATACACGACGAAGTTGTACTGGGTTAAGATACTACAATAATAGTATTAAAGGAAATTTGAATACATTAACAAATCCCTATCTGGCAATACGTGGATCAAAGATATGACGTAACGCAAATTACGCAAAAAAAGCAAGTACTAGGGTCGGGGCGTCGTAGAGGTTCGGGCACGGCGGCTGGACGTATGGGGGCCACCTCATCAGGAGTCCAAGGGGCAAGGCCAGACGTCAGGGGACCACTTCGGCAGGAGTCCAATGGGCAGGGCTGGACATCAGGGGACCACTTCGGCAGGAGTCCAAGGGTGTAGGGGCTGGACGTCAGGGGACCACTTCGTCAGGAGTCCAAGGAGAGGGTGGCAGTGGACAGCAGACTCCTTCGCTTCTCAGGGGGGGGGGGGGGGGAACGACTCTCGGACAGGATTGTCCAGACAGAGCACTAGTAGGTGGGGGTATACTCCCAGACAATATTATCCAGAGAGAGTAAGCCTACTGAGGGTTAACTGACTTCCTGTAGTTTCAGTCAGTCTATATTTGGGTTATTTCTCTTGGTCAGGTTGCATGATCTCGCATGAATAGGGGCATAGTAAATACATAAAAAATGGCTATGTTGAGGTTAATAATTACATGAAAAATATATTATGGTGCTTAATGACATCGCACTGAGGTTCTCGTCTTTCCGACCTCTGTTTCTTACTTATACCATCAAGCCTGATTATGTAATTCGTGATTTTCTGTTCACTAATTGTTTTGGCTATTTGTATTGTTTATGTAATGATTTTCTTCCGTGGCACTTCCTATCACCAATTCACTTTCCTTCTCTTCTGGTAGCTTCTTGAGGATGGAGCGCCCCAACGATTTAAATACTCCAAGGGCTCTTTATGCTTAGATTGCATAAACACTTTTTCATCATAGTATTCGGGGGAAAGTTCTGCCTTGGCTGTTTGAGCCCCGCACTGTGATTGGTGGGTCCGTGTGAGGTGATGATTGGTGGGGCTTGACCTGCCTTTTGGGGGTAACACACCTGTTCGCCCAGGAATTAGAGAATTGGTCCAGGGGTCAGATTTCCCATTCTTGTGTTTCCCTGTTCTCTGGAGAATGGGAAATTAATCTTTTCCTAAGTCCTTTCCTTCTGCTATCCCTGGACTCTCTGACGGCGGCTACTCTGTGTAGTTGTCCTTTAGGCTCCGTTATTTCACCACCTTCGATGGAATAAAAGTCTCAACCTCGAGACCTCATAACATATTTGCGGCAGGTGGGGGTGGTGAGAGTCCGTGTCAACCGGTCCAGTACCAAATACCAGAGGGTTGTAGTGTTGTCAGGAGGGATGGTGGGGTACCTTTTTTCACTCTTATCTCGAGTGGTGTCGTCGAGCTATTGGTCACCTGAAGGAGATAGTCCAGGGACACGGGGGTCTCAGGGTGGTTCCGGTCGGAGGATATGAACACACTGTTTATCCTCATGTTGAATCCGGGTTTAAGGGCTGCTGGAGTTGTTGCTGGTGGAGGAGTTGCTTGGGTAGTGGCCACTGTAGGAGGGTTGCAAGGGGTTCTCCCAGGTGGGGGGAGTCTGGCAGTGAGGGGGCCTGTGTCATAGGTCTGAGGGTGTGACACAGGCTAGCTAGGTGACCTCGCAGTAGAAATGGCGGCGCCTTTGATGTGCCGCGAGGTGTTGCCTTTTATGGAAGGCCGCCGCTTGTAGGTTGGCCGGAAGGTGGGAGCCCATCTCTGCGGTGTTTTCACATGATGCCCAGATCTCGTACATGGTGGATTAGATAAGAGGGATATTAGGCGGGGTGATTGAGCATTCTGGAGGGGTATGGAAACATTAGCAGGGGGTGAAGTAGAGACAGTTTTCTGAAAGTTAGAAGGTTCATATGACAGTAAATTAGGTATGATGGGAGAGGTGGCTGGTTGAATAGGGGGCGTGGCAGTTGCACTTGATGGAAGGGCCTGGTCAGGCCTCATTTGAGCAGGTGTACCGGTAAGGGGGATTAAGGTGTCGGCTGAATCATTAGGTAAGGTTGAAGAGAGGGTGGTTATATCAGAGGTGGATGGATGATGTAAAATGGGAATATTATTTAATATTGGTGAACTAGGAAGAGTGCAGGTAGATTCTGAAAAATTTGGTAGACTGACAGAAGGGGATGGGGGGAAAGGGGTGGGGGGTTGTCTGATGACATTACCGTCAGCTGGAGTAGACAACTCAGGAGGGGCAGAAACAACGGGAGGAGGATGTGGAGAGGGGCTGACAGATCCCAAAGATCTTGAGGGTAGATTGATCTGAAGGGGATTTGGGCGATTATGTGGCTTAGGTATAGGAGGAAGAAGTTGGCGGATGAGTTCCTCCCTTAGGGGAGGTAGAGGGGAAATGGAAGGAAGAGGAGGAAGAGGGGAATCTGAGGTCCCCAATTTCTGGTCATTAGTCGTAGGCAATATGTTTTTCTCTGAGCAATCTGCAAGCATAATGGCATTCTCATCTAATGGTTGAAACCTACGTACATATCTATTTCGGTATGTGCGGGACTCACCAAAATAGTTTATGGTTACCTGGTAACAATTTGGAACAGTTAATATTTCAAAAGGACCTTGATATCTGGGTTTTAATTTGGACGGCACGGGCAGTTGAGCAACCATCACGAGGTCACCAACGTGATGAGGACTTACTTTGGCGGTTTTGTCAGGTTTTAGGTCTTGCAGATATTGGAGTTGTCGCAGTCGATTTTTCAAATGAACCAGGGAATGGTCAAAATTAGATGAGGGCTCATAGGGGACAGCTAGATGGCGTAATGGGAGCAGTAGGGGGGGCACTCCAAAAATGCGTTCATGGGGTGAGATCCCATCTTTCCGGGGACAAGTGTTAATTCCCCACTGAACGATTTTTCCTTAGTATTCATCTATTGCAATCTTGTCCGGACTTGGTTTGCAATCGTGCAGTGGCTTCGTTCACAGATGGAATTCCCTTGAGGCCACTATGGGGAGGAGTGGCTGATCATATACCCACACATTTGAGATAGTTGGGACCAGATGTGGCTGGTA
The DNA here is from genome assembly GCA_032716605.1 of Paralithodes platypus. Lineage (NCBI taxonomy): Eukaryota > Metazoa > Arthropoda > Malacostraca > Decapoda > Lithodidae > Paralithodes > Paralithodes platypus. The sequence continues at coordinate 57,083,316 of CM064487.1, read as the reverse complement.
AATTCTGGGGCGTTGTGTGAATGTATGGCTTCTGGCAAACCGAAGTATGGGAACACATGTTGGATCATGGCTTCTGCTAATGCTAGTGCAGAATGCTCTTTAGCGGGGCAGGCGATCACATATTTTGAGTATTTGTCCATGGAAGTAATTATATATTTGAAACCTAGACTTCCTTCCAATGGACCCATTACATCAACGGCTAAAAGTTGCAAAGCTTTAGTTGCCACTAACTTTCCGGAAGGTCCTTGGGTGCGGGTCCTGTCTTTGCCTAGGGCACAGGCACAACAGGCTTCGGTGATCCGTTTGGCAGTGATGTAGGAGGAAGGGGTCCAATACACCTGTTGAAAGGTGGCGGTCAGCTTTCGTTGAGCCAAATGGATGCCATTATGCATATGGATGGATTGCATGATGGCTAGGGCTGTGGCTGGGGTAATTACAATATTTACTTCGGGTGTGAACAGGTTATCTCCTCATCTAGTGAGTTGGGAGAACATGGTTCGGGGCATCCAGTCAGGTTTTTCTTGTCGTTGGAATAGTTTGAGTAGTTCTTGTTGCTCTTGATCCGCGGAATCTTAATGGTGAACGGCTAAAATGGGGTGAACATCAAGGGGGGTGGGGGGTATCTCTGGTGTGGAAACAGTGGGTAGTCGGGACAGTGCGTCAGCATTGATGTGGGTCCCAGGTCTGTAGGCTATTTCAAAATCGAATTCTTCTAAATTTTCTATCCATCAGACAGTTAACCCGCTGAGCCCCAGCTAGTTATTAATAAATGTACCACCAGGTAGGTTGTTTCCAGAAACAATAGCGAATGGATTAGGAATGAAGGAAAAACCACGAAAAACCGATCAAAAAGCTAAACAAATGGTCCTACAGAGCCCCGAAAACGGATTTTACAAGAGTAAAAAAATGAAGGCAATTTCCCCATAAAAACATGTTTTTTGCACGCTCACGCGCAAACGGTTAGACTTTGAGAGTTTTCAACCATTGGCATGGTTGCGTGGGATACTTACACAGTTCCCATACAAATCTGAGCCCTCTAGGTGTCATAGGACCGAAGTAATTGGGACCGACGCAACTGTTGCGTCGCTGGGTTCTGATGATCGAACATTGCCGACGCAACACGTGCGTCGCTGGGATCCAGCGGGTTAAAGCATTCTTGGTGTCGGACTTCCTCAACCATTGTAGGGCGTGGTGGTCGGTGATGATGGTGACTTTTATCCCGGCTAAATAGGCCTTAAATTGCTGCAGGGCCCAGATGATACCCAGGCATTCTCTCTTGGTCACAGGATAATTAACTTCTGCTGGATTTAGGGTTCGGCTGGCACAGGCTATTATGTGTTCTCGGCCCTCTCGTGTTTGTCCTAACACGGCACCTGTTCCAGTTTGGGAGACATCTGTGTATAGTCGGAAAGGTTGGGTGTAGTCGGGGAAAGAGACGACGGGTGATGCAACCAACAATTCCTTCAGGTTATTGAAATCCTGTAGGCGTTGCAGCGTCCACAGGAATGGTTCATCTTTCTTGGTCAGATCATAAAGAGGCTTAGCAATGGTGGCAATTTTGTTTACAAACCTTCTATAGTATGGGGCTAGTTCGAGAAATGCTCGGACTCCTTTGACATTAGAGGGGGGCGGGGGGTATTTTTCCAATGGCATCTAGTTTGTGGGGGTCTGGTGCAATTCCTTTGTCAGATACGATGTGGCCTAGGAACTGTACTTCAGTCTTGGCCAAAGTACATTTTGAGGGTTTCAGTTTTAAGTTGGCTTCTCGGATTCTTTGGAAGACTTGCTGGAGGCGTTGTAGGTGTTCAGCCCAGGTATTTCCGAACACGATGATGTCGTATAAGTAAGCCAGGCAGGTTTCCCAGGTCAATCCTTGCAACACGGATTCCATCAACCTAGAGAAGGTGGCTGGGCCATTGCATAAACCGAAAGGCAACACGGTGAATTAATATAGGCGGCCTTGGCTGGTGGTGAACGCCGTCTTCTGTTGATGTTCGGGAAGGACTGGCACTTGCCAATGCCCTGCTTGCAAATCTAGGGTAGTGAACCATTTAGCTCCAAGTAGGGAGTCTAGGGAATCATCAATCCGGGGGAGGGGAGTGGCATCTTTGATCGTGACATCATTGAGTCTGTGATAATCTATACAGAATCTGGTGGTCCCGTCTTTCTTCCGTACAAGTACTACTGGGGGCGACCAAGGGCTTGTCGAGGGGCGGACCACTCCTGTGGCCAACATGTCTTGTACTTGGGACTCTTTTTCTTGTCTTTGAATGGGATTTTTTCTTCTGATGGGTTGCTTGGCGAGGTGTCCAACTGTATGAATAGGATGATGGAGTATGTTTGTTTTTCCCACATTGTCGATTTGAAGTGGCGAAGATCTCTTGGTAGGCGGTTAATAGATTCTTCATGTCGGCTTGTTGTTGGGGGGTTAAATGGGAAGGAATAGAGGGTAGGGGTAAAGGAGTATTAGATGGAGTATCAGCGGGTAGTTCTTCTGAATAAGGCTCTAGTTCTCTAATGGTTAAACCTTTTGGTAGGGTAATGGGCTGGTCTGATATATTGGTGATTTTGATACAATTTAATCGGTTAGAAATTATACTAGGAGCGGTTAGGCAGTCCCTATCAAAGGGGCTTTGGAGGTGAGGGGTCATGATGGCATCCCCAGGCAAGGTGGGTACAATGGGGATCCACTTTTCATGATGAGGGGGGAGTGTCACGAGTTTGGCAGTGACTGCTTGAGCGATGGGCAAGATGCAGGGGGGAGAAATCGGAGTTTGAGGGGAAGGAACAGGATTGGGGGGTGTTATGGTAGGAGTGGGCTGGATTAAAGGTAAAGTTTTGGTTGAAAGAGGGCAAGGGTGGAGGGTGTTTCTAGTCTGGGTTTTTGGCTGGGTGCCTCGATGAGAGGCACACATTTTTTTTTTTTTTTTTTGGCTTGTTTGGGGGGTGAGAACATCAGTGTTCTACTCCTACAATCTAGAGAAGCATTCAGTTTAGTGAGTGAGTCGAGACCCAAATATCCATCATATAGGGTCTCCTTGGGATCATCAACCACGAAAGAGTGGTTGGTTCCGTGTTGAGGAACAGGGTTATTTACATATAGAGGAAGTATTTGTCCAAAATTATCAATAACTATCGCGTCGGCACTGACTAACACAATTGAGGAAGGTTGGATAGTGCCTAAGGCTTTCTTGTGTTGTTTAAAGAAGGGAGAGAAAAAGCATGATCGGGATGCTCCCGTATCGATCAGTAGGCGAACTTTTACCCCATTCAGAGTTAGTTTCCCGTAGATGGGCAGTCCTCCTGAGTCTGTTTCTTCATGATCCCCAGCCATTTTTACAGTGATTTGTGTATGGGGGCCGCCTAAAAATCCCGATCTTGTTGGGTCTCAATATCTGGCTCGAATTCCTCTCCATGGTCTTCTTCGGGGCCTTCTTCAAATCCGGCCGTGCCGTCTTCTCTAATGGTGGCGATCCGCCTTGGTTTAATCCAGGGAATCTGGGCCCACCACCTGGGTGACCTGGTCCTTCTTTTCGTCAGCTCGGCGAAGGATTTCCGCAATGATGTCAATAAACACTGACTTTTGCAGGGTCTCCAGTCGGCTGGGCGAATCCTGGCCCATTCCTCGGCCTTATCACTGGCTCAGGGGGGCCATAGGACTAGGGACAAGTACGGTGGACGGGTGTATGGAGGTTTTCTGTATGGCAGCAACCATGTCTTGACCCCGAGTTTGCCTCAGGGTCACAATCCGCCTTACGACCGGCATGTCTGAGTCATAATCAGTGGGTTCAACAATGGAGAAGTGATCCGCCACCGCCAAAGGTAAAATCCTCAGTAAGACCCTGAAAATAATCTTCTCCTTTTGGGCGGGGGTTCCCTCTGTGAACGCGGTGACAGCGAGCTGTGTCAACTCACTGATCATGTCGTCCAAATTCCCATTGTATTTGACTTGGTGAAAATGCCTGTCTGAGATTATTTGCCCTAGAACAGGGTTAATGGCGGCTTTTACATCATTTTCAAATGTTGCCCAGGTTAAACCAGGCATTTGTTTTCGCACATACCCTGATACCTTCCCTGCATATTTACCTAACTTCACTACTACTGTGTAAATCTTGGAAGCGTCTTGGTCCTGGAACATCAGATCCAGGACGGGTTTGACCATTTCCATGTAAATTCCTATGTCATTTTTCTCGGGCTTAAATGCCGGTATATCGAGTAATTTGGCTGCCATGGTGATTGGATAAGTATGAGAGTGCAAGTAAGAACAAAATAAAGCAAGCTGATATGCCGTATCGAGACACCGCTGCCAGCACTGAAATGTTGGGTTGGTATTTCAACTCGACTTGGTATAATGTCGATAGCAATCTTGTAATAAGATACGGAGCAATATCTGGCACTATGAATTCACTTGCACAGATCAAGATTGATGGGAGGACAAATTACTATGTAACGTGTACACAGATCGATAATTGAACAATTAAATGGCACATATCCTTGGCACAGATCAACTTATTAACACTTCCGGAATACTCGCATATATTACCTTACCTTCAACAATAGCCACAAATTGAGATACGCAGAAACACTTAGGGTAGCGTGGGGGAGGAGAAGGGCCAAGTACGAGGGTCGGGGCGTCGTAGAGGTTCGGGCATGGCGGCTGGACGTAAGGGGGCCACCTCATCAGGAGTCCAAGGGGCAAGGCCAGACGTCAGGGGACAACTTCGGCAGGAGTCCAAGGGCAGGGTGGCAGTGGACAACAGGCTCCTTCTCTTCTCAGGGGGAGGGAACGACTCTCAGACAGGACTGTCCAGACAGAGCGCTAGTAGGTGGGGGTATACTCCCGGACAATATTATCCAGACAGAGTAAGCCTACTGAGGGTGAACTGACTTCCTGTAGTTTCAGTCAGTCTATCTTTGGGTAATTTCTCTTGGTCAGGTTGCATGATCTCGCATGAATAGGGGCATAGTAAATACATAAAAATTGGCTATGTTGAGGTTAATAATTACATGAAAAATATATTATGGTGCTTAATGACATCGCACTGAGGTTCTCGTCTTTCCGACCTCTGTTTCTTACTTATACTATCAAGCCTGATGATATAATTAATGATTTTCTGTTCACTAATTGTTTTGGCTATTTGGATTGTTTATGTAATGATTTTCTTCCGTGGCACTTCCTATCACCATTTCACTTTCCTTCTCGTCCGGCAGCTTCTTGAGGATGGAGCGCCCCAACGATTTAAATACTCCCAGGGCTCTTTATGCTTAGATTTCATAAACACTTTTTCATCATAGTATTTGGGGGAAAGTTCTGCCTTGGCTGTTTGAGCCCCGCACTGTGATTGGTGGGGCCGTGTGGGGTGATGATTGGTGGAGCTTGACCTGCCTTTTGGGGGTAACTCACCTGTTCGCCCGGGAAATAGAGAATGGGTTCATGGGTCAGATTTCCCGTTCTTGTGTTTCCCTTTCTCAGGAGAATGGGAAATGAAACTTTTTCTAAATCCTTTCCTTCTGCTATCCCTGGAGTCTCTGATGGTAGCTACTCTGTGTAGTTGTCCTTTAGGCTCCGTTATTTCAGATAGGAAGATAAGGAACATGAAGGACAAACATAAGTTAGGGACAATTTTTTTTTTTTTTTTTGGGTCGATTTTTTGTTTTTGATAATTATAATTATAAAAAAATTTCCTTTCCTCCATAGACCTGCATCACACTTAAAAAAAACATCCCCAGGATCCCCTTTCTAGATCTATCTACCTATCTTTTGCCGGACGCCGCGATCCCCGAAGGGGTGGCCACGAACGAAACGGCCCCATGCACCTCTATCCCCAGTCAGTCGACGCCCCTCCTCCCATCCAGCACCGCCTTCACTCATATGCTTCTTCACTCCCTCTTTCCACCTCTCACTCAGTCTACCTCTCCCTCTCTGTCCTTCCACCTCACTCTCGTACACTCTCTTAGTCATTCTCTTGCTTCCCATACGTTCCACATGGCCGAACCATCTCAGGGTGTTACTTTTAAAGCTCTCCAGTACCTCTACATCCACACCACACCTCTCTCGTACTTCCTCATTCGTCTGTCTATCCCTCCATGTAACTCCGCACGCACTTCTCAAGTAATTAATTTTAACCCCTCTCACTCTTGGTTTGAGTGTCTTCACCAACGTCCATGTTTCACTCCCGTAAGCCAATGTCGGGATTACCACACTGTCATGCAAGGACTTCTTTACTTCCATGCTGACAACCCTATATCTTGTTACTGCTTTCAGCGTTCCTACAACCCTCTTCCCCTGTTGCAGCCTCTCCCGCACTTTTTCATCCATACTCCCATCTTTACTCAACACACTGCCCAAATATTTAAATGAGCTGACATTCTCCATAGCCTGACCGTTCAACCTCACCTTACACTCTGCGGCTGCACCCCTTTCAAAGATCATAACCTTGCTCTTCTCCACATTTACCTTCAGATTTCATTTTTCACACACTGTTCCAAACATATTTACCAGCCATTCACTATCGCTCATCAGAACTGTTCATCAACAAACAGTAGTACATGCAACTTCCACTTGTTTCCTTCCCTTATCAGAGGTACACCAACATCCACTGCTCTTCCTTGTTTTTCTTTCATTAATCCATTCATATATATATTGAACAACCATGGGGACATCACACACCCTTGCTTTAACCCAACATTCAGATAAAAAAACTCACTCTGTTCATTCTCCACACGTACTGACGCCTTTGCACCCTCATACATGCTCTTCACTACTTTCAGCAACTTGCCGTCTACTCCATAAATTATATTCTCAGTACTTTCCACATACCTTCTCAATCAACTCTATCATAGGCCTTCTTTAAGTCCATAAAGGCAGCATACAACTTATGTCCCTTCTCGAGATATTTCTCCACAACACATTTCAGGGCAATAATCTGATCTACACATCCTCTTCCCTTCATAAACCCGCCCTGCTCGTCATTTATCCATTTCTCCTTTCTCGCTATGACTCTCTCAATCACTATCCTACTGTACACCTTCCATACTACGCTACTATTTGTATATTTATAAGTAGAGATATGTCCTGGTCCAAGGCCCGTCCCTCCTTAATTATAGGCTCGCTATCGCTTGTTAGGAAAAATATACACATAAATTACATGGAAAGTCTTAATATTGACAAAGAAACGGGTAGAAAGGTCCTAAAATCGCTAAAATAATGGGTCTAACGTCATAGACTAATATTAATAAAGGGGGACAAGAAAAAAACAAGCCATCCCCACTTAAGGAGATTATGGACAAAAGGGGACACCAGAGAAACAAATATCTTGTGAACGAACCAGAAGTTGGTGAGAGGTAGTGTCAACCATTCACACCTACATTACTTTTCTTATTGTCTCCAAACTAGCAGTAAATTCCCATGTCCCTATCTTGATTACACAGTTAGTATAACATAATGTGTAGCAAATTTGTTGTATATTATGAAAACTTGACCTTCATATGATGAAGATACATACTACATGAAATAGTTTCGTGTTTTCATGTAAGTATCGATCAATAACTTGCTTAGGGATTCAATTTACCATCAGCGGTTTATATATACCGGTAAATATATACAGTATATATATATATATATAATTTATATTATATTATATATATATATATATATATATATATATATATATATATATATATATATATATATATATATATATATGTATCTGTTTCTAGTCTCTCAGTGGGGATCGAACCATCGACCATCAGAACGATAGCCGACGCTTTAATCAATTACTTAGACTGCCGTGGTGTAATTGATTAAAGCGTCGGCTATCGTTCTGATGGTCGATGGTTCGATCCCCACTGAGAGACTAGAAACATTTAGTGGCTCACGTGTATTTGTGATATATTCTCAATATATATATATATACTGTATATATATATATATATATATATATATATATATATATATATATATATATATACAGTATACTGTATATATATATATACAATATACTGTATATATACAGGTATATAGGCAATCTAATCCATAACACAAACAATCAATCTAAACAATCTCATAGCCAACAACAACAACCACTACTACCTTCTGTTTCACCTCCTGTGAGTGGCCTTGTACAAACCCCCGGCAATGGTTCTCCTGTAACTTACTCACTGGAACAAATAGACAACAGTAAACACATATAGGCAGAAACAAGAGAGATAGAGAGAGTGTGTGTGTGCATGTGTTTGTATGTGTGTGTTTGTGTGTGTGTGTGTGTTTTGCATCTTAAGGGGAGACGGACTTTTTTTTCTATTAATTCATGTATTCCTTTATTTCTTAGTTTTCTCTAGACCTCCATCAAGCTTAGAAAAACACCCCCTAGACACCCCTTCAAGAAAAATTTGTATATTTTTTGGTAGAAAAATGTCGCGGCCAAAGCAGCTTCCTCCTGAAATTTCAGGCTCGCAATCACTCGCCAGGAAGTAATCGACACCTAAATGGCACGAAAAGTCTTAAAATTTACATCAAAATGGAGTGAAAGGTGTTAAAATCACCTAACTAATGGGCCGAACATCTTTTAATCTCAAAACAATTGGGACTTAACACGAGGGAGAAAGGGGACCAGAAAAACGACCCATCTCCTCTTAACCTGAACAGTCCATCAGCCTCACCTTCAGACATTGCAATCAATGACATATTAGCTATCTACTGTATATTGATATGTGACCCACGAACTAAATGCCTCTCTCCAACAAAGACGATTGTATGCAGATTACGAAGGGTACATGGAAATCAGAGGGTTACTTGAGATAGCTTTTACCCTTAACATTCACACAGATCCTTAATGAACTGTGTGAAATCGTCTAATGATAGCCAGAATAAACAGTCAAAAGGCGTCTTAATCTTCAAAGGGTAAGTAACGCATCCAAAATCAACAGGTACAAACAGCAAGAATTGTATATTTCATTGATGGGACCTGGACAGATTATTGGGTTGTCCGCAAGCCATTCATCTAACAAATCGGACACGAAATAGCGGTGACCACGGGATTGGTTCCATAGGGATTGGGCCCACTTAGGTTAGGTTAGGTTAGGTTCCAATCCCGTAGGTCTTATTCATGACACTGCCAATAATATTTAACCATTTCAGGATCCGATTACTAATTTCTTTTTCTGTTTTTTGGCTATTAGTTGACGATTATATTCATATTAGGAAGGGTATATGGAAGTCAGAGCGTAAATTGAGATAGGCCTTACCTTTATCGTTCCTACAGATCCTACCTAAATTGTCTAAGATTGTTTAATGATAGCCAGAATAAACTGTCATAGTGCGTCATAATTCTCAATGGATGGTTGTATTTTCTGGCTCTCCATCACCCTCATGGTTAGCCCCATTAGTTTTCAGATTTTAAGACGATTGGCCCATTATTTTGGCGATTTTAAGACTTTTCGCTCCTTTTCTTTGTCAATAGTAAGACCAGTCGTGCCATTTAGGTGTCGACTTTTTCCTCGTGAGAGATAGCAAGCCTGTTATTTAACACCTTACGAGCGGCCTATGCGGTTTATTTATGTGTACCGCCCAGCGGGGTGTTTTTAGCCAAAATAGGGCTGTTTACGTGATCATTTTCATGCCTAAATAAGACCCAGAACGTAAAACAAGTATCTATCCCTGAAAGGGCATAAACAGAGCTTTCGAATGACACCATAACGATCCTTGTATGATGGATAGTTTTCTTGCAATAACCGTGCAACGCGAGTGCAAAAAGCAGGTAATTCGGTACTTTCGGTACATAATTGAGTATGTAGCGAGTGAGAGAGGGAGGAGGGAGCTGAGATTTGTGTCAGTAGGTTCGCCGCGGTGGTCTGGAGCAGTCATACGCTCGCTAGTCTCCTGCCACCACTTGTCTCTCTCTCTCAGCCACATTACGTGCTGAAATTGCCACTCGAGTTATGTCGAGCGCCGCCACATAGTCCAGCTTTATTTAACTCGACTTAAGTGGTGAGCCGCTTTTTAAGGGTTAAGAGAAACCGCTGGTGCACACTTTTACCGAAAGAATTACAAATTTATCTAGCAGGAAGATATTGGGAATGTTTTTTACGCTTGATGGAGATCTAGGGAGGATTTTTGTTTTTCTTGTGTATACATAAATACATAGAGCAATAATAAACCATCCCCCCGTAATAGAACTCAAATTTTCCGTTCCATGTCCATTCACTATTCTTCAAAAGACCCAAACACTTCGTTGCATTCACATTCAAATTACACTTTCAATCCTACAATTCCAGACATGTTAACCTGGGAAGCGCGTAGCTATGGTATTTGAAAGTCCCCGCCAGACGAAAATAATTTGATTCATTCCCGCCGAAAATAGTCATTTTACCATAAATATCGTTATTACTTATTCATATGCACCTATTTTATTTTTAATATAAAGATATTAACATGTAACAGCAATAAAACAAATGGGAATAATATTTGGGGGGTGAAAAAGATGTATTATTGCCGACCGATCGTATCAGGAGCGGAGAGCCGGGGTGCGGTATAACCACGCTTTCTCACTTACCGATCGATACTGCTGTCTTGCAAGTGAAGTCTCTCTGTTGCTAGGATCTCTAACTGCCTCCCGAGTGATCCTGAATAAACGGGCGGAAAATTCGCGCCAAATAATTATCCGATAAAATGGGGAATAAGAGGGAAAATATGTGATAATTGAGGGGGGGGGAGAAGGAAGGGGGGACACATGTGGAGTAGTGATAGGAGGTACGGAGGGGAATTATCTCACTTAATTAATTACATATTGCTTTGTTGTAAGTGCCAGTGGGATGTTTTGAAAGACTTTTTTTAGGCCTTGGTTCATTTGAGGACGCTCGCCTTCGCTCACTACAGACTCAATTGAGGACGGTTAGCGTTCTTGGGTTAAGGGGAAGTAATTGATTTTTTTCCTGGCGAACAATAGAGAGCCCGTAATGTAGAATGAACCGGACTTCGGCTGGGATGCTTTTCTACTGAATGATGTGCAAATTCATCTCAGAGGAGGTATCTTTAGAATGCTTTTTAAGCTTGATAGAGATCTAGGAGAAAGAAACAAATATATATACTGTATATATACTGTATATATATATATATATATATATATATATATATATATATATATATATATATATATACCGGTATATATATATATATACATATATATATATACTGTATATATACTGTATATATATATATATATATATATATATATATATATATATATATATATATATATATATAATTATATATATATGTAGATCAGATTTTTACCCTGAATTGTGTTGTGGAGAAGTATCTGGAGAAGAAACAAAAGGTGTATGTTGCCTTTATGGACTTGGAGAAGGCCTATGACAGAGTGGATAGAGAAGGTTTGTGGAAAGTACTTAGAATATACGGAGTAGAGGGCAAGTTGCTGAAAGCAAGTGAAGAGCATGTATGAGGGTGCAAAGGCGGCAGTACGTGTGGAGAGTGAGCAGAGCGAGTTCTTTGACCTGAATGTTGGTTTGAAACAGGGGTGTGTGATGTCCCCGTGGTTGTTTACTGTATATATGGATGGAGTTATGAAAGAAATACTATCAAGAGCAGTGGATGTTGGTGTATCGCTGAAAAGGGAGGGAATTGAGTGGAAGCTACCTATACTGCTGTTTGCGGATGATACAGTTCTGATGAGTGATAATGAATGGGAGTTGCAGGGTCTGGTAAATGAGTTTGGAACAGTGTGTGAAAAACGGAATTTGAAGGTAAATACGGGGAAGAGCAAGGTTATGGTCTTCGAAAGGGGTGAAGTCACAGAGTGTGAGGTGAAGCTGACCGGTCAGGCTATGGAGATCGTCAACTCTTTTAAGTATCTGGGCAGTGTGTTGAGTAAAGATGGGACTATGGATGAAGAGGTGCGGGAGAGGGTACAACAGGGGAAGAGGGTTGTAGGAACGCTAAAAGCAGTAACAAGAAATAGGGTGGTCAGTATGGAAGTGAAGAAGTCCTTGCATGTCAGTGTGGTAATCCCGACACTGACTTACGGAAGCGAAGCATGGACGTTGGTTGAGAGACTCAGACCAAGAGTGAGAGCAGTGGAAATGAATTACTTAAGGAGTGCGTGCGGAGTTACATGGAGGGATAGACAGACTAATGAGGAAGTAAGAAGGAGGTGTGGTGTGGAGGTATATGTGCTGGAAAGTGTGAAAAGGAACAACTTGAGATGGTTCGGCCATATGGAACGTATGGAAAGCGAGAGAATGACTAAGAGGGTGTACGAGAGCGAGGTGGAGGGACAGAGGGGGAGAGGTAGACCGAATATGAGGTGGAAGGATGGAGTGAGGAACTACATGAACGAAGGCGGTGCTGGTTGGGGGGAGGGGCGTCGACTGACTGGGGACAGAGGTGCATGGGGGCGGTTCGTTCGTGGCCACCCCTTCGGGGATCACGGCGTCAGGCAATAGATAGATAGATAGATATATATATATATATATATATATATATATACCTTGCACTACTTCATTAGTTTTTCAGAACGCCCCAGCCTGCAATCCCTCAACGACAAACGTAATGAAGGCATAGAACTCTTAAATTCTGATCTAAATACTATTTAAAATTGGGGCAGAGAAAACCTTGTTAACTTTAATGCTTCCAAAACCCAATTTCTCCATCTATCTACCCGTCAGGATCTCCCAGCGGACTATCCCTTATTCTTCAACAATACAAAAATCAACCCTTCATCTTCTCTCAATATTCTTGGTGTCTCTTTTTCTTCTGCTCTCATTTGGAAGGACCATATTACCAGTCTTGCTAAGGCAGCCTCCCAGAAGCTGGGTGTGCTCAACCGCCTTAGGGGGTTCTTTTCCCCTGCACAGCTTCTTGCTCTGTACAGGGGCATAGTGCGCCCTTGTATTGAGTATTGTTCACATGTGTGGGGAGGTTCCTCTCACACCGCTCTCCTAGACAAAGTTGAAAGGAAGGCCTTTCGTATCATTAACTCCCGTCCACTCACCAACTCTCTGCAATCTCTCTCTCTCCGCCGCAATGTTGCATCTCTCTCGCTATTCTATCGCTACTATAATAATCAGTGTTCCTCAGAGCTATCCCAGTGCATACCACCTCCTTTACGTAGGGCACGTGGTACCCGTCTTGCAACTCAATCCCACCCCTACTCTGTGCAACTCTCCAACCCAAGAGTGAAACGTTACTCTCAAACTTTCTTCTACTCAACATCTGAGCTCTGGAACTCTCTCCCAGAATCAGTCTTTCCCTCTTCCTATGACTTAAATTGCTTCAAACTCCGTGTGTCCAGGCATTTTGGCTCGAACGTCCCTTGATTTTGGCCCTGTCTCTGTTTCAACTATGGGGGAGGCACTCGCTATAGGCAGTTATGCCTTTTGCCTCCCTCAATCACATAGAAAAAAAAAAAAAAAAAAAAAAAAAAAAAAAGACTGCCTTTCACCAATGAACAGCCACCCCACACCCAGTAGCTCCGCCCACCTACCTATTCTTGATCCTCGAATTTTGTATAAATATGTTGCTTTGTCCTTATTCTAATCATTACCTGCCCATTCCCTGAAGATGCAAGATGTTTACTTGTGAAACGTTGGATCCACCATGAATTTTGCTAACCTGTTGTACCTCATCTCTGAACCCCAGAGGAAAATTGTTAGAACTATTGAAAGCTGTAACAATAAAATAGTGAATGCTGAAACTGCTGTTGCCTTTAACCTCGTCTGTTTAAAAGAGAATATATATATATATATATATATATATATATATATATATATATATATATTTATACTGTATATATATATATATATACTATATATATTATATATGTATATATAAACTATATATATATATATATATATACTACATATATATATATATATATATATATAATTATATTGTTACGAGGGGAGGCTGGGGGAAAATAAAGGCTCAAATAGCCTAGCCCACAGCACCCTAACCCTGCAACAGACACGCTCTTAATATCTGACTCAAACACCAAGACACGCAGGTTCTCTAGGAAAAATGGTTATCTTCCTCTTGGCTATTAAAGCAGCAACAAGGAGACACAAAAATATCGATTGCCCCCGAGTCTGGTAGATAATGCGTATAATATTTGAGAGTCCTTCTCCTCTAGACTGCACCTAACTGAGGAAACATAACGCTGCCAGACTCCCAGACACTTCATAGTATGCCTAATCGCTTAGGAATTAGGAATAATATAAAGCCGAAACATGGGGGAGAGTCTGGAGCACTAACCTAAGACATGGAACACAAGAGTTGACATACCAGTAGGTTGAGGATAATTATGTTACCCTTGAGCATACCTCCAAACCACTGTGAATGTCAACTTCAATAATGAAGGAGAAATATACATATATTATCAATAGGCAATGCAGTTAAACAATGGGAAAGAATGCACGGAAGAACAGGGTGAAGCTTATATCTTAAAATTGCCAAAGAAGTGAATGCAGTAATTTATAGTAAACTAAAGATGTTAAAATAAAACAATATGCTCAATATGACGCCAGCCCCTGCTATGCTCCAATCAACTAACGAACAAAAGGAAATATGCGGTATTCAAGGGAAGACACGGAGCAAGCCAACACTGACAGATAAGGATGTTGCTATCTCAAGGGACGGGACAGGAGTGAAGCTCCTACACTCGCTCTGGTTCCCATGACCAGACGAGGGAGAGAAGGGGGAGCACCAGGCACCGCCAGAACATACAATTAACTAGGCAGCCCGGGCTCTCACCAGCAACACAAAGTAATCAAATAAACATAAAACAACATTGTGTAAACTTATGATAGACGAAATAATTGCACAAAGGCTAAATAAACTAATTAATTATAGTTATAGCCAACCGGCCACACAGACTACAGGCGCCGTCCAGCAAGCCACGAGGGCTAGCTAGCTATTAGCCTCGCACAGGGTCCCCCCCCCTCACAACAGGCCTAGCAACTATAACTCACTCACAAATTATATAGGCTACAAACTCATTTGGGAGTGACAATATATATACTGTATATATGTCGCAAATACACATAATTGCTTCTAAATGTTTATATACTCACAGCCGGACTTGAACCACCGACAGTCAGAACAAGTGCCCATACTTTAATCCACTATACCACGGCGTGATAGAGGATACTTGTGTGTAGTGGATTAAAGCATGGACACTCGTCCTGACTGTTAGTGGTTCATATCCGCCTGGGAGTATATATATGTATATAATTACATTTATGATCATATTGAATCTTAACCATTGGAATATTTATCCATAATAAGGTCAGCGTAACACTAATTTGTAGCATTTTGAATATGGTGTAATTCAAATTTAAAATATATATAAGAAAGAAATAGTGACCATAATCTGTGACATTCACCCTTCACCTTGACCTTTGAATAACAAAAACAAAAAATTTGGACAATCGTTGCATTGACCAACCAAATATGCCAGCAAAATGTGGTGACGACACGTAACCCATTCAGTACAGTTCTGTCGTTTTCATTTCATACTGGATATTAAGACAATTTTATTTAGTTTATTAAGGGCCTCCATACAATTAGCAGGCTTTCAACTATCTTAACCCTTTTTACTACCACAGATCCTCCATAAGCTCCACAAAATCGTCTAAATATAGCTAGAATACAATACAAAAGACGTCACCGGTACACAATGGGTTAAACAGTCTAGGAAGAGTGTAAATAAAGTTATTAACACTCTTCTTTTGTTCTTTGACCTTGACCATTTAACCTTAAATATTATAATATATACTGTATATTATATGATTGAAATATATGTTATTTAAGTAAAATGCAACTAACAGTCGTCAGCTTATCGAAAATTGAGTATTTTTTTATGATGAATTTAACTTATGACCTTGGCTTGTGACCTTGACCTTTATGTAGGATTATATTTTTGTTTGCTTTGATGTAACCCTAGACAATCAAATAAGTGTGTCAAATTTCATTAAAGATCATCAGTTAGTTTCAGAGGTATTAAAGGAATAGTTGACCTTGACCTTTGAGCTTCATCTTGACCTTTGTGATGTCTGAAAATTTAACATTTCAGCACAACTGTCCCAACGAATTTTGTGAATTTTATATAAATAGTAAATAAATGAGCATATTGACCTTATATTTGATGTTGACCTATGACCTTGACCTATCAAATGGAATTATGTTTATTCTTGTATGACCTTGCTATAGGCATTCCGAATATGAATGATATGCCGATTGAGAATCTTACATCAAATAGGAAATACTAGTAAAAATCATATTTCAACCTTTAACCTTGACCTTTGACCTTGACCTTCGACCTTAGAATTTCTTATCAAGGATTGTGTTAGCTTAACAGTAATGTTCGTATTAACTAGCATTATGAATATGGTGTAATTCGCATAAAAACTTAATAATTACAAATAGTGATCATATACTGTGACCTTGACCTTAGACCTTTGACTAAAAATAAAATACATATACTTTGATGGTCGTCGCATTGACCAGCTGAATTTGCCTGTATAATTGGATGATAATACAATAAACAGTCAAGGAGGAGTTTAAGAAAAATGACAAATACTCTTGTTTTGACCTTGACCTCTGATCTTAACTATTACAATATTGATGTGAAATTTGATATATATCATATATAAATAATAAGCCATAACACAGCCAGTTTTCTAAAATTTGAGTAATCTTTTTAATAAATAATAAAAGTTGACCTTTGACCTTGACATGTGACCTTAATCTTTATGTAGGAGTACATTTTTGTTTGCATTGACATTGCCCATGAAAATCAAATATGCATGCCTAATTTTATTAAAACCCATCAGTTAGTTTCATATATATTAATAGAATAGTTGACCTTGACTTTTGAGCTTTATCTTGACATTTATATGTCTCAACATTTATTATTTTCCCTGTCACATAAAGTGCAACTATGAAATATTGACCTTATTTTTAACCTTGACCTTTGACCTTAACCTTTAAGTTAAATTGAAAATATCTTTTTGATTGACCTTTGTATTGACCAAATGAATATACCTGTGAAATTTGGTGAAAATCCATCGAACGGTCTAGGAGTAGTTTCCGGACGGACGACGACGATGGACGATGGACGACGACGACGACGACAGACAAGCTGACTGATGGTGCACAGTATACGGGCGGGATCTGTGTGTGCAATACCACTCTGCTTCGCAGAAGTGATAATGATTTAACCCCCCCTGTCAACAAAACCCCGCAACTCCCACTCGTCCTCGCTCAATAGAACAGAATCATCCCCAGGAGTAAACAAGGACAATATTCACTCAACTTCAATACCTTACATTTCTCTTACTACTCCATCCAATTCGTAATTAATCAACCATTAAACATTTATATATATTAAAGGTCTTCATTATCTCGCCATTTACTCACACTACTGTATTTGTATTTCCTCAAGATTTAAACTATTGATTATTATCAGTAGTTTACCTTTTACTAAATTGTAGCCTTAGTACATACCGGTATCATAATCGCCTCCTGTATGTTGGTGTAAGCTTTCCCTTCATCCATTAATCAATCTTACAGTGTTTCACCTTTTGCCACATACCTTGCTGCAGTATATATTGTTTTATGTGTTTGAGTGAGGGAGACTAAAGTTATAATTGCCTGTGACGAGTGCCACCCCCAGAGTTGAAAGCGTGACACGGTCAAAATAATGGGAAGGTTGACCAAAATGCCTGGGCACACGGAGTTTGAAGCAATTTAAGTCATTGGATGAGGGAAAGACAGATTCTGGGAGAGAGTTCCAGAGCTCAGCTGTTGAATAGAATAAAGATTGGGAATAATGTTTCACTCTTGGGTTGGAGAGTTGCACAGAGTAGGGGTGGGATTGTGTTGCAAGACGGGTGCTACGTGATCTGCGAAGAGGGATGGTATACACTGAGAGAGCTCTGAGGAACACTGATTATTGTAATAGCGGTAGAATAGTGAGAGATGCAACATTGCGTCGAAGAGAGAGAGACTGCAGAGAATTGGTGAGTGGACGTGAGTTGATGGTACGGAAGGCTTTCTTTTCTACTTCGTCTAGAAGTGCTCTGTGAGAGGATCCTCCCCACACGTGTGAACAATACTCAATACATGGATGCACTGTACCTCCATACAGAGCAAGAAACTGTACAGGGGTAAAGAACCCTCGGAGGCGGTTGAGCACACCCAGCTTCTGGGAAGCTGTTTTAGCAAGAGGTGTAATATGATCTTTCCAAGAGAGATCAGAAGAAAGAAAGACTCCGAGAATATTAAGAGAAGATGAAGGGTTACTTTGTATGTTGTTGAAGAGTAAGTCATAGTTTTCTGGAAGGGGCGACGAGTAGACAGATGGAGAAATTGAGTTTTGGAAGCATTGAAAGTAACAAGGTTTTCTCTGCCCTAATTAGAGATAATAGAGAGTCGTCAGAGTGAATGGGGCTGGAGGGGTAGTTGAGAAAGTCGTTAATGTCAAATCTGCCCTGACAACGTTGGAAATAAATAATGTAAGTGTGTGTTTTTTTTAGATAGCACTCTGTATATATATACAGTATATACAGTATGCTGTGTATATATACAGTATATGTGTATGCATCTGTGTGTTTGTGTGTGTAATTCACCGAACTTGTTTCGTCAAGGGGATTCCACGCAATGTGTGTGTGTGTGTGTGTGTCTGTGTCTCGAGGATAACAATACTATCATGTCAACACTATTATATATCATATTTATAATCTTTCACGTATATCCATACACACTAACGTTTCCCAATATCCGTCTCTCCACATAAGCTCTCGTCAAATCCTTCACCCTCACAATCATAGCACATTATCACAGCTCTCAATTATTACACACAAAAGTCCCATCATTCACAATCACAACACACAATCATAACACAAAAAAACACCATTCCCAAACGCAACACACAATAACAATCACAATGCACAACAATCCTACAATTCACAACACACTGGAATCTCACCATTCACAATTACAACACACAAAACCTGCACACAAAACTTAAGTCCCAACATTCACAATCACAAAACTCAATCACAACTCACAATCCTATTCCCAACTTGCCCCCACAACTCCATCACAACACACAATCACAAAACATGGGAAACACACCATTCGTAATCACAATACACAACAATAGCACCATTCCCAATCACTATAATGATTTAGCTTGCTCAATAGCTACACGTGCTGCTATTTTATCATAATGTCTGTTTCGTGTACAGAACATTAGAAATAATAAATATTGTGTTAAAGCGGAGTGATATAGATTTGCGACTAGCTTGGAATATGTTTAATACATAGTCTAGGCGTGTGTATGTGTATGTGTATGTGTGTGTTGTGTGTGTGTGTGTGTGTGTGTGTGTGTGTGTGTGTGTGTGTGTGTACTCACCTAATTGTAGTATACAGGATTTGAGTTTTTAGGCTCGTATTGTCCCGCCTCCAAAGATTCTGTTATCTAATTTGGCTTTAAAAATTTGGATATTCCCCGCACCCACCACTTCATCATCCAGCTGATTCCACATATTAATACTTCTATATGGAAGCTGAATTTCCTCACATCTCCTTTATATCTGCCTTTCTTTAACTTGCAACTATGTCCTCTAGTCCTCCCTTTATCTCCCTCGATAAAGTCCTCCTTGTCTATCCTTTCCAATCCCCTAACACATTGTGTGTGTGTGTGTGTGTGTGTGAGTGTGTGTGTTCGATGCAAAGTCTACAATTCTACAATGTGAATAACTTTTTCCAGTACTCAAAAACTTTCCACTTATATTAATTGTCAGTGCTTTGGCAAATATTTTTTCCTAGGCTAAAATACAAACTGTCATACGTATTCCTTTAGCTAATACATATGCGGCTACCGTATACTTTTAAGTTTCACAGACATATATGTCTATAGATAACTATGTTAAAGTAAAGTTTCACTAATGGTATTGTATTAATTGATCAAATTCAATGTCCTGAACCTCGGACTATTGTACATTGTTACGGTTAGTAATCGATATGATTATGCAATTCAATAATATTGAACTTAATCTCAAATTCAATATTTAATTACAGTAACAATTTTGACAATACAAAATAAAAACAGTCGAGGATAACTATCACGATGTAAATCTACACATACATGCAAAATTATCTAAACCATCATATTCGAAACATTCTGTATATCTATATATTCATATTTGTATTCATATTAAGTAAACAAACCAACATCGGACGACAGGACCCATCCCTTCACCACCGTATATAATTTACTCTGTCACGCACCCATACACAAATAGGCATGAATACAAAGAACACACATATACAACACTCACACACGCGTTGCACATAATTATATAGTAGAAAACACTTGCGACACTCTTATTGTAGATACGAATTTGACATGCGACACTCACCTACGACATATATACTGTACAGACGACATTCACAATTACGACACTCACACAAACGAAATTCCCCTATGCAACATTTACACATGTGATACTCACACGTTATTGTCATTTATAACACTCACCTATATGGCACTCACATATGCGACACTCACATACACAATGCTCACATATGCAGCACTTTCATATGCAACTCTCACCTATGTCACACTCACCTATGTGGCACTCACACATGCGACATTCACCTATGTGAGACTCACCTATACGCCACTCACCTACAGTATTCGGCAATCACATATGAGACACACCTATACGACACTCACCTATACGACATTCACCTATGCGACACTCACCCATGCGACACTCACCTATACGACACTCACCTACAGTATACGACACTCATCTACAGTATACGACACTCACCTATACGACACTCCCCTACAGTATATGATACTCACCTACAGTATATGATACTCACCTATACAACACTCACACAAATGCGACACTCACCTATGCGACACTCACCTATACCATACTCACCTACAGTATATGACACTCACTTACAGTATACGACACTTACCTATACAACACTCACCTACAGTATACGATACTCACCTATTCAACACTCACACATGCGACACTCACCTATGAGATACTCACCTATACAACACTCTCACATGCGACATTCACCTATGAGATACTCACCTATACAACACTCACACATACGACACTCACACATACGACACTCACCTATGAGATACTCACCTATACAACACTCACACATGCGACACTCACCTATGAGATACTCACCTATACAACACTCACACATGCGACACTCACCTATGAGATACTCACCTATACAACACTCACACATGCGACACTCACCTATGAGATACTCACCTATACAACACTCACACATGCGACACTCACCTATGAGATACTCACCTATACAACACTCACACATGCGACACTCACTTATGCGACACTTAACATATGCGACACTCACCTATGAGATACTCACCTATACAACACTCACACATGCGACACTCACCTATGAGATACTCACCTATACAACACTCACACATGCGACACTCACTTATGAGATACTCACCTATACAACACTCACACATGCGACACTCACCTATGAGATACTCACCTATACAACACTCACACATACGACACTCACCTATGAGATACTCACCTATACAACACTCACACATACGACACTCACCTATGAGATACTCACCTATACAACACTCACACATGCGACACTCACCTATGAGATACTCACCTATACAACACTCACACATGCGACACTCACCTATGAGATACTCAGCTATACAACACTCATACATGCGACACTCACCTATGAGATACTCACCTATACAACACTCACACATGCGACACTCACCTATGAGATACTCACCTATACAACACTCATGCGACACTCACCTATGAGATACTCACCTATACAACACTCACACATGCGACACTCACCTATGAGATACTCACCTATACAACACTCACACATGTGACACTCACCTATACAACACTCACACATGCGACACTCACCTATGAGATACTCACCTATACAACACTCACACATGCGACACTCACCTATGAGATACTCACCTATACAACACTCACACATGTGACACTCACCTATGAGATACTCACCTATACAACACTCACGCATGCAACACTCACCTATGAGATACTCACCTATACAACACTCACCTATGAGATACTCACCTATACACCACTCACACATGCGATACTCACCTATGCGACACTTAACATATGCGACACTCACCTATGAGATACTCACCTATACAACACTCACACATGCAACTCACCTATGAGATACTCACCTATACAACACTCACACATACGATACTCACCTATGCGACACTTAACATATGCGACACTCACCTATGAGATACTCATCTATACAACACTCATTTATACGACACTCACATATGCGAAACTCACACATAATCTCACACTCATAAACATATAATCACAGACAAGTTCGTATGATCATTAGCAAACAAAATCATTGACAAGTTACACATGCACAAATTTAAACCTCGCACGCACACACTGAAAGACACACATATACACACACATTGAAAGTATACATAAACACACACACATACTGAAAGCATACATACACATACGCACATTGAAAGCACACACACACACACACACACACTCACACATACACCTTCACATTGAAAGCACACACATACATAAACACACTAAGTCACACACGTAAGCACAGTATCGCACATCCCCTCTCTCATACACTGCACCAACCCTGTCCCAGTTACACCAGTATACTGTACAAGGCAGTGGAATAAAACTGCTCTTCATATCAACGTGCCAAACAATACAAGCCAATATGACAACACAAGCAAATGCGAGCAATATGCCAGCCGATGTATTTCCCAATTGATATTACGCAGCTCCGCATATGGTGGACCCCAGCGTACAGTGGGATGGGTACAGTCGAGAACATAAACGGCGACGCACCCATATGCGTTAGTGTCGATTGCAAACGAAACAATACAATGCATTATTATAGCCCAGATGTTTCAGAACTTGGCTTTAAAGGTTCAAATATTCGAACTGGTGTAACATTATACTATGTGCTTCGAACTGTATAGAGAAAATCAATAGTTCATCGAAATCTTAGCGGAAAATCAGGTTGGAACAGAGTGAGAGAGGCATTAACCCTTTGAGGATCAAGATACGCTTTAGCAGTTTCTTGTTTATTATTAGACGATTTTATACAGCTTAGGAAAGATCTCTAGCAATCAAAGGGGTAAATTATATCTAGATTATCCTTTTGACTCACGCAGATCCCGCATTGACTTTAATATAAAATCGTCTAGAAATAGGGGGGGGGGGTCTCAGAAAAGGAGGTAAAATAAGATAATTAGAGCAAATAAAATTGACGAAATAAGTGGAAAGAAGAAATAGATCAATAGTACTCATGCCGTTTTCATTAAACTATAGATGATAGACATGTGAATTTTCACAGTTCTGAGCAAGGTTTTCAGCGATCCACTGCCAGATACTAAACCTATGAAGCAGGGTTTCTTGACAAAACCCAAATGGACAAAACCCTAATGCACAAAATCCCAATGAATAAAACCCCAATGGACAAAACCCCAAAGGACAAAACCCAATGGACAAGACCCTAACGTACAAAACCCAATGGACAAAAACCTCAATGGACAAAACCCTAATGGGCAACACCCCAGCAAACAAAACCCCAGCGGACAAAACCCCAACGTACAAAACCCCAATGAACAAAATCTTAGTGGTTTTTTCACACTTCATATATTGGGGTTTTCTCCGTGGGGTTTTGGCATAGACCCATAAAGCAGACACTTTGATCACTTGCGTATGGTTTCAAATTCAAAAGTATCAAATTTGAAAAGATAAATTATAAGTTCGGTAATGGTACAAGTACTTCCATTATTTTAATTTAGTTAATGAAATCAAATATTTTGTGAAAAGTTGTAAAATTGGAATTGTACAAAACATGCATTACATTGATACCAAGTTATTCAAAATTCCCGATACCAACATCTAATACAATGTATTATATATAATTCCAGTAACCATCCAGTGTACAATCGTCTGCACAAGTTACTGGCACACAACTTTATGATAAACTAGATACAGTGAACATTGATTTAAGGAAATGACTGTCTCACTATATTATGTGACATAACCCAATTTGGTTCGAGGGAGGTCTTTTTGGATCTCCCGTTTTCGATCCATTAGTTTGGAGATTTTAAGACGTTTCATGCCATTATTTTGGCGATAAATAGATGCTTCACCCAATTCAGGTATCGCTTTATTTCAGGGCGAGCGATAGTGAACCTGTAACTTAGAAGAGATTGGCCTTCGGCCTGGAAATTTTTTTATTGAAAAATGTACAAATTTAACTTCATGGTGGCCTGCATGGGCATTGATCAGTTTGAAGGATGTCTGAGAAGGTGTTTTTGTTAGCCTAGGGGATAATCTAAAATACAATGCTTGAAAGGAAAATACCCGAAAATACTTAAATATCATATCATAATAATCCAATGGTTATTGTCAATGAATACGGGACTGTGATGATGTGGAATTATAGAACAATAACCAATTAACCCCGTTCAGTATGTAATGACGCCTCTCATACCGTCACAAAATGGAATCCCCCAAATACTTGGAGACTATAGCCATCATCACACATACACGAGTCGGTGCCCGAGTCCAACACGAGTGAACGATGGGTGACACTCTTCGTGACTCTGGCAAGAACCCGAGTAGGTCACTGTTCCCGATTCACCAAAAGTCAACAAGAGTCGGTACGTGTTCATCCAAGAGTCAGTACCAGTCACGGAGAGTCAACAAGAGTCACGAAGAGTGTAACACGAACACAACACGAGTTGAGGAAGTTTGAAAAATAACGGTCAAATTCCAGGGTACGAAAACAAAGAGTCTGTACGAGTCAACACGAGTCAACATGAGTGTAACAAGAGTCAAAAAGAGTGTAACAAGAGCCAACAAGAGTGTAACAAGAGTCACAAAGAATGCCGTCATATGGGGTGTCATTGGACAATGTACAGGCATATATGTATGTATGTATATACTCATGCACACCCCGTAGCTGGGGGTGACCGACTCGAGACAGACCAAACAGAAACAACATATAAAGTTACAATTTGTATGGTTTTGTACCACTTTCGCGTTCCCTCACCCCTTTCTCTGTCTCGTCTAGTAGATGAAATTTACAAGGGGAGGAGGATTCCTAGCCAACCGTCCCCAGAAGGAAAAGTAGGACAGTAAAATAGACAGATAGAAAATAGTAAGTAAAAAAGTATATAGTACAAATATATAGAAAAAATATATAAAGAAAATAAATAGCGCTAAAAATTTCATGAATTGTCGCACACATTATCGCTTGCTTAGGCCGAATGACCTCTTCCCCTCTATCAATCTACTGTATATATCTTCTGGATCAAATTATCTCCTTATTAATGAACAGAATTATTTGTTGTTTCGTGTTTTTTTAATCATTATATAGTTTCTAATGCTATAGAATGGACACAAATACTATCCTACCATTACATTAATATTTATTATGAAAAAAACAGCAAATAAAAGCATTCCCCCTATCTTTTATGTAAGGCTGAATGTATGATTCTGACACCTTAGATTATTAGAGAGTATAGGCTTATTTCATGTATGTTGCCTTTATGGACTTGGAGAAGGCCTATGACAGAGTGGATAGAGAAGGTTTGTGGAAAGTACTTAGAATATACGGAGTAGATGGCAAGTTGCTGAAAGCAGTGAAGAGCATTGTTACGATCCAGGTTCTCAAAGACACAGGGCTCTTCAACATTGGACTAGATAATGGCAAAATGCAACAACGGTAACACTAGATCCAACCCCTGCCTTAAACACTGGAAAACAAAACACCATTACCGCCCTGAGTCGTGCCTGGACAACGAGGTATCCTATGAGTCGGTAACTGGTGCACACACACTAGGCTGACGCTCGATGAAACAGCCTATTCTCAAACAGTAAAAGATTACTCGTTTAGGTTACACAAAGAAAAGATAAGTAACGTGATTATTTAACGTTACGGTAGATACTCAAATAACTGGCACTCCTGTATTAAAGAAAGTGCAATGCTAGTCCTGCAACATCAACTGGAAACTTCTGAAATAAGTCTGATGCTGGGAAGATGTTCGTAAAGAATCTTGAACAATTATAATGCAGAATACGGGTCACAATAAATACTAGGACATATAGTAATAATAGGCAGGCGAATAATAAAGACTGCGCAAAGGTAGTAATGCTCGACAACTAAAGAAATGCTTCGTGACACAACGCAACAGCCTACTAGGGTTGTGCAACTCAACAACAACCTCGGCTCAAAAGTGCAGTGAATAATAATGTGGCATACATATAATAATGGGGGCTTATCTCTAACCAGTGTCTGCTCGGTTAATAAAGTCTAGCTGGGGTATCAAGGCAGGGCAACAATGGGCGAGCATGCGGCTCGTAGCCTAACGTTGTCCGAAGGTGGTATAATGAAGATTACGTTATATGACGGGGATGCTCTCTTGATAAATCTAGGTCTCTAGTACCTAGTTCTATCCTGGCGATCCCTCAGAAGTCAACACAAAGAGGCAGCACTATGTTGTGAGGGATAGGCTATGGCCCTCTCACACCACAGTGCTGTGCTCACAAAGTAAACCCACCCGAAGACAACCTAGGCTCCCACAGTACCTGTCGATGTCGTGCAGGGCTTAGCTAACACTGCACACATCGGAGACAACAACACAGTAACCTTACCCCCAGTCTAGCTTTAAATAACTAAGCAGAATCACTCAACACCCTGCCAGGGAGACATATACCGGTCTACATCCTTCCCGAGAGAGGACACACACGGAAAAGTCTGTCTCTCCAAACCTCATTAAAGCCTAATACATAGAAATATCTGAGCGCTTCGCGTACAATACGACTGGCCGACGGTGAACGTCTATGCTGAAACCAGAAGGAATGTTGAGTTTAATAAAGATTAGAGAATGAGAAAGGAGAAGTCGAGAGAGAGAAATAGTATGCAAAGTGGCGAGTATGGGGGACAGAATTGCAAAGGATGTAGACGATACGCGTGTCAGGCCAGCTCTGAGCTGGTAAAAAACACGAGGCCGCGATGAGCAGGGACTAGTTGACCACCCGGCCGCCAACGCCGTCATCGCCCAAGCGGGCCGCGTGATAGCTCGCCCCGCTGCCAGGTGTACCCCGTCACCCTCTCTCGCTCGCCTCTCACACAAGCAACATTTATATTATAGCGAATATAAAATACAAGGCGCGGTCACAGACCAAAACAAAGACCATTTCTAGACTGTCTGTGGCAACACGACACTAATAACATAAAGCAGATCATTCTAGGACAACTATAGCCCATCCCCCCATCCTGGCGAGCGCTAGCGAGCTGCAATGCCCCACGCAACCATTCTGCTAGCGCCGGGAGGCGTCACACCCCCCCCAAGATATGGGAGACTCAACCATGAGCCCATATCTAAACAGGCAGAATGTCGCTAGAATCTGCCACTCCTAGCCACTCTGCCACTCATGGAATGCAAGCTCAGTCTCCTCAAAAAAAAATACAACAACATTTTATATATAAAAAAATCTTATCACCCTTCCCAAACATAATACATTAATTCATAACATTGTGCTCCCAGAGCGAGCTTTAACCCTTAATTAGCGGCGAGCAACATAAGTCGAGTTAAATAAAGCTGGACTATGTGGCGGCGCTCGACATAACTCGAGTGGCAATTTCAGCACGTAATGTGGCTGAGAGAGAGAGACAAGTGGTGGCAGGAGACTAGCGAGCGTATGACTGCTCCAGACCACCGCGGCGAACCTACTGACACAAATCTCAGCTCCCTCCTCCCTCTCTCACTCGCTACATACTCAATTATGTACCGAAAGTACCGAATTACCTGCTTTTTGCACTCGCGTTGCACGGTTATTGCAAGAAAACTATCCATCATCACAAGGATCGTTATGGTGTCATTCGAAAGCTCTGTTTATGCCCTTTCAGGGATAGGTACTTGTTTTACGTTCTGGGTCTTATTTAGGCATGAAAATGATCACGTAAACAGCCCTATTTTGGCTAAAAACACCCCGCTGTGCGGTACACATAAATAAACCGCATAGGCCGCTCGTAAGGTGTTAAGAAGCACAGCCTACTGAGAGAAAATCATCTGCACTCAGTACTCAGCTACAATATTATCTTAAAATTAATTATTAAAAAGAAAGAGTTTTTATTTAATTTTTCATATTTTATTTTAATGTTGTTTTTGGCGGCTACTATAGATGTAGCCTAATTTTCGTCTAATCAAAGCCAACAACTCCTGCCCTGCGACCCTACGCTGATGCTACACACGCGAGCCAACAAGCACCAGCGCAAAAATACACCGCGAGCCAAGACAGGAGGCTATACCAACATACTGTGGTAGCCTACCCCGGATCCTCCACCCGCGACAGACACTGACTGAACAGCGAGGGTTCTCCTGCAAACAAAGCCAAAACATTATCAGTGCCCCCAGCATGCCACACATCCAACTTGTGTTCCGGCAGCACAACAACACCTGACACTGACAAACTGCCCAGCTCATCGCAAAACTGGCACTTCTCTTCGCTCTTCCCGGCAACGGGGCCTGCCAATAACCCTTCACTAGTTATACCTTCGTGATGAGCGAGGCAGCCCCGAAGCGGTCTATGGTGTCGTCAACTCTGGGTAATGGATAGGCGTCTGTCAGGGATAATGCTTCCACACTCTTGCAATCAACACACACACGGACTCTGCCACCAAACTCAGGTTGCAAAGCCACTGGCAACGACCACTCACGACATTCCTCATCCCTCAGACCCCCTCTCCACACGCCGTCCAGCTCCGCCTTCACAACAGGCTGTCGAGCAGGATTCACACGGCAGGGAACCAACTCGAGCCTTGCAATGTCTCCAGCCTCCATGTCGGATTCTACCCCGTACATCAGGCCTGGAGAAGCACCAAACATGCGGACGGACTGCCACAGCCTAGCAAACAACTCCTCCCGTCGCTCAGGAACAAGAGGCTGCAACCTATCTCGCAGAACAACATGCCCAGTGCCCTCCCACATCTCCTTCACCATGTGGAGAGGGCCCCGAAAACAAGCTCATTCGGACTGAAACCGAGACTCTCTCCAGGTACTTCTCTTGCCGCGAACAAAACATACGGCAGACCAAGGTCCCAATCCTTTCCGTTCTCTGCGCAATAACATCGAAGCATGCTTTTCAGCGTGGCGTGCCACCTCTCCAACACCCCTTGAATCTCCGGGTGATACGCAGAAGAGACGACAGTGCTGATGCCATGCTGAATCATAGTTTGTTTGAACAGATTAGATGTAACACTAGAACCTTGGTCCGATTGCACCTCTTGCGGTTAACCATACCGCGAGCAATACCAGAGCAGGTTCCGGACAACAGTTTTCGCCGTGCCATTTCTCATTGGATATGCATCAGGATAACGAGTGGCCACATCCATGATAGTTACTAGAAATTTATTACCGGCACTAGTAGGGGTTAGGGGTCCGACCATATCAATGATGACCTTACTGAAGGGCGGTCCACTGACAGGAATGGGGTGCAACGGGGCTCTCGGAATTGTTTGGTTAGGTTTTCCAACCCTCTGGCACGTATGACACCTTGCTATCCAGGTTACCACCTGCCCCTTCAACCCCGGCCACCAAAACAATTTTTCTAAAGCCGCCACCGTTTTTCTCACCCCTAGATGTCCTGCCAGTGGTATGTCATGCGCCAACCTCAGTAGGCTATCCCTGCACTCCCGTGGCACCACCAACTGGTCCACTACTCCGGACCCCTCTTGCCAACTACGTTTAGGGTCTTGGAAACGCCTATAGAGGATGCCTTCTAAATACAAAAAATCTCCTGGCTGTGCATCGCCGTCCTCGTCGAGCTCTACAGCTCTATTAGCACACGTTTGGAGCTCAGGGACCTCTAGTTGCAACCGACGTATATCTGAGGGTGCCAAGCGATCTAACTGCTCCTGGAGCAATGCATGACCTTCCCCGATACTGGGCTGCTCCCTCTGTCTCTCTCGATGTACATAACGTTGCTGTCGTGGAGACTCGTCATGCCCAGCCTCGTCACTCTCGATGACAGGCCCAGGGGCTACTCCAGAATTAAGTAATGGTGCTAATACTGAATCACCCAGGAGAGCCGCCGAGTCAAAACTCTTAAAACCAACTCCAGCTTTGGCCTCCTCCTGTTGATCGTTCCTCCGCTGGTCTGAAGACGGAGGACTAGGCTGTGACACTTTAGCTGCCCGAGCTCGGGTGACAACACACGCCATGGGCTGTGTCTGGCACCGCTCGACCCACTCTTGCTCTTCCCTACTCACGTCGGCCGGCCTCTCGGCAACGACTAAGGGTAGAACCTCAGAAGCGGGCATTGCAAAGTCGTTGCCGAGAAGAAGGTCGACGCCCTCCACTGGCAGTTTCTCCACAATCCCGACATCCTATTCACGTGCCACACCATCCACCTCCAACTCCAACCGCACCAGCGGGTATGACCGAGTTGCATTAATACCCTGCACCACCACCACCGAGCCGCGTTTATAGGGTAGCCAGTCAAGTTTTTCATCAGAGTCTGGGAAGCACCTGTATCACGCAAGACCTCTACTCCATGCTTGCGCCCCGCCCACATCACGCAACCCCGCCCTCTATGGTCGCAAAAAAACATCCTGAGCAGGGTTCGAGCCTCCCAGGTGCTTCTGCATTGGCTGTGCCTCAGCCTCTGACGAACTGCCCCGGGCAAACTCAGATGACTTCGGAGACACACCAATGTTGCAGGCCAAAGACACAGCTGCTGTAGGTGGTTTGCTAGGACAGACTCTTGCAAAGTGCCCCTTTTTATGACAATGAAAACACTCCAACTCCCCTTTGGGCTTCCCTTGGTACTGGGAAAGGCCCGGCCCCTTCTTAAATGGGACGGTGCTAGTCTTGTGGTCAGTCTTGGTATCATGGCTCTTGTACTTGTTTGTATAAGGTATATCACTAACTCGGGGGGGTGGGGCGTCACGCCCCTTGTTACCTGCCTCACTACGCTGGGCAGACCCGTACCCACGAATTAGTGATAGCCGGAGGTCAGCCATCTCAGCTGCCTCCTGTAGAGTTTTTGGTTGCTTTTCTTTAAGGTTTAACGTCAGGTCGCCGCCCGTGCATTTGAAAAACTGCTCTAAAAGCACCAACTGTTTAATGTCGTCAAACGTAGTAGCTTTCTCCGACCTCAGCCAATTCCCAAAAGCATCGGACAGCTCCCGGGCATGCTCCAAAAAGGTGCTCTCCCGACTCTTGGTAACACCCCGGAACTTCAACCTGTACGTCTCTGGTTGTAGTTCGTAGCTCTCAGGACAGCCTCCTTGAGTTCCTCATAGATAATACAAGACTCTATAGGCAACGCATCGTAGGCTTTAAGACCCTTGCCTATTAATCTAGAGGATACAAGTGCTGCCCATTTATTCTCTGGCTACTGGTGTTCCTGGCACTTCTTCTCAAAGCGCGTGAACAATTCTGTTACACCACTCTCATCAAACACCGGAACCAGTTTCAATAAGTGCGAGAGAGACTGCTCATGAACACGGTTACCAGCCCCAAGTCTCTGTCCCGTTGTCTCTACTCGCGACTTCTCTACGTCCATGTCGGCACAGTACCTAGTCGACTCAGCTTGAATTTTTGCTAGCTCTATGTGCTCATGACTGATAGTTTTTCTCTCTTCTATCTTGGCTAATTCTATTTGCTGCTGGAGCTCACATGCCCTTTGTTGCTGCTGAAGCTTAGCTAATTCGAGCTGAAGCAATACATCTGGAGTTAACCCTTGAGGAGGTGAAGGTGCTACAATGTTTGAAATTACCGGTGGTCCCCCCAGGGGCAACACACCCTGCCAGTCACCACCCAACTGCGGAAGCGTATCCGGGGTCGGCAAACTACTGGGATGGCTGTGAGTCGAGTGTAGGGGAAGCATGGCCGAAGGGCTCTGAGCACTCAACCCATCTCGCTCACCAGTCACCCTGCCCAGTACACACGTTATCAAGTTATCCCTGGTCATGCTGCTAGTAACCGCATGACCGATAGCTGTGGCCAGGCATTGAAGACCATACCGATCCATACCCTCCAACAGCTCGGCAGAAACAGGCCATTGCAAAAATATCCTAGCATCCTCCTCACAGTTCACCCGATTAACCCATTCATCATGCTGCTGTTCCTCAGTTTCGACATTACGTACTGTGTCTCCATTCTCCTCTGATCCGGTATAAGACATGATGCTCACAAAAATTTCTCACCACAATATTCAGAAAAGAAGTACCCCAAACTCTTATGTAGCACTATTCACTTGCCAAAAATGTCTGAAGACTCTCAAGTGCTATACTATTTTGCCAAAAAAAATTAACGTGCCCACTATATTCCTCAATAAAACAAATGACCACAACAATCCTGCAATTATCTCTTAGTTCACAAGATCCTGGCAAGGTCGCCATTTGTTACGATCCAGGTTCTCAAAGACACAGGGCTCTTCAACATTGGACTAGATAATGGCAAAATGCAACAACGGTAACACTAGATCCAACCCCTGCCTTAAACACTGGAAAACAAAACACCATTACCGCCCTGAGTCGTGCCTGGACAACGAGGTATCCTATGACTCGGTAACTGGTGCACACACACTAGGCTGACGCTCGATGAAACAGCCTATTCTCAAACAGTAAAAGATTACTCGTTAGGTTACACAAAGAAAAGATAAGTAACGTGATTATTTAACGTTACGGTAGATACTCAAATAACTGGCACTCCTGTATTAAAGAAAGTGCAATGCTAGTCCTGCAACATCAACTGGAAACTTCTGAAATAAGTCTGATGCTGGGAAGATGTTCGTAAAGAATCTTGAACAATTATAATGCAGAATACGGGTCACAATAAATACTAGGACATATAGTAATAATAGGCAGGCGAATAATAAAGACTGCGCAAAGGTAGTAATGCTCGACAACTAAAGAAATGCTTCGTGACACAACGCAACAGCCTACTAGGGTTGTGCAACTCAACAACAACCTCGGCTCAAAAGTGCAGTGAATAATAATGTGGCATACATATAATAATGGGGGCTTATCTCTAACCAGTGTCTGCTCGGTTAGCCCTTATTTAGCGGGGTCGGACTTAAGTCCGATACGAGAAAATTGGACTAAATGGCGGGGTCGGACTTAAGTCCGTGGGCGTATTCCCGCCCTAATTTTGGTGGAAAGCAAAACTTGGTGGTCAGGCGGTGTACTACAAGGGCCCACCAACACATCCCCACTGCGTGACCGTGACTAAGTGACCCTCAAGCAGCCATAATGGAAGGTCAAGGTTTGCCCGTGTTCGATTCGGTGGCCGCCAATCCCTAGTGCGTCGCGCCACCCTACTAACCACGCCCGGCTCACCACCCAGAAAGTAGATATCATGCTGAACTCTTCAGAACTTTCTAATAAGCTGTTGGATGAAACCCTCGAAGGTCTGGGTGAGAGTTTTGGTAGTGTGGATGACTCGGAAGACGAAAATAACCCGATCATAGGCTTTCACCCCAAGCATAATTTGCGTGGGGTGGATGTTGTGGTTGATATTGGACAGACCCTTGAGCACATTGGAGACGTTCCTGACGAAGAACATACTGGTGTGGGTGTTGGTAAGTACAATTTATATTTTATAATTGCTTGA
The DNA here is from genome assembly GCA_032716605.1 of Paralithodes platypus. Taxonomy (NCBI): domain Eukaryota; kingdom Metazoa; phylum Arthropoda; class Malacostraca; order Decapoda; family Lithodidae; genus Paralithodes; species Paralithodes platypus. The sequence goes on along the minus strand of CM064487.1, from coordinate 57,049,549 downwards.
AAATGTGATTGCAAGCATTTTATCACCTTACGAGCGGCTGGTGGAGTATATTTCACTGTGCTGCCCAGAGTGTTTTTTTTTTAACCCTAAATGAGGTTGTTCCGTGCTCTTTTTCATGCATAAACAAGACCCAGAGCGTAATACAAGTATGTATCCTGAAATTGCGTAAATTGAGCTTTCCAATGCCACCCGAACCATCCTTTTACGATCACTGGTTGTCTTTCAACGATCATAAAACACGAGTGAAAAAACCCTAAAATACGGTAATTTCCTTATAGAATTCCCTGTGTGGCGAGCGGTCTTGAGGTAATTTATTCTCCTAATCACCGCTCCGCTCTCTCTCAGAGCACATTACGTCCTCAAAATTGCACTCTACAAGAAATTTCCTTTGCATTTATAGCGTATTATTTGCAGGCGTTCGGTAAATTTCTTACGGTAATACAAACAACCAAAGATTGAATATTTGTGCTTGGCATTATATGATTGTGGAGAACAGATGTAGGCCTACCGTATATATTATGTTTTCATATATTATATGATACATGTGTAACATTTTTATATTATCACTACTCTCTCTCTCTCTCTCTCTGTCTCACTCTCTTTGTTTGTACTCCTTTGTCCTCTCTTTGTCTGATGTAGGCCAGGGCACGCCCCTAACTAATCTCTTCCCTCCCAGGGGAAATCACACCTAGCAGATGTTTTTGACCTCCCCTCTCTCTCTGTCTGTCTTCCTCTCTGGGTCTACCTATACTGCATGTGACATTGAAATTGCTTGAGAGTTTGATTGCAAGCATTTTATAGCGTATTATTTGCAGGCGTTCGATAAATTTCTCACGATAACCAGGGTGTATGGTACATTTCTCACGATAATACAAGCAACAACGAAGCTTGGCGAAGATTGTGGTCTACAATATACCTTTTTATAATTGCATGTGACCTTGTAATTGCTTGAAAGTTTGATTGCAAGCATTTTATAGCGTATTATTTTCAGGCGTTCAATAAATTTGATAAATATATCAAAATAAGTCCTGTGGGACTATGAAATAGCTATTATTGGACAAGGACAATATTTTGTTCATCCCTCCACTGGAACATCAACAACAATGTCAACAACGTATCGCCGTCGGCAATCGTAAGATTCAGAGTCGTAAAGATTCCAGGACGAGCTCAATAGAAAATGAATGAATGAAATGAATGAGTGTGCAGTACTGCCAATACGTATAGCGACTTCCGCTAGATCTAGAGACCTTTACTTCGATCTAGCAGCAATGACTTACACTAGCGGTTTTGTTTTGAAATTTCAGAACAATTTCAAAGTGATATTATATGGATTTTGCCAATTCATATTTCTAGTGGTATTTATCATGTCTTACATCTAACAATATATGCTAGCGGATTTAATTTCAATTGGTAACCCTCCCGCTCTAGTCGGCTCCAAGAAAATCGATAATGGTGGCACTTTAGTAAACAGGTGATAAACAAAACAGCATGCGGATCGGTTTGGTGTATCGGTATTATGGTAAGTTGGCTACCTACTATTGTTTATACGATATAGTAAGTAATGATAAGTAAATTATTATATTATATATAAAACAAAAACAAAATTCATGCAAAGCAAGCGAAACAGAGAGAGAGAGAGAGAGAGAGAGAATGCAGAAACTGAACTGAAGAAAGAGTGAAAAAGATATAATCATACAGAAATATTACAAGCAAATAAATGAAATAGAGGGATTAGTTAGAGAAAATAATAATGAGAAATACATAATACGGATGAGGAAGAGGGAAAGCGACAGAGCCAGAGAGAGAGAGAGAGAGAGAGACAGGAGGAGTGGGAGAGATTAGAGAAAATAGAGAGATTGCAAGCATTTTATAGCGTATTATTTGCAGGCGTTCAGTAAATTTCTTACGGTAATACAAACAATGAAAGATTGAATATTTGTGCTTGGCATTATATGATTGTGGGGAACAGATGTAGGCCTACCGTATATATTATTTTTTCATATATACTGTATATGACACATATGTAACATTGTTATATTATCACGACACTCTCTCTCTCTCTTGTCTCTTCCTCTCTGGGTCGGTTACCTATAGCCTACATTTATAATTGCATGTGACCTTGAAATTGCTTGAGAGTTTGATTGCAAGCATTTTATAGCGTATTATTTGCAGGCGTTCAGTAAATTTCTTACGGTAATACAAACAACCAAACCACGAAAGATTGAATATTTGTGCTGCACATCCCTCATACGAAATACCATTCCCACCGTATAGAGAGAATACAGAAACTGAACTGAAGACAGAGTGAAAAAGATATAATAATACAGAAATATTACAAGCAAATAAATGAAATAGAGGGATTAGTTAGAGAAAATAATAATGAGAAATACATAATACGGATGAGGAAGAGAGAAAGGGAGCACAAGAGAGGGAAAGCGAGCGAGCCAGAGAGACAGACAGACAGGAGGAGTGAGAGAGATTAGAGAAAATAATAATGAGAATTACATATACGGATGAGGAAGAGAGAGAGAGGGAAAGCGAGCAAGCCAGAGAGAGAGAGAAAGAGAAACAGACAGACAGACAGGAGAGAGAGAGAGAGAGAGAATACAGAAATAAGGAGAAATAAGAGAAAAATAAGACCGATTACCGAAGGAATACTAGACGCGCGAGAGGCCGAAGTCAGGCCAAAGCGAACGCAACCGAACGCGCCTGGGAAATAGACCAAAAAGTACCTCCTCTTCCTCACCTCTTCCCACCCTCCACACTCATTCATAACATCCATTCATAGACTTATATGGGGAGACGAAGAGTTTCTCTTTCCAAAAATGATCATTTCGTTCGCATTGGAGCCATAGTAACGGCGCTAGGGCGAGTGAAATTGAGCGAATATTTCGGGATTATGCCCGCTGAGCGGTACAGTGTAAAATACCTGACCACCCGCTAAATAAGGGTTAATAAAGTCTAGCTGGGGTATCAAGGCAGGGCAACAATGGGCGAGCATGCGGCTCGTAGCCTAACGTTGTCCGAAGGTGGTATAATGAAGATTACGTTATATGACAGGGATGCTCTCTTGATAAATCTAGGTCTCTAGTACCTAGTTCTATCCTGGCGATCCCTCAGAAGTCAACAAAAAGAGGCAGCACTATGTTGTGAGGGATAGGCTATGGCCCTCTCACACCACAGTGCTGTGCTCGCAAAGTAAACCCACCCGAAGACAACCTAGGCTCCCACAGTACTTGTCGATGTCGTGCAGGGCTTAGCTAACACTGCACACATCGGAGACAACGACACAGTAACCTTACCCCCAGTCTAGCTTTAAATAACTAAGCAGAATCACTTAACACCCTGCCAGGGAGACATATACCGGTCTACAACCTTCCCGAGAGAGGAAACACACGGAAAAGTCCGTCTCTCCAAACCTCATTAAAGCCTAATACATAGAAATATCTGAGAGCTTCGTGTACAATACGACTGGCCGACGGTGAACGTCTATGCTGAAACCAGAAGGGATGTTGAGTTTAATAAAGATTAGAGAATGAGAAAGGAGAAGTCGAGAGAGAGAAATAGTATGCAAAGTGGCGAGTATGGGGGACAGAATTGCAAAGGATGTAGACGATACGCGTGTCAGGCCAGCTCTGAGCTGGTAAAAAACACGAGGCCGCAATGAGCAGGGACTAGTTGACCACCCGGCCGCCAACGCCGTCAGCGCCCAAGCGGGCCGCGTGATAGCTCGCCCCGCTGCCAGGTGTACCCCGTCACCCTCTCTCGCTCGCCTCTCACACAAGCAACATTTATAATATAGCGAATATAAAATACAAGGCGCGGTCACAGACCAAAACAAAGACCATTTCTAGACTGTCTGTGGCAACACGACACTAATAACATAAAGCAGATCATTCTAGGACAACTGTAGCCCATCCCCCCATCCTGGCGAGCGCTAGCGAGCTGCAATGCCCCACGCAACCATTCTGCTAGCGCCGGGAGGCGTCACAGCATGTATGAGGGTGCAAAGGCGGCAGTACGTGTGGAGAGTGAGCAGAGCGAGTTCTTTGACCTGAAGGTTGGTTTGAAACAGGGGTGTGTGATGTCCCCGTGGTTGTTTACTGTATATATGGATGGAGTCATGATAGAAATACTATCAAGAGCAGTGGATGTTGGTGTATAGCTGAAAAGGGAAGGAATTGAGTGGAAGCTACCTATACTGCTGTTTGCAGATGATACAGTTCTGATGAGTGATAATGAATGGGAGTTGCAGGATCTGGTAAATGAGTTTGGAACAGTGTGCGAAAAACGGAAGTTGAAGGTAAATGCGGGGAAGAGCAAGGTTATGGTCTTCGAAAGGGGTGAAGTCACAGAGTGTGAGGTGAAGCTGAACGGTCAGGCTATGGAGATCGTCAACTCTTTTAAGTATCTGGGCAGTGTGTTGAGTAAAGATGGGACTATGGATGAAGAGGTGTGGGAGAGGGTACAACAGGGGAAGAGGGTTGTAGGAATGCTGAAAGCAGTAACAAGAAATAGGGTGGTCAGTATGGAAGTGAAGAAGTCCTTGCATGACAGTGTGGTAATCCCGACACTGACTTACGGAAGCGAAGCATGGACGTTGGTTGAGAAACTCAGACCAAGAGTGAGAGCATGGAAATGAATTACCTAAGAAGTGCGTGCGGAGTTACATGGAGGGATAGACAGACTAATGAGGAAGTAAGAAGGAGGTGTGGTGTGGAGGTAGATGTGCTGGAAAGTGTGAAAAGGAACAACTTGAGATGGTTCGGCCATATGGAACGTATGGAAAGCGTAGAGAATGACTAAAGCAGATGTCACACTATGCCGATTTAAGTGCCCGACGCTCCACGACTTAAGGATCGGGAGCAGGTCTTTGCCTACATCGCCGCGCGACGTGGGTGGGCGCCTACTCAAGAGAGCCGTCGGGAGAGGTCATCAGGGGCCTCAGGAAAATTTTGACATGCACAACTCTCATGAGTTGAGTCGGCGGCTAGTAAATTGGCGGGACGGTGACGGTAGGCAGGTGGCGTCGGGCGGCATCCAGTAGGCGTCAGACGGTACAAGGGTGTCGACCTGTCTGCGTCAGACGCCGCTTATAAGGTAGTTCGCCTTCAGGCAGCGACCCGGTAACGCCCAGGCGCCGTCATAGGTGGAGGGCATACCGTGAGTCCGCGACCTGGCAACATCGCACGGGACATCGTTGATAGATGGTTTTTTGGGGTGTTTTGTTTTAACCTTGATGGAGGTCTAGCGAGGAAACTAAAAAATAAATTAGTATATAAATAAATAGACCCCTAAAATAACCACTGTCCCCTTAATCCGATCCCATGAACGAGTGACTATATATAAACCCTTTCAATAGCGGTGGCGTTTGTTTTGCCATAGTTATGCCATACTTAGACGATTTTATGCAGCTTAAGAACAGTCTGTGGGAGTTAAGAGAGATAAATGAGAGGAATGGAGGTCTTGTGATTGCTACAGGCCCGTTGTAAGCATAATACAATAACCTAATAGTTGCCAGACTATAACGAGAGAGATGTCACCGGTACTGAAAGGGTTAACTATAGATGGCCTTGTTTTACCAATTACTCAAACAAAAATAACACTTAATTAAGGGGAGATGGGCGCATTTGTTTGCTCAAACTTTGTTTTATTAAGTTTTTAGTTTGCTCCCTAGATCTCAAACTTAACCCCCCCCCCCCCCACACACACACACACACACACACACAAACGTCGCCTCCGACGGACCGGTTTGCCTCGGTCGGACCAAGTGTGACGGAGTAGGGGTGCAGTGTGACAGGGTGGCTGTCCATCGCCGCAGTAGTATCTATCGGCGCCGCCCTACCTCCTATAGGAGCCGCTCGTCAGGAGCATTGTCGCCAACCAGTTTGCGTGTTACGGCGCATGACGTCACCCCAGCGGCGTCATTTATCTTTTTTACGACCGGCACTACGAAATAAACAAGGGCACTTAATATTGGACTAGAAGATAGGCTATATCTGCAACAACGGTACGCTAATTCCAAACCCTCGAACTATTAAGCCGGTGAACAAAACACTTAAACCCTCCAGAGTTAATCTACTGGATAACGGGGTATCAATTAACTGGGTTTAGTGCACTTCTACAAAGGCTTTCCAGTGACGGCAAAGCCAGTGTAGATCACCACGACTGGGCCAAAAGCGGGAACATACACCTCAAAGTGCCTGAGCGCCAGCACAATGGCCAGAATCTCCTTCTCTAACACTGAATAGTTCTTTTGTGCTGAGTTGAACTTCTTGGAAAAGAAACTTACTGGGTGTTCCACACCTTCTGTGTCTGTTTGCAACAAGACGGCACCAGCCCCTACACCGCTAGCATCTGTCGCTAGCTGAAAAGGTCTTGAGAAGTCTGGGGCCCTGAGTATGGGGTGAGTGCACAAAAGATGCTTCACCAGTGAGAATGCTTTCTCACACTCAGGTGCCCCCCCAAACTGTTTCGTCTTTGCAAGTAGGTCAGTCAGAGGAGCCAGCACCGAGGAGTATCCGCGGATGAATCTGCGATAATACCCAATCATGCCCAAGAACCTAATGATTTTTCGCTTGGTGGTCGGCCTGGGGAACTGGTTAATAGCCTGCATCTTGGTTTGGGGGGTGCACACCTGGCCTAACCCTACCACAAACTCTAAGTACTGCACAGTTGCCCGAACAAAATCGCATTTTCCCAGATTGACCACCAAATGAGCCTCACTCAGCCTCCTGAACAATGCCCCGATGTGCTCGCAATGGCTTTCAAAGTCATCATCGTAGATTATTACATCATCTAGGTAAACAGTGCAGTTAGGGATCTCCACCACTAACTCATTCATCAGGCATTGGAAGGTTGCAGGTGCATTCTTCAACCCATACGGCATAACGTTGCAACGGTAAGTGTTCCCATCCACCACAAACCCACACACCAGCTTCGCCCGCTCAGACAACGGCACCTGCCAGTAACCTTTGACAAGATCTACCTTGGTCAGGTAACGTGCACACCCGATCTTGTCAACACTGTCATCTACGCGGGGAAGAGGGTAGGCATTGGTGGGGGTTAAGCCGTTCAACCGCCTGAAGTCAATGCAAAACCTGACCTTGCCGTCTGGTTTAGGCTGCAGAGTGACGGGAGATGTCCACCTAACCGCCCCTTTTTCTATCAGCCCCCTCTCCAACGTGTAACCTAATTCCGCTCGGAGAGCCGGAAGTTTAATGGGAGGTACACGATAGGGCACTGATTAAAAGGGGGGGTGGTCTCCAACGTCTACATCGTGCACCGCATGAGTTGTGAGGCCTGGGTGCTCGGCAAAAACAGTGGGGTATAAACTGAACAGGTGCTGGATCGCTGCACGCTGTTGCTCAGGCAGGTGCTCAAGCGCTTCCACAGCCACCTGACTCGTGTTCCCCGCCCACTGATCCACCGAGACATGACAATCCCAACTTTCCTCCACCTGTGCCTCACTGCCCCCCTCTCCATCTCCACCTTGGCCGCTGCAGACCAACACAGGGACAGTAGGCTGCTCAGGTGGGTACCTAACGAACTCTTTTAACAGGTTCACATGACAGAGCTGATTCTTCTTCCGCCTATCCGGAGTAGCCACAAGGTAATCTAGGTCAGATAACTTCCTCACGACCTTCTAAGGATCGACATACTTAGCAGACGGGGGATGGCCTACTAAGGGCAATAAGACCAAAACCTCCTGTCCTACCACAAACTCCCGGAGCTTTGCTTTGATGTCATACCGATCCTTCATCAAGGCCTGATTACCTACCAAATTTCTCCCTGCCAACTCCAGGCTTTTCAGCATCCTGTCTCTACTCTCGAGGACATACTTAATTAGAGAACATGGCGGCACAGTCCCTTCCCAGATCTCTCTCACCATGCTCAGAGGACCTCTAACCTGATGCCCAAAAACTAACTCGTTGGGGCTTAACCCAAGGATTTCCCCAGGTACCTCTCGTGCCGCAAACAAAACGTACGGTAGCCCCAGGTCCCAATCCTTGCCATTCTCCAAACAGTAGCACCGCAACATGCTTTTCAAAGTAGAATGCCATCTTTCCAACACCCCTTGACTCTCTGGGTGATAAGCTGAAGAGACAACCGTATTGATCCCATGCTGCTGCATGGTCTGTTTAAAGAGAGTGGACGTGAAATTTGACCCTTGGTCCGACTGAATTTCCTGCGGGTACCCGTATCTCGAGCAATACAACAGCAAGTTTCGCACAACAGTTTTAGACTTGCCATTTCTCATAGGGTATGCATCAGGGTAGCGAGTGGAGACGTCCATGAGGGTTAGCAAAAATCTGTTGCCTGCACTAAGTGGGAGGCAGAGGGCCTACCATGTCAATGACAACCTTGCTGAAGGGAGGACCAATAGCAGGCACTGGGTCCAACGGAGCCTTAGGTATGCTCTGGTTCGGCTTTCCCACCCTCTGGCAGGTACCACACATAGCCACCCAGGCCGAAACTTGGGCTTTAATACCTGGCCACCAGAACAACCTAGATAACGAGGCCAACGTTTTACTCACACCCAAGTGACCTGCCAACAGAACATTGTGCGCCAACCGCAACAGGCTATCACGGCACTTTTCAGGTACAACCAACTGGTCAACCACTCTTGCCCCACCATCCCAACTACGTCTGGGATCCAAAAAACGGCAATACAGAATTCCCCCAACATGAAAAAAATCTCCCGGCTTTGCATCCCCGTCCTCATCGAGTTCTATAGCCCCGTTCCCACAACTCTCAATCCCAGGATCTTCTATTTGCAACCGACATATATCAGAGGGTGCCAACCTGTCCAAATGCTCCTGGAGCAACTTGTGGCCACCCCCAATTCTGGGCTGCTCAAGCCTTGCCTGCTTCACCTGGGAACGTTTCTGTCGCGGAGTGCTAACACGCCCTACCATGTCACTAAGGGGGACAGGTTCTGGGGCCACTTCGGACCTCAAAATGGGTGCAAGTACCGAGTCACCAAGGAGTGTCGCTGGGTCCAAACTCTCAACCCGACCACCAGCCTTGACTTTCTCCTTCCGACCCTTCCTCCGCTGGTCTGAACCCTGGGTACTAGGCTGTTACACCTGAGTGGACTGAGACCTGGTGACAGCACACACCATCTGCGGCATCTGGCACCTCTCGATCCACTCTTGCCCCTCCCTACTTGTGTCGGCCGCCCTCTCGGCAACGACTAAGGGTGGAACCTCGGAAATAGGCACCGCAAAGTCGTTACCGAGAAGGAGGGCGACCCCCTCAACTGGCAATTTCTCCACAACACTCACATCCAACTCCTGTGTCACACCGTCCACCTCAAGCTCCACTCTGACCAGCGGGTAAGACTGCGTAGCATTGATGCCTTGAACCACCACAACCCGAGCCGCATTAATAGGCTTGCCAGTGAAGTTCTTAATAAGTGTCTGGGAAGCGCCCGTATCACGCAGCAACTCAAGCCTATGCTCCACACCAGCCCACCTCACAGTGCCGTGCCCCCTATGACCACAAAAAGCATCTCGGACGGGTGACGAGCCCTCCTGCTGCTTCTGCACCGACTGTGACTTCGCAACCGACTGTTTACCCCGGGCAAACGCGGAAGACCTCAAAGACACACCGATGTTGCTCACTAGTGACACCACTGCTGTAGGTGGTGTGCTCGGACATGAGCGCGCAATATGCCCCTTCTCATGACACTTGAAACACTCCACTTCGCTCTTGGACTTCCTCTGAGGTGAGGAAGGGCCCTGGTCTTTCTTTAATGGGAAGGGTTTCGACTTGGGATCAAAATTGGCACCAGTACTCTTAATAGGATAATTTGTTGTGTCATTAATTCGGGGGGGGGTGGAGTGGTACGCCCCTGGTTACCTGCCTCAGCTCTCTGAGCAGACCCGCACCCACGAATCAATGACAACCTGAGGTCAGCCAGCTCAGCCGCCTACTGCAGAGTTTTAGGTTGCGTTTCTTTCAGGTTAACAGTCAAGTCACTGCCAGTACATTTGAAAAATTGTTCTAACAACACTAGTTGCTTCACTGTATCAAATGTAGTTGCCTTCTCCGACCTTAACCAATTCTCAAATGCATCTGACAGCTTTCTAGCGTGTTCCTGGAATGTACTTTCCTTTCTCTTAGGAACAGCCCTAAACTTCAGCCTATAGGTCTCTGGCTGTAGCTCATACGCCCTCAGGACAGCCTCTTTCAACGCCTCATAATTCACGCAGGAATCTAGGGGCAAAGCATCGTACGCCTTGAGTGCTTTCCACGTCAATCGTGATGAAACAAGGGCTGTCCACTTCTCCTCGGGCCATTGGTGCTCCCAGCACTTTTTCTCAAAATGGAGAAAGAATTCTGTAACTCCTAACTCATTAAACACTGGAACCAACTTTAGTAGATGCGACAGGGACTGGTCATGGGGTCGACCCCCCTGGACGAAACGGTTCCCCGTCACCTCTACACGAGTTTTCTCTAGGTCAACATCGGCACAATACCTTGCAGACTCATACTTGAGCTCAGCCTCTCGCTGCTGCTGCTGCTGCCTGAGCTCAGCCTCTCGCTGCTTGAGCTCAGCCTCATACTTATACTTGAGCTCAGCCTTTCGCTGCTCGAGCTCAGCCTCTCGCTGCCGCTGCTCGAGCTCATCCACATGCTTCCGCTGCTCGAGTTTGGCGAGCTCGAGCTGGAACAACATCTCGGAAGACAAACCCTGAGGAGGGGGTGCTACTACCGGGGACCCACCCCGTGAGACACCTAGAGGCATACCCAACCGCCAGCGAACATCGGCCTGCGGGAACGTACCCGGCTCCGGAACCCGAGGGGGCGCCATGATAGGAGTTGAGTGGAATGGGGGCTGGGATGAAGGTGCTCCAGCTCCCGCTCCACCCAAACCCCCATGCACCCCACCCATCACACAGGTAACCAGCTCACTTCTCGACAAACCGCTAGTACCAGAAAACCCTAAGACCGTGGCCATACACTGCAGTCCGTACCGGTCCAGCCCCGACACCCGGTCCGCCGACACAGGCTCCTCCAAAAACCTCCGAGCATCCTCCTCATTGTTCACCACCCGAACGCCGTTAACCAACTCCACCTTCTCCATCTCCTCGCCTGTCTCTCGCACTGTGCCCTCACTATGCTCAGACCCGTCCAGTGACATGATGGAGTCAGCAAAAAAAAATCCCAAGTCAAGACAAAAGTAGCCAAACTCTCGCGTAGCTTTATTCACAAAAAAATATTCGAAGATGTTTTTGAGTTTATACTAGGTCACCAATAAACTCCAAAAAGTTTCATATATCCTCAAAACAATGGCCACTGCCAACACTGCGAGAAATAAATTCAACCCCAAATGGCAATAAGATTTCTCCAAAAAAAACTGCAATATTCAGTTCACTATATACTGGACTAAGGTCGCCATTTGTTACGACCGACCGGCACTACGAAATAAACAAGGGCACTTAATATTGGACTAGAAGATAGGCTATATCTGCAACAACGGTACACTAATTCCAAACCCTCGAACTATTAAGCCGGTGAACAAAACACTTAAACCATCCAGAGTTAATCTACTGGATAACGGGGTATCAATTAACTGGGTTTAGTGCACTTCTACAAAGGCTTTCCGGTGACGGCAAAGCCTACTCACAACAGGAGTACTTTACGTTAATAAAATGCTCTCAAGTAATAACAATGCTTAAATAAACTATAACAAGATTTAATAAAGGAGTATATGCTTACGTTAACTTTAGTGTGAGTCTGAACTCAACACTAAACTCTTCAATGCTCTATGAAAACACTGGAAGTCTAGTCCTACAGCAAACAGATATGGAATCTTCTGAAAACGTCTGATGCTCTAAGATGCTCGTCGAATATAGAACAGAAATAATGCAGGGGCAGGACACCAAAGCGTGTATCTTAAATTCACCAACAAGTAGGATACATATATATAAAACAAGGGAGTGCAACAACTCTGTGACAGCCCTAATAATAGCCACTCAAAAACAGTACTTCCTTAGCCAACGTAACAGCCAAACTGGGTTGTGCACTATGCATCAACCTAGGCTAAAATAAGGCGTGAATAATTCCTAAAGCATACGCAGTTAAAGTTAATAAACACAATGCTGTCTTTCTCACTAATAAAGTCTAGCAGCGGCATAAAAGGTACAAGGAGTCTAGGCAGAGTGCAAGCATGCTCGTAGCCTACTGTCTCCCCTTGAACAGATTTCCCCTAATGTTCCGTTAAGTGACTAGGAGGCTCTCTTGGTAAGTCCAGATCTCAAGTACCTGGTCTTACCCTTGCGCTCCACAAAGGTCAACAAAATGAGGTAGCAAGCATACAAGCAAGAGTAGGCAAAAGCCCTTTGCTTGTATACTGCTACGCTCGCAAAGGAAAAATATGCACAAGGGTTACAGGCTACCTAGCTCCGTCAAAGTCATACAGGCTCTGACTTGCCATATACATAACTCAGACAACGACCAAAGATACCCTCCACTGTCTAGCATTAAATAGTAGGAAAGAACAACCCAATAATTTGAAGCACCCAATACTATGATACCATGTGACTATGACTCTAATAATCCCTAAAGCTAGTGCAAAACATGTATGTGAGAACTGGTGCTGGTAATACGACTGGCCGACTATGGAAGTCGTATGCAGAACCAGAAGGGATAAGTAATTGAATAAAGACAAGAAGTATGGAAAATAAGTTCAGAGAGAGAAAGAGTAGTAAAGAGGGTTAGATTGGGGACAGATTGCAAGGGACGTCTAGGACCAAGCACAACATACCAAGCTCTGAAGAGGCACGTGGGAAGGATGCCCGCACCACCGAGCTAAGACAGCGGCCCCCAATCACAGACAACTATGTCATGAAGAGCAGGCGTCATATGACATGCCAGGCCCGCCAGCCAATCACGAGCGGATGGCACAGCCCAAGCGAGGGATGCACACGTACATACACACGCACACACTACCACCTCGCTGCTCCTTCTCGCTCTCTCTCCTTGCAATTCACTCTACATATTTTATACTCTATCAATGATATAAAATACTTCCAAGTGTCACAGACAAGAATAAAGACCACCACTGATCTGTCTGTGACAACATGAACACTAAGAAAGAAAGAACATCGTTCTACGATTATTATAGCCCATTTCACTGCCCTGGCGAGCGCTAGCGAGTACGAGTACATTCTGGCAAGCTGGCCAGAGTAACATCTTCCTTAGGTCTTGCATGGTTGCCACTCGACCCCTTCCAGTTGCCGTTAGGCGGCATGCCCGTCCATACTGCCCGCCGTGGGCATCCCGCACCTCTATCACCCACGATACTCAGCAGTAGTCTCCCCCTTGTATCGCCACTCCTTAAGTCGTGGAGCGTCGGCACTTAAATCGGCATAATGTGACACTTGCTTTAGAGGGTGTACGAGAGCGAGGTGGAGAGACAAAGGGAGAAATAGACCGAAAGAGAGGTGGAAGGATGGAGTGAGGAAGTATATGAACGAAGGCGGTGCTGGTTGGGGGGAGGGGCATCGACTGACCGGGGACAGAGGTGCATGGGGGCGGTTCGATCGTGGCCACCCTTTCGGGGATCACGGCGTCAGGCAATAGATAGATAGATAGGCTTATTTCATAATTCGCACATTTTACGCTCACTTGGACCTAACGATCTTCGATCTATATCTCCATTATCTAATTATCTCCCTTATTAATGGACAGAATTATATGTTGATTGATGTCATTTTAATAATTGTTTAGTTTCTAATGCCGTGGAAATGAAAACAAATAATGTCCTACCATTACATTAATAATTATTATGACAAAAGAATATATTATAAATTTCCCCCGTCTTTTATTCAAGCCGATCTAGGCTATTGAAAATTTATGTTTCAGAAATTTAAGTCTGTTTCATAACAAGCTTAATTTTGCTCACGTTATCGTTATCGATCGCTTTCACTTCTCACTGAAGAGTCAGGAACATAATTTTGTACATGTTTTTAATCGACTTGTGTCATTTTGCTCATTATGTGTTAGTGGTATAATTAGTTTATTTAGCCCATCAAATCAGAAATTATTCACAGATTCCATTGAGAGCAAATAACAAATATAATTTTTGTTTTTATTAATATCACCACAACACCAAACACCTCCAATGAAATTAATGAAAGCATATAATTGTGATCCACCAGGATTCGAACCCAGGTTATCACACACAGATTTTTAGACATCTTAACCATTACACCACCAAGACGGTTAAAGGTTTATGAACACGCCTACGACTTACTATCCATTCTCGAATACTCGATAATAATCTAGCCATGTTCATATTCCCACCGCACTATGGTAGCCTAATACTTAAGTGAGAGGAAGGAATATGCATGGGGCACAGCTCATTTAGAACTGCCTTGCTACGAAATATCGCTTAACCTACTGATAATCTATTTTTTATTAATATCACCACAACACCAAACACCTTCAATGAAATTAATGAAAGCATATATGTGATCCACCAGGATTCGAACCCGGGTTTTCACATACAGATTTTTAGACACCTTAACCATTACACCACCAAGACGGTTAAAGGTTTATGCACACGCCTACGACTTATTATCCATTCTCGAATACTGGATATTAATCTAATCATGTTTATATTCCCACCGCACTATGGTAGCCTAATGTTTAAGTGAGAGGAAGGAATATTCATGCAGCACAGATCATTAACCCATAAAAGGCGAGCTGTGTGTATTGAACACCACTGTTCTGGGCGACGATATTAGGCTCCATTCATGCCTATAATCGTCATTTTACGATAAACATCGTTATTACTTATTCATATGCGCCTATTTTACCTTCACTATGAAGATAGTAACCTGTAACAACATTAAAACAAGTGGGAATAATGTTTTTATGGTCAAAATCGCGAATAAACGTGGAGCAGCCCATTCATGAATTGTGGAGCAAATTGAGGCAGCCCCTCCCTTCGCAAGGCCTCAAGCCTGACTGACTCACTCACTCACACTCTCCCTTACGCAACACACTCGCTAGTCATATGACCACACCATAGAACCGGCTTGGAGATGCTTACACGAAAATATACCAACGAATTAGGGAATAATAGGAAAAATAGGTGATAATTGAAGGGGGGAGGGGAAAGGGGGGAAGGAGGGGATGTGGAGGAGTGATATGAAGTATAGAGGAAAAAAACAATGTTTTAAGTGCTACTGGGGCCTTTTAAAATGATTTATTTAGACCTTCCCTCTTATGAGTTTTGTCGCCGTTGCCCAGTAAAACTTCTTAAGAGCTTTCTTGCCGTTGCCGGGTTAAGAACGGCCTCGCTACGAAATATCCCTGAACCTACTGATAATCAATTTTCTATTAACCCCTTCAGACTCATATGACACAGAGGTTGCCAGATTAACAATAATAACTAGAGTTCTCTCACTCTTATAATTACCTCTCCAAAATTAGTTTTCTGCCCACAGCTAACTCAAAGACAACTGCAGAGGTTGAAGTAACTAAACTAAAGGTTTCTAAATACCCCTGATGGTAACAAAGGCTTTAAAGTATCCCTAATCGGCTCAAAATCGCGTCATATGTCGGAGAGGGTTAATATCACCACAACACCAAACACCTCCAATGAAATTAATGAAAGCATATATGTGATCCACCAGGATTTGAATCCGGGTTATCACTCACAGATTTTTAGACACCTTAACCATTACACCACCAAGGCGGTTAAAGGTTTATGCACACGCCTAGCCTACGACTTATTATCCATTCTCGAATACTGGATATTAATCTAATCATGTTCATATTCCCACCGTACTACGGTCTCTGTTTTCTAAAGGGTCACCGAAGTTACGATGTTTTCGATCTGTTTTCTACAGGGTCGTTGCAATTTCGATGTTTTCATAAGGTTAAATATGGTTTAATATTATATTTTGAAGAAGTTGGGTCACAAGCGAGTCACAAAGAGTTATGCAGAGTTCAACTAGAGTCAAGACAAGTCACGAAGAGTCAACAAGAGTCAACATGTGTTGACACGAGTCTACACGTATGTCCTTCGGATTCGTGACGGGGACAAGTAATTTCATGCAGGTTTGAAATTTCTAGGCCACGTCACGAGTATCCAGGACACACCCCGATACCAACAGTACTCACACGAGTGTAACACGAGTCACGAAGAGTCACAAACAGTATGCCAGAGTCATTGCCGAATATGGAAATTTCATCACTCGTGTTGGACTCGGGCACCGACTCGTGTATGTATGATGATGGCTTTAAGCATGGTTCACACATACAAGAGTCGGTGCCCGAGACCAGCACGAGTGAACGATGGGTGACACTCTTCGTGAGTCTGGCAAGAACCAGCCCGAGCAGGTCACTGTTCCCGATTCACAAAGAGTCAACAAGAGTCTGTACGTGTTCATCCAAGAGTCAGTATGAGTCATGGAGAGTCAACAAGAGTCACAAAGAGTGTAACACGAACCCAACACGAGTTGAGGAAGTTTGAAAAATAACGGTCAAATTCCAGGGTACGAAAACAAAGTCGGTTCGAGTCGACACGAGTCAACAAGAGTGTAACAAGAGTGTAACAAGAGTCACGAAGAGTGCCGTCATCTGGGGTGTCATCGGACAGGTGGACAACTTCGGACATTTTGGATAATATGTAAAAAAAATAGAATAGAGAGTACAAAGGAGTACAAAGGAGTACAAAGGAAATCAAGCAACAACAGATCTAGTGACCCTTCTAGGTTGCTTGTCCTCCAAAACACTGAGGATCAAGTGTCCAAACAGTGGTTTAGAGTGGGTAAGGGAACATTGGAAAGAGAATTACTGCCCTGGAACTAATGTCCTTGGCAGGATTAGGAAGTTAGTAGGGGACATATGGGTTAGTAACTGAGGGGGGGATAAAATAAAGTTATTCATTTACAAACGCAGTCAGTCGCGGGTTTGATGAGAGATATTTGTCTAGACGGAGTTTAAATGAATCAACGGTGATGCAGTCTATAACGTTTCGGGGAAGCCCATTCCACAAGTTGACAACTCGATTGAAGAAGAAATTCTTAGATTCGTGCAAGTTAAAAGATTTACCAATAATTTTGCAACCGTTTCCCCGCGTGTAATTAGATTGGTCGATAGTGAAGTACTTACTACAGTTCATATTGTCGATGCCTTTGATGATTTTGAACACTTGAATTAAGTCACCTCTTAATCTGCGCTGGGTTAAAGGAAATAGATTTAATTCTCTAAGACGCTCTTCGTATGGTTTGTTCTTTAGGCTAGGTATCATTTTGGTAACTCTACGTTGAACTCGTTCTAGCTTGTTTATATCTTTTTGGTAATAAGGGCACCAGGATTGAACGCAGTATTCCAGAAGAGGGCGGACTAAGGAATTGTAAAGGGTTAGGATAACTTCTTTGGATTTATGCTCAAATGACCTGCCTATAAAGCCAATTATTTTGTTTGCCTTCTTAACAACTTCTGAACATTGTTGACTCGGTTTTAGGTTACTCGATATTGTTACTCCCAGATCGGTTTCTCTGTTTACATTCTTAAGCTGAGTGCCATTCATCGAATAGTTTGCTTTCTCATTTAGGTATCCGACATGTAGTACTTTACATTTATCCGCATTGAAACTCATTTGCCAAATTTGGGCCCAACATGACAATTTATCTAGATTGTGTTGCATATCGTCAACTTGTTCTTTTGAGAGTACGCTATTTGCAATTTTTGTATCGTCAGCAAATTTTGAGATTGTACAGGTGAGACCCTCATCTATGTCGTTGATGTAAATTAGAAAGAGAATTGGTCCTAGTACCGATCCCTGGGGTACCCCGCTACTTACATTGGTCCATTTAGATGCCTTACCGTTTATGACTACCCTTTGCTTTCTGTTGCTGAGCCAATTTTCAATCCATTTCAACACACCGTCTTGTATTCCATGCGCTTTTAGTTTTAGCAGTAAACGTTTGTGGGGAACTTTGTCAAAGGCCTTTTGAAAATCAAGGTATATAATATCTACAGCTTTACTCTCATCGTTGAGGTTGAGGATATCGTGGAAGAAGTCTAAGAGGTTTGTTAAACAGGAACGTTTTTTACGAAAGCCGTGTTGAGTATCTTTAAGTATGTTATTTTCCTCTAAGTGATTTACGAGTCTGTCTCGTATGACCGTTTCTAGCATTTTACATACAACTGAGGTTAAGCTAATTGGACGATAGTTACTGGGTAGGGATTTGCTGCCTTTTTTTAATATCGGTGTTACGTTGGCTAGCTTCCACTAGAAAGGATAATTGGGTAAAGGATAATAAGGAGAGAAAGGATAATTGGGTTGTGAAAAACAAATGTGTAGTATTTAAGAGGAATGTTGTAGGATAAACTTATAATGTAAACCCATTTACGTAATGTGTGGGAAAAATTAGTGAATATGAAACAAAGAAAACCATATTTTTGTTTATGCGTGTCAAACTTCTACCGACCGTAAGTAGTGGGATGTTGTGAAGACAATTGACCTACACCAGATTGTTCTACAACTATGTGAGAGGGCATACACATAATTATTTTTTCCCCAAAGTCCATAGTATACTGCTTATGGCCATTACAAGATACTTTTCATGGTTTCCCAGATTTATTGGGGTGACTTCGTATGTGATTTCGGGTGACATCGGACATTACTAAAAGTAAATGTAGCGGCAAGTATGTATGTATGTATGTATGTATGTATATACTCATGCACACGCCGTAGCTGGGGGTGGCCGACTCGAGACAGGCCGAACAGAAACAACATTTAAAGTTCCAATATGTATGGTTTGTTACCACTTTCGCGTTCCCTCACCCCTTTCTCTGTCTCGTCTAGTAGATGAAATTTACAAGGGGAGAAGGATTCCTAGCCTACCATCCCCAGAAGGACAAGTAGGACAGTAAAATAGACAGATAGAAAAAAGTAAATAAAAAGTATATAGTACAAATATGTAGAAAAAATATATAAAGAAAAGAAATAGTGCAAAACATTTCATAAATTGTCCCACACATTATCGCTTGCTTAGACCAATTAAATTACCTCTTCCCCTCTATCAATCTACTGTATTTATCTTCTGTATCTAATTATCTTCCTTATTTATAACCAGAATTATTTGTTGTTTCATGTTTTTTTAATAATTATTTAGTTTCTAATGCTATAGAATGGACAAAACTACTATCCTACTATTACATTAATAAATATTATGAAAAAAAGCAAATACAAACATTCCCCCTTTCTTTTATGTAAGGCTGAACGTATGATTCCGACACCTTATATGTTCAGAGAGTATAGGCTTATTTCATAATTTGCACATTTTACGCCCACTTTGACCTAACGACCTTCGATCTATCTATTCCCATTATCTAATTAATAAACATTATTATATGTTGATTGATGTCATTTTGATAATTGTTTAGTTTCTAATGCCCTGGAAATGAAACGAATAATGTCCTACCATTACATTAATCATTATTATGACAAAAGAATATAATATACATTTCCTTACCCCCCCCCCCCAGTCTTTTCTTCAAGCCTATTTAGGCTATTGACAATTTATCAGAAAGTTAAGTCTCTGTTTCATAACAAGCTTATTTTTGCTCACATTAGCGATCGCTTTCATAATTTTGTACATTTTTTTAATCAACTTGTGTCATTTTGCTCATTATGTGTTAATGGTATAATTAGTTTATTTAGCCCATCAAATCAGAAATTATTTACAGATTCCATAGAGACGAAATAACAAATATAAAAGCTGATAAATAAGGGAGATAGCTAGATACAGATGGAAATGAATACAGTATAGAAATATAAGTAATAGAGAGAGAGAAAGCAGATGACAGGGAAAATTATAATAAGAAATGTACACAAATAACACTAGCGGTCTCTGTTTTCTAAAGGGTTACCGAAGTTACGATGTTTTCAATCTGTTTTCTAAAAGGTCTTTGCAATTTCGAAGTTTTCATATGGTTAGATATGGTTTAATATTATATTTTGAAGAAGTTGGGTCACAACCATTGTCGCCGAAATCGCACAACGGTCGCCCTCGAGTCGCCCATGTTTGCCCAGATTCGCCGTAAATTTTGAGCATACCCAAAAAACGGCTGCGAATTCAAAATGTTGGCGAATGTTGTGCGACATTTGCCTTTTTGTCTCACTTCATTCGCCCTTGGTCGCACTATAGTCGCACAATTCGTACCCTTGTCCCCGTATTCGCCAGTACCGGCGAATGTCGGGCGAATGTTGTGCGAATGCCGAGCGAATATTGGGCGAATATGGGCGATTGTGGGCGAATGCCCTGCGAGCTATGGAGCGAATATGGCGAATTGTCATTATTGGCAATGCTGCTTGTGAGCGAATTCGCTCGATTATGGCGACTACCGTGCGGTGATTGTGCGAATGCAGTGAGTGTTTCAGCGAATATCAGCTAATGCAACACGACAAAAGGGCGACATGGGTCGAATGAGGGCGAATGTAGGTCGAATGAGGGCGAAAGTTGGGCACAGAAATCATATCGGCGACGCCGCGACCCTTGCGATAACACTATCTATGGTCGCTCCAGTTTCACTGAAACATATACTGTATATACATCAGTCGTGTGAGGTGGTCATTACCCTAGTTCTGACGACCGCGATCACACGTACCTACACCCGTCCGCGCACCCATTTTCATCATGCCACGAACACAAAAACCTAAGAAGGCAGTGAAGAAGGCCCCAAACAAGAAATCCACAACGAAGGCCAAGAAGATGGACACAACCCAAGACCCCCAACCAGGCACCAGTACGGAGATCGAAAGACCTGCAACTCCATCCCCTTCTACGTCCCAGTCATCGCACTCTGGCTCACCAATATCACCACCGCAGGAACTGAAAGAGGAGAGCCAAATTGAGCGTGTGGTAACAACTGAGGAGGAACCCGATCATAACAACTTCTCTGATTCGACGCCTCCTCCAGGCAAGAAAAATTATGTGGCGTTCACCGACAAACAGAAGCAAGACCTGGTGGACTGGTTCCAGGAAAGACCATTCCTGTATGATAAGGGACTGAAGGCCTTCAGGAATAGGGAAAAGAAGGAGGCCTCCTACGACGAGAAGGCCAAATCTTTCAACGTAACTGGTAAGTTGAAAACATCAAAGTGAGTGTTTGTGTGAAACTGTGCAATATTGTTTAGAATAAAAAAAACGTGTTTTTCATATCAAATAAAATTGACATTGTGTGCAAAACAGTGTTCGTTTATGATAACGTAATTAATTGGGTGCCCTGGTATCAAGAACTTTGTTATTTGCATATTTTGTTATTGCACAGATCATGCAAACACGCGTGAATTGTGTAAACACTCTTATATGTGATATTTTGTGCTTTTACAAGGGTACTATCATACCCTGTGTGCAGATGCTTTTTGTGAAAGATTTCATCTTTTATATATATAACAGACCTACATATGACCAGTTTAAAGTGACATAGAATAATAGCTGTTGTTGATCGCCAGCAAATTTTTTCGGTGTCATAGGTTTTCAATACATTTCAATGTATACGTTTATTAACTCTTGTATTTTTCTTCTTCAACAGTCCCTCAACTTAGACTGTGGGTGAAGGGAATGAAGACTCGGTACGGCAAGCTGAGCAACGTGAAGTCTGGCCAGAAGGCAAAGTACCCCACCAAGAGGGAGACATGAATTCTGGCCAACTTCAGTTTCCTCTTTCGCCACATTGCCAGGGTCATGGGACGCACAAACGAGGAGATAATTAAGCGTATTTCTGTAATATTTCTATAAAAAATCAGGTATTTCATTGATTCGTCATTAAATTTTGAAAACATATTTTTTCTTACAACGTAATAAATTGGTGTTATCAAGAGAAGAACATTGTACAGATCATTATTTAGGTTTTTTTGAAACTATTATTTTAATGTTTATTTATTCAGGGAATATTGACTTATTATTAAATGATTATTTTATATACATTTTCATAATGTGTTCACATTACGAAGGCTAGGTAAAATACATGCTATTGATTGAAATGTCATATATATTAAAATTTAGATGATTCATCATCTATCCATTGCCAAGGTCACTTTCCACGACTTCCGCAGCGAAATACCACATCTGTAAAAGAAATAAGGTTCAATATTATTACTTATTTTAAAAAGAAATTGCGGACAAGTTGGTAGACAGGTACCATGAAGAAGTTTGGAACACACTGACGAAAGCTATATTTGGGAGAACTGGGCACTTTCATCACTATGCCAAGTGGTGAAGGTGACCAGCCTTCCGTAATATACGTGGGGCCAGTAGGTTTGAAACCTGGCCATAGTACCTCTCTCTCAACAAGTATTATTATCTTATTCATGTGCATAATATTATTATTTTTTTTTGCAGTTCCTCGATCGTTCATCACGACAGAGGGGTGGCGACAGCGACGCGACCGTGGAACTCCTCCCAAGTGATGAACAAGAAGACAGGGATATGATCCCTGCCGGTGACCCCCTGCCACGACCCCAAAGGAATGGGAAAGGGAAAGGGAAGAAGGGTCTCAAGCGGACCAAAATTTCCCTTCCATCCGACGAAGATGATGTCATGGTAAGCATTTGTAATTTTTTTAATATTATTATATATATATATATATATATATATATATATATATATACCGGTATATATATATATATATATATATATATATATATATATATATATATATATATATATATATATATATATATATATATATATATATATATATATATATATATATATATATAATATATATATATATATATATATATATATATATATATATATATATATATATATATATATATTAGTATATTAGTATCTGAAGGAATAAGAGAGGTTTGTATAGGTGTTTCCAGAGGCCAGGAATCACAGCGTTATAGCCAGCCGCAAACCTGGTTCGATACTTGCACGAAAGGTAGTGTCCTGCTTGGCAATCGTTGGCCCGACACGACGTAGCAGCTCCCTGAACTTTTTTTTTTTTTTTTTCTATGTGAATGAGGGAGACAAAAGGCATAACTGCCTACAGCGAGTCCCTCCCCCAGATTTCAAAGAGTGACAGGGCCGAAATCAAGGGACATTCGAGCTAAAATGCGTGGACACACGGAGTTTGAAGCAATTTAAGTCATAGGAAGAGGGAAAGACTGATTCTGGGAGAGAGTTCCAGAGCTCAGCAGTTGAATAGAAGAAAGTCTGAGAATAGCGTTTCACTCTTGGGTTGGAGAGTTGCACAGAGTAGGGGTGGGATTGTGTTGCAAGGCGGGTACTACGTACCCTACGTAGAGGAGGTGGTATACACTGGGAAAGATCCGAGGAACACTGATTATTGTAGTAGCGATAGAATAGTGAGAGAGATGCAACATTGCAGCGAAGAGAAAGAGATTGCAGAGAATTGGTGAGTGGACGGGAGTTAATGAAACGAAAAGCTTTCCTTTCTACTTTATCTAGGAGTGCGGTGTGAGAGGATCCTCCCCACACATGTGAACAATACTCCATACAAGGACGCACTGTGCCCCTGTACAGAGCAAGTAGCTGAGCAGGGGTAAAGAACCCCTTGAGGCGGTTGAGCAGACCCAGGTTCTGGGAGGCTGCCTTAGCGAGACTGGTAATATGATCTTTCCAAGTGAGAGCAGAAGAAAAAGAGACACCTAGAACATTGAGGGAAGATGAAGGGTTGATTTTTGTATTGTTGAAGAATAAGGGATAGTCCTCTGGAGGTTCCTGACGGGTAGTAAGGTGGATAAATTGAGTTTTGGAAGCATTAAAATAATGTAACAAGGTTTTCTCTACCCCAATTGGAAATAGTAGCTAGATCAGAAGATAAGCATTTTATGGCTTCATTACGTTTACTTTTGAGGGACTGCTGGCCGGGGCGTTCTGGAAAACTAATTGAGTGGTGTAAAGTAGAGTCGTCTGCATATGAATGGATGGGACTAGATGTAGTTTGGAAATTAAAGATTTGTGCCAGACTCTATCGAAGGCCTTCGATATGTCTAGTGCAACAGAAAAAGTTTCACCGAAGTCCCGAAAGTTGGATGACCAAGAGTTAGTAAGATATGAAAGAAGATCACCAGTAGAGCGACCCTTAAGGAAGCCATTCTGGCGATCTGAATGCAGATTATGAGAAGAGAAATGCTTAAGAAATTTGGAATCAAGAATAGGTTCAAAAACTTTAGAGATACAAGAGATGAGAGCAATTGGACGATAGTTGGAGGGTTGAGAGCGGTCACCCTTCTTTGGGACAGGTTGAATGAGAGCAAACTTCCAGCAAGAAGGAAAGATGTTAGAGGAGAGACAGAGACAAAAGAGTTTGCCTAGGCAAGGGGTCAGCACGGAAGCACAGTTTCTAAGTACAACAGGAGGAACACCGTCCGGACCGTACGCCTTCTTAGTATTAAGCCCAGAGAGAGTAGAAAGTACATCTTTAGAAGAGATTAGGATATTAGGCATAAGTAGGAGAGAGGGGGGTGGAGAGGGAGGAATAGCACCGGAATCATCCAAGGTAGAGTTTCTGGCAAAAGTTTGAGCAAAGAGTTCAGCTTTGTCAGAGGAAGAAGTGATGGTTGTGCCATCAGAGTGGAAAAGGGGAGGGAAAGACGAGGAAGAAAAGTTTTTGGAGAGGTTTTTGGCTAGATGCCACAAAGCTTGGGAAGAGCTAGATTATCCAAATATATTTTGGGTTTTCTTTTACTCAAAGGTCAAGGTCACAGCATATAGTCTATCTATCTATATATGTATTTACTCTGGCCCAATCCCCCTTTCTTTCTTTTTTTTTCTGTGAGTGGCTGATTCGAGACATAGCCCGAATAGGGACATTTAAAGCTCATATTTTTATGGTCAAGGACCACTAACGCGCTCCTTCGCCCCCATCTCTGTCTCGTTTTTTTGGTAGATTTATTTAAGGGGGGAAGGATACCAGGCCCCACGCCCCGGATCCCCTCTAGCCGTCTTCTATGTCTCGCAGGAGAAAGTGGTGGTGGAAATTTCTCACCCATGCACCAGAGAGGAGGCCCTCTGCATCAGAAAGTGGCGGGCGCTGGGGTCGCCGCATCCCAACATCATTTGAAAAATTAGAGATGCAGAGGGAGAAAAAGATAGAAGGGGCTATGGAAAGTAGAGGACACCAACCCTCACTCTGACAAAGGGTCAGCCCACGACCATATTATAGTCACTGTTTCTTATTTTTTACGTTTTTATAGGAATAACACAATATGCATAACACTAGTTAATCCTAACATTGATATTAAGCTGACCATATATTGGAAAAGAATTTAATTTTTTAAAGTCAAAAGTCAATATATGATTTGTACTAGTATTTCACAATAATTGTTAGATTCTAACTAGGCTTATCATGTACATTTGGAATACCTAGGCCAAGGTAATACAAGAATATATATAATTCCATTTGATAGTTCAAGATCTCAGGTCAAAATCATATACAGTATAAGGTCAATATGTTAATGTCTTTACTATTCATGCAAACTTCGTCAAATTCACTGAGACAGTTGCACTCTAACTGAAAATTAAAATATATAAATTTCAGATATCATGAAGGTCAAAATGAAGGTCAATAGCCAAAGTCAACTATTCCTTTAATATCTCTGAAACTAACTGATGAGCTTTAATAAAATTAGGCATGCTTATTTTATTTCTATGGTGACGTCAATGTAAATAAACAATATAATCCTACATAAAGGTCAAGGTAACAGGCCAAGGTGAAAGGTCAACTATTTAAATTAATTATAAAAGATTACTCAAATTTCGGAAAATTGACTGTGTTAGCTGCCCATTACTTAAATATCATGTTTATCAAATGTCAAATTCAGTATATATTGAATTAGTTAAGGTCAAAGTTCAAGGTCAAAGGTCAAAACAAGGGTGCTTGTCATTTTCCTTAAACTCCTCCTAAACAGTAAAATGTATTGTCACTAAATTGTGCAGTCGAATTCAATTAGTCAGTGCAACAATCATCCAAATATATATATTTTTTTAGTCAAAGGTCAAGGTCAAGGTCACAGTAAATGGTCACTACTTCTAATCTATTAGGTTGTTATGCGAATTACACCATATTCATAATGCTAGTTAATACTAACTTTGGTGTTGCATTGACTAAATTCTGGTAATACCATGTACCCGCAAAATCCCGCAACCACAAAACTACCCGAGTTGACGTCTGGGATAGCGTACAATAGTCGTTGGTGGCCAAGTCTAATAAACCCACCACGTAAATCACCAAGAGACTATCACCTGGTTCTTTCAAGGAGAGCTAAGGTTGTTATCCTATTGTACGTCCGTGGTAGTACAGTGGGTTAGCGCGCGAGTCTGGTAAAAACCTACTGAGGTCCCTGACCGGGGTTTGAAACCGCGCCAGTCTAGTAAAACTTACTGAGGTCCCTATCCAGGGTTCGAACCCGCGCCAGGCAGGCCACTGGGCCAGGGGATTTTCGGGAGAGTTAAATTCCCTTCACACCCAGCATTTCAATTCTCAATATAAATTAAAAAAAATTAGGTCAAAGGTCAAGGTCAGAGGTCAAAGTAAGATTGTTATTAGTATGTTATACTAACTGTAAGATTTCCACTAAGCATATCTCGTGTATTCAGAATACCTAGGCCAAGGTCATACAAGAATATATATATTTCCATTTGATAGGTCAAAGTCACAGGTCAAGGTCAAATATACGGTCAATATGCTAATTTTTTTACTATTCATGCGAACTTCAACAAATTCGCTGAGACAGACGTTGCACTTTAAATTAAAATTAAAATTTTAAATTTTTAGATATCATGAATATCAAGATAAAGGTCAAAGGTCAAGGTTAACTATTCCTTTAATACAACGATTGTCCAAATATTTTTCTTCTGTTAGTCAAAGGTCAAGGTGTGTAAACTGGGAGCGAAGTTAGCGGCGAGCGTTTAAAAAGAAAATACAAATGGTTCTAGTCGTTGCGTCACAGCAAACCGCTGATTGGTGGAGAGTGAGGGTATGGCAGGAGTCTTCTTGTGACAAGTTTTAAAGGTTAAACCTTGCCTCTTTACCTGGGCTATCCCCGTCCCCTGATTGGCGGACGGAATTACTCCTTTAATGGTATTTATTTGGCGTTTCGGCAGGCTTTGTGGTAATGCACTGATACTAAGTACATCACAAAATGTGTGATATATAGTATATATACTGTAGTATAAAATACTGCATATATGGGGAGGTGTGGGTGGTGTGGTCTTGCCACTGGACTGGTAATCCAATGGACCCGGGTTCAAATCCCGATATGTAAATGGAAAGATATTATTAGGAAATGGACCCGGGTTCAAATCCCGATATGTAAATGGAAAGATATTATTAGGATGGAATTTAATTCCATCCTAATAATATCTTCCCATTTACATATCGGGATTTGAACCCGGGTCCATTGGATTACCAGTCCAGTGGCAAAACCACACCACCCACACCTCCCCATATATACAGTATACTGTATATATATATATATATATATATAAATATATATATATACAGTGTACATAATAATATTTTATATATATATATATATATATATATATATATATATATATATATATATATATATATATATATATATATATATATATATATACATATATATATCGACTCAAGTTTGTACAATTTATGGTAGAAAATCGTCCTGGTCGAAGGCCGGTTCTTCCTAAAATGTATGCTCGCTTTCGCTCAACAGGCATATATCGACCCCAAAATGACAGGAAAGGTATTAAAATTGATAAAGAGATGGAGGGAAAGATCATAAAATCGCCAGACTAATAGGGCGAACGTTAAAAAATCTCAAATCTAATGGGAAATGGCATGAGAAAGAAAAGGGTCCAGAAACCACCGCCCTCCCACTTGACAGTGGGGATATTGTAGGCACCAATCGAGCAGTACTGTACCCGGCCAGGGGAGGTCGCATAGTCATATAACAAGGAGTTGCTTGAACTCCTCTTTCATTTACCTGGCTTCCCCCACTGTTTCTATTTGTGCTTCACCTACACAGAGTAATCCAGCTAACTCTCACACACACCTCCTCTTATACATTTCACTACATTTAACAAGCGCACCACACTTTTCTCCAGCACATGTAAATTACATCTAACATACCTTGATTTTTGTTGCCTATCACTCTTTCAACCTTGGGATGAATACTTGTTGCAGGCAGCTTTGTCTTTTGGATCCTTCATGCACATATAAAACAATATATATATATATATATATATATATATATATATATATATATATATATATATATATATATATATAATTATATATATATATATATATATATATATATATATATATATATACCGGTATATATATATAACAACTATCTTCAACAGCCTACAGTAATAATCCAAAATCATTATTAACCACACCAACGACGACCAAAGTAAACAGAGAAGTATTAACCCCTACAACCGCCCAACACTGTGTTAAAGTTATTGGGGAGTATATTCCACCACATACTACATTGATTGCATAAAAACACAGGCAACAATCCTATATTCAACAATCTACAATAGCTATTAAATCAATCAACAGCAACAACAACAACAACAACAACAACAACAACAACAACAACAACGAAAGCAGCACCAACGACAAAACACAAACAATATAAATGAGCCCTGCAGCCGTCCACCAATATCATGTCAGAACGGGAGCATATTACAACCAACTAGAGGGGCTCTCGATAGAGCGCATACCTCCGCCTACGCTGGCGGGTTCTTTACCATGAATATTATAGGCCGACATTTTCTTCTGGATCTAGGTTCCAGGATATGATCTTAAATTGAATAATTTCTTCCTTGGCGCATATCCTATCTGCCTACCAAATTTCGGGAAAGTCTCCAGATTGCCTCCTACATTCAACCACTTCTTCCTTGGCGCATATCCTACATTTCCACCAAATTTCGTGAGAATCGGTTAATAGCTTTGTGAGATATCTGTCTTTCAGACAGACAATCAAACGGACGCGAAAACATGACCTCCATCAAACTTTGTTGGCGCAGGTAGCAACCCAGCAATCTACATCTACAATAGTATTAAGTTATCCAACGAGAACAACTACGCCGCCGACGACAAAACGCAAGAATAGAAACGAGCCCTGCAGTCGTATAGCAATATTATGTCCGAAAGTGAGCATATTCCCTCATAATCCATTATCAAAAAACAAATTATATAGAATCTAAAGTAGCCACTACATTAACAATTGCAACTACACTGATGCTATCCTGACGGGACGAGAACACATATTCCATCATATTCTACATTAATTCAACCTGCATTACCGCCCTTAGGCTTCGAACGCGAGCGGTATATTCCAGTTCGTTACTTACTCCGCGGACAGAGAGATGCTGATACGAGAAGGATTGTGATATGTTGTTGGTGATGCGAGTGGATCTGGTGGTGAGCGTGGTGTGTGTGTGTGTGTGTGGGTGTGTGGTGATAATGGTGAAAGGTGTTGTAGTGTGATGTGGTAAAAGAGTGTGGTTGATACAGGAAAAATGGGAGTATATAGAATGATGTTGGTAAAATGCCTGGGTGTGGTGGTGTGTGTGATGTGTGTGTAGTGATGAAGGTGAATGGTATAGCAGTGTGATGTATTGGCAGTATCTGTGGTGCTGAGAGAATGATGGGGATATTTGTTAATGGTGATGCGCTCGTAACTTGTAGCTTGACGTATGAATGAAGAGTCAAGATGATGATCACATTAATTTGTGACTTGTTGATGTGGTTGGATGATGCGAGCAGAATGGTGATGAGTGTGATGTGTGTATATGTATAAATGGTGACGCTGATGGCTGATATGGTGGTGGTGATGCGTGGGAGTGAATGATGATGATCACAGTAATTAATGACGTGTTGATGTGTTTGGATGATGCAAACAGAATGGTGATGGTGATGAGTGTGATGTGCACAGATGGTGGCGTTGATGACTGGTATGGTAGTGGCGGTGAGTGATAATTAGTATGATACGAAATTATTGCTGACAGTAATAATCTCTATGTTTGCGGAGATCATATGACCGTCGTGTTGCGTCTATCTGTTTATTTGTTGTCTGTCAGTGTGTTAGCATACTGTTTCACTCTCTGGCAATATCACCTCGCTTGTACTATAATCCTGAGAGAGAGAGAAAGAACAAAAACTTATGATAGCTTTGTTTTCCAGGGGCCAGGTTCGTGAAATATTAATGGTACTCGAAGAAGGGATTGCATGTTACTTGTGAAAAAACAAAAAACAGTGCATTACTCGTGCAAAGCTAACAAATATATATAAGCCGTGTGTCCGGTAACCATAGTGACCATCTACTGTAATATCTGACTAGGACCTGTCCTTCCAAGTATTTACTGTTTCTATTTGTCTATCTTGGCTTGCCTTATTGATTTTTTTTTGTCAAATGATTTGAACACAATATTCACATCTGTAAACACGCCTGTTAGAATGGAATATGAGTCAAGATACTTCGTTGTGTGATATTTGATAGTATTAACTGAGCAACCTCCAATGACATCGTGTGGCAAATTGTTTCATCGGTTATGGAATGATGATGATATCTTATGTGATTTTGGTAAAAATTTAATACTGTATTGGTGTAATGTTTTGCAATTGGTGATGGCAGTGGGCTTCACGGTGATGGTGACGACATTTCAATGTGGTTTATGTGGTAGTTATAGTAAACAAAGTGTCAAGATGGCGTACAGTTGGTGTTGTACAGATGTGTGGTGACTTCGAACGAATTATCACTTTAGACCTACAGTATAAGCCTCCAACCCGGGCTTAATGCCAGCGCCAGCTTCGTTGTAAGTATATAAAGGAGTACAAAGGAGTACAAAGGAGTACAAAGGAAATCAAGCAACAACAGATCTAGTGACCCTTCTAGGTTGTTTGTCCTCCAAAACACTGAGGATCAAGTGTCCAAACAGTGGTTTAGAGTGGGTAAGGGAACATTGGAAAGGGAACTACTGCCCTGCCACTAACGTGGCAGGACTAGGAAGTTAGTAGGGGACATATGGGTTAGTAACTGAGGGGAGGATAAAGTTATTCATTTACAAACGCAGTCAGTCGCGGGTTTGATGCGAGATATTTGTCTAGGCGGAATTTAAATGAATCAACGGTGCTGCAGTCTATAACGTCTCGGGGAAGCCCATTCCACAAGTTGACAACTCGATTGAAGAAGAAATTCTTAGATTCGTGCGAGTTAAAAGATTTACCAATAATTTTGCAACCGTTTCCCCGCGTGTAATTAGATTGGTCGATAGTGAAGTACTTACTACAGTTCATATTGTCGATGCCTTTGATGATTTTGAACACTTGAATTAAGTCCCCTCTTAATCTGCGCTGGGTTAAAGGAAATAGATTTAATTCTCTAAGACGCTCTTCGTATGGTTTGTTCTTTAGGCTAGGTATCATTTTGGTAACTCTACGTTGAACTCGTTCTAGCTTGTTTATATCTTTTTGGTAATAAGGGCACCAGGATTGAACGCAGTATTCCAGAAGAGGGCGGACTAAGGAATTGTAAAGGGTTAGGATAACTTCTTTGGATTTATGCTCAAATGACCTGCCTATAAAGCCAATTATTTTGTTTGCCTTCTTAACAACTTCTGAACATTGTTGACTCGGTTTTAGGTTACTCGATATTGTTACTCCCAGATCAGTTTCTCTGTTTACATTCTTAAGCTGAGTGCCATTCATCGAATAGTTTGCTTTCTCATTTAGGTATCCGACATGTAGTACTTTACATTTATCCGCATTGAAACTCATTTGCCAAATTTGGGCCCAACATGACAATTTATCTAGATTGTGTTGCATATCGTCAACTTGTTCTTTTGAGAGTACGCTATTTGCAATTTTTGTATCGTCAGCAAATTTTGAGATTGTGCAGGTGAGACCCTCATCTATGTCGTTGATGTAAATTAGAAAGAGAATTGGTCCTAGTACCGATCCCTGGGGTACCCCGCTACTTACATTGGTCCATTTAGATGCCTTACCGTTTATGACTACCCTTTGCTTTCTGTTGCTGAGCCAATTTTCTATCCATTTCAACACACCGTCTTGTATTCCATGCGCTTTTAGTTTTAGCAGTAAACGTTTGTGGGGAACTTTGTCAAAGGCCTTTTGAAAATCAAGGTATATAATATCTACAGCTTTACTCTCATCGTAGAGGTTGAGGATATCGTGGAAGAAGTCTAAGAGGTTTGTTAAACAGGAACGTTTTTTACGAAAGCCGTGTTGAGTATCTTTAAGTATGTTATTTTCCTCCAAGTGATTTACGAGTCTGTCTCGTATGACCGTTTCTAGCATTTTACATACAACTGAGGTTAAGCTAATTGGACGATAGTTACTGGGTAGGGATTTGCTGCCTTTTTTGAATTAATATAAGGTGAGTATGATTGTGTTTTGACCACCTTGCTATTAACAAGCAAACCACAGTAAACATAACTCTGTTAAGATAGGTGAAGGTTGCTATATTATCCACCAGGATAGGCAAATGTAGTGAAGAGGCTTATAATTGAAAATTGTTCTGAGAGATGACATGTCTCAACAGCTCCTCTCTCGCTTCCTTCAGTAATGCCGTGTCCTATTTGTTGTTAATTTCACCACAACACCAAACACCTCCAATGAAATTAATGAAAGCATATAATTATGTGATCCACCAGGATTCGAACCCGGGTTATCACACACCGATTTTTAGACACCTTAACCATTACACCACCAAGACGGTTAAAGGTTTATGCACACGCCTACGACTTATTGTCCATTCTCGAATACTGGATATTAATCTAATCATGTTCATATTTCCACCGCACTATGGTAGCCTAATATAATAATGTATGGTATATTTATCATAAGTAGGCCAGAATTATTGACTTACAGTACATCCTCTCATAACTCAAAAACTACTAGAGTAATCAAGCTAATAGTTATGCCACTTGAGAAGAGTCAGTATGGGGAGAGGTGTAGAAACCTACAGTCCATTTGCTCTTGATCTTTTTGAGTTATTGACTAATTCCTTGAACATGACGAGAGTGCGTTCAAGCGTTGCTATAATTATGTGCGATTGATTTGCTTGGGAAACAGTTTCACTTACTCATGTAGTGATGTAGAGTACATCCAATGTGGTGGTTTGGTGTTCATTTATTTCAAACATTTATTTTACTAAAGCGTTATTTCTACATAGCGATTTTGATAAGTTATTTTATATTTGTATTGTGTCGTCCCTGTTTTCCTGTTTTGGTTTGTTTGTTTTGCAAGTTTGTTTTGCAAGTTGTACATGATAATTACAGAGGTTAGGGGTTTACGATTTCTGGCCTACTTATAAGGAATACACTATAGGTAGCGCCAACGAACTTAATAATAATCTTGATCCCTGACCTCTCTGTAACTCAAAAGGTCCTAGAGCAAACTGACTGTAAATATCCACACCTATATCCTGGTGAACTCTTCCTAAATAATAGAAACGTCAGCCTGATTGCTTTCATTCATTTCGAGTTATAAGAAGTTAAGGGGTCAAGATTATTGTCAAGTTCGCTGGCGCTACCTATAGTGATATTACAGAACTTAACTAACTACACCTTGCTAAATCTATAATTTGTTAACCCATTCTGTTAGCATGACTCATAATTTCATTTTACTATGGCTATCATTAGATGATTTAATTCAGATAAGGGACATTTTGCAGGAGTTGAAGCGTTAACTGAGATATACCTTTCCCATTTGATTCCTGTATGCCGTCGAAAGCTGAGTAAAATTGACTGTGTTAGCCCGAAGAAAGTGAATATAACATCATCATATACTAAAATGGTCAATATGCTATAGCTTAGGATAGCTTGTTTATGTAATAATTATAATACCTTGTATTATTAATAAAGTGAATATAACATCATCATATACTAAAATGGTCAATATGCTATAGCTTAGGATAGCTTGTTTATGTAATAATTATAATACCTTGTTCCAAAAAGATAGTCCAGAAATCGTGAACCCTAACCTCTGTAACTCAAAAAGGGCTATTGTAAATGAGCTCTAAATTTCCACACCTATTCCTTGCTGACTCTTCCCAAATGGTAGAAATATTTGCTCGATTACTCTAGTTATAGAGGTTAACGTTCAAGCGTGTTGGCCTACTTACTTAGAATAGGGTATAGTATAGGACTATAGGGTATAGTATAGGACTATAGGGTATAGTATAGGACTATAGGGTATAGTATAGGACTATAGGGTATAGTATAGGACTACAGGGTATAGTATAGGACTACAGGGTATAGTATAGGACTATGGGGTATAGTATAGGACTATAGGGTATAGTATAGGACTATAGGGTATAGTATAGGACTATAGGGTATAGTAGTATAGGACTATAGGGTATAGTATAGGACTATAGGGACTATAGGGTATAGTATAGGACTATAGGGTATAGTATAGGACTATAGGGTATAGTATAGGACTATAGGGTATAGTATAGGACTATAGGGTATAGTATAGGACTATAGGGTATAGTATAGGACTATAGGGTATAGTATAGGACTAGGGTATAGTATAGGACTATTGGGTATAGTATAGGACTATAGGGATTAGTATAGGACTATAGGGTATAGTATAGGACTATAGGGTATAGTATAGGACTATAGGGTATAGTATAGGACTATAGGGTATAGTATAGGACTATAGGGTATAGTATAGGACTATAGGGTATAGTATAGGACTACAGGGTATAGTACATCAAAGTGGTGAAATGTTGATACATGTGGAGGTAGTGTTGACATTGCCTGAACTGCATTAACCCCCTATCATTGGACGATTTGTATACAGCTTAGGAAAAATCTGTGGGAATTAATACGGTAAAGACTATCTCAATTATCCCTCTAACTTCCATATACCTTTCCTGATCTGTATAAAATCGGCTAATGGTAGCCAGAATAAACTGTCAAAACGCGTCATGATTCTCAAGGGGTTATCGTGTACTAACCTGGTGATAAATGTAACCCCTTCACCACCATTACGTAGTTTTCATCATATTCTGGACGCCATTACAAACATTTCTTTAGTATATATTAATTAATATACCTCTACGATTCAATAAACCCTCTTAGTAACATTGGTCCTTCTTAAACGACCTAAAACCCTCTGATTTTAGCCACAATCATAGGTAATATGGCGTCATGGTGCTGAATTTTTTAAAATCCTAACAACCAATTTCCTGACACATAATCCGAGGATGTGAAGCGCTACATTTGCGCTTCAATTTAACTTATTTGTTTTTTAATTCACGATATATTCCATAATAAAATCAAGTCAAAGCTCCGTAATGAAAATAGGGATACAATAAAACCTCTCCCTTTAATCAGACCACGACACCTTGGTTTCTCGTAATGTTAAACTGTCAGATAGTTTTATTCAGCTTAGGAAGGACCTCCGACAATCAGGACAATCAGGAAGCTGCAGACTTTCAATTATTAACCCTCTAAGTCTGACAGGTTCTTCCTAAATTAAATTTGATTAGTCTGTAAATTGTTAGCATAAATATTAACTTAGCGTCATCTGAGGGAAAAGACCAAGGTGACAATAGTAAACTGAGAATAACTTAAGGTGAGAGACATATTTATGGGAAGTGTTTTGTATTTTATTTTTGATTTTACCCTTTTCTTTCGCATGCTTAGCCCAATGAGTTTTGAGATTTTAAGACGTTCTCCCCAATAGTTTGGCGATTTTAATACCTTTCGTGCCATTGTTTTGGCAATATTGATACCTTTCGTTCCTTTTAGGTGATGGTTTTATCCTGTCGCGTGACAGCGAGCCTGTAATTTAGTATAAACCGGCTTGATAGAGGTCAAGATACTAAAAACTACCCCCCCCCCCACCTCCCACACACATACACACACATTGAAAATTGTGTAGATGATGACGTTTGTGGTGATAGTGACGATATTTGAATGTGATATAAGTAGTAGCCTATAATACTTATAATTGGTGGTGGCGGTGACTGTTGTTCTTTGCAATTATAACTATCAGGATATATTTTTGGGTGGGACTTGCTTAACAATAAATAACATATATAGTTTTGTAGATGATGTATGGAAATATATATTCATAAATTCGTGTCCAGAGAAATACCTACATAATTATAAATAGGTGAGGTCCACATATCATTATAAGTGACTGTACCATTCTAATAATATCAGGATTTTCAACTACTGTACAAAAGAGTAAAAAAACAAAAAAAAACAACAACAAGTCATGCGACCCCTCGAGGTTACTTGCCCTCCAAAATACTGCTGTTCCAAGTGTTGCAACAGTATTTCGGAGAGAATGTGGGAAAGATGTGAGAAGGAAGTGCTGCCCTGGGGCTTAGTTCATGGCAGAGAAACTTATATTCAGATCTATTAGGTTATTCAACAAACACTACTAAAGAAAATATTTATTCAACTACAAATGCAGTCAACCTTGGGTTCAGGGCAAGGTGCTTGTCTAGGCGAACTTTGAAGGAATCAACAGTGTTGCATTCCATGACATCTTGGGGAAGCCCATTCCACAAGTTGACTACTCGATTGAAGAAGAAATTCTTGGATTTGTTAGAGTTGAATGATTTACCAATGATTTTGCAGCCATTTCCCCGCGTGTAGTTTGATCGGTCAATCCTAAAATATTTACTACAATTCATGTTGTCGATGCCTTTAATTATTTTGAAAACTTGAATAAGGTCACTTCTCAATCTGTGCTTGGTTACTGGATATACATTTAGTTCTTTAAGACTTTCCTCGTATGGTTTGTTCCGAAGACAGGGTATCATCTTGGTAACTCTATGTTAAACTCGTTCCAATTTGTTTATATTTGTTTTGTAGTACGTGCACCAGAACTGAACGCAGTATTCCAAAAGTGGGCAGACTAATGAATTGTATAGGGTGAGGATAATGTCTTTTGATTTATGTTCAAATTATCTACCTATGAAGTCTATAATTGTGTTTGCCTTCTTAACAACTTCAGTACAATGTTGACTTGGTTTTAAGTTACTTGATATTGTTACTCCTAAATCTGTTTCTCTGTCTACACTCTTTAGCTGGGTGCCATTCATCGAGTTGTCTGCTTTTTCATTGCGGATAACCGATATGAAGTACTTTACATTTATCTTCATTGAAGCACATTTGCCAGATTTTGGCCTATTGTGAAAGCTTGTTTAGATTGTTTTGCATATCTTCAACATGTTAATTTGTCAGTACAGTATTTGCGATTTTAGTGTCATCTGCAAACTTTGAGATTGTACAGGTGAGACCCTCATCTATGTCGTTAATGTAAATTAGGAATAGGACTGGCCCCAGCACTGATCCTTGATGTACACCACTAGTTACATTGGTCCACGTTGATGCTTATCATTGCAGTGGCAGTAGCACTCCACAACATCTCCCCAAACGCTGGTAACTGTACACTCGGATGCCATAGTTTGTAACCCACTCATAAGAATTCGTGGACCCCTCTGTTTTTCTTTGTGCAATTATAACAATCTGGATTGATTTTTGGATAGAACTAGCATTTCCGTAACTAGAATTATATGGTTATGTAGTTCATACACAGACAATTATGATAAAATATTTGTTTTCAGAGATATACTTCCATAATTAGAAATAGGTGAAGTCCATGGAACATTATAGGTGGGCTAAAGACCATGGTATCCAACTGTACAAAAACAGCTACAAAATACGGATAGACAGGAATGTGTGAAGCGTAACGA
Source organism: Paralithodes platypus (assembly GCA_032716605.1). NCBI lineage: Eukaryota > Metazoa > Arthropoda > Malacostraca > Decapoda > Lithodidae > Paralithodes > Paralithodes platypus. The sequence goes on along the minus strand of CM064487.1, from coordinate 57,011,796 downwards.
CATAATTCTAATGATGAACAGCATGCTATGATATTCTTACTAAGATGAATGCTCTCTCTCTCTCTCTCTCTCCTTCTCTCTCTCTCTCTCTCTCTCTCTCTCTCTCTCTCTCTCTCTATCTCTCTATCTCTCTCTCTCTCTCTCTCTCTCTCTCTCTCTCTTCGGGAAACGAGGTAAGCTAGGGGGTTCTAAGAAAAACCTGAATCCCTTTAAGGAGGTATTATTTAATGCCAGGTTGATTAGGAATAAATTCTCCAAACTTCGGGCATTGTTGTCTACAGAATGCTTTGATGTAGTGGCTATCACTGAATCCTGGATTCACAGTGATACCAGAGATTATGTTGGGGAATTTGAAATACCTGGATATAGAATGTTCCACAAAGACTGAACCATGCAGGAAGGGGGTGAAATTCTTTTGTACATCCGAGATTTTCTAAACCCAATTGACTGCAAGATCAGGTCAGAGCATGAACTGCTTGGAGTAGACCTCAATCTAGGTAACTCTAGCTATAAGATTGTTCTGGCCTCCACATCAAAATGTTGAAAAGGATGAACTTCTATACACAAGACTGAGTGCGCTGTTATCGAGGATAAAACCAGTGTGATCATAGGTGACTTCAATTGCCTAGTAAACTGGGAAGCAAGAACTGCTGATGCTGAAGGTAGGTGTCTTGTGGACTTTACTAACAATAACTTTTTGACCCAGTGGGTGAACGAGCCAACTAGAGGGAACAATATACTAGTTCTTATTTTCACCACTGAAGATGAAAGTGTGACCAGCTTATCTATTGGGGAATCACTTGGAGGTAGTGACCACAATCTAGTTAGGTTCTGCAGCACACCCACCAATCCTCGGAGTGCAAAACTAGATTTCCGTCGTGAAAATGTTGAAGGCCTTCGGGAAAGCTTATCCCAGATCAGAAGTGAGGGTGAGAATGTTAATGCGATTTGGTGCTCATTCAAACAGCAGTTTATGGATCGACAAGCTGCATTCATTCCTACTAAGCTTACCAAATCAGGCTCAACCCAACCAACATGGTTCACAAGTGACATACCTTCAGCAATTAAAAAGAGAAAGGTTGCATACAGAAAGGCCAAAAGAAGTCAAGACCAAAGATATTTAGATTCCTTCAATAATATGTGTATAAGGGTGAAATATCTTATAAAGGAAGCAAAGCAGAATGGAGAAATAAGGGTTGCAGCCCTCTGCAAAGACTATTTTGCCTCAGTATTCACAAGGGAAAATACCAGTGACATGCCAAGTCCAGGACTAGTGCATGAGGGTGAAGTTCTTAGCTGAATTAGATGTACCCCAGAGGAGGTAGCAAATAGAATAGATAAGTTAAATAGGTTCAAGTCACCCGGCCCAGATAGCTTTCATCCCCAAGTTGTACGAGAAGTGCGAGATGAGATTGCACCTTTCTTGGCAGACATCTTCAATAAATCACTAGAAAATGAAGAGGTCCCTGAAGACTGGAAACTGGCCAATGTGACCCCAATCTTTAAGAAAGGGGATCACGAGTGTCCCAAGAACTATCGGCCAATTAGCTTGACTTCTATCATAGTAAAACTCTTGGAAGGAATACTAGTACAAAGGAGTAGAAAGGAGTACAAAGGAAATCAAGCAACAACAGGTCTAGTGACCCTTCTAGGCTGCTTGTCCTGCAAAACACTGAGGATCAAGTGTCCAAACAGTGGTTTAGAGTGGGTAAGGGAACATTGGAAAGGGAACTACTGCCCTGGAACTAATGTCCGTGGCAGGACTAGGAAGTTAGTAGGGGACATATGGGTTAGTAACTGAGGGGAGGATAAAATAAAGTTATTCATTTACAAACGCAGTCAGTCGCGGGTTTGATGCGAGATATTTGTGTAGTCGGAGTTTAAATGAATCAACGGTACTGCAGTCTATAACGTCTCGGGGAAGCCCATTCCACAAGTTGACAACTCGATTGAAGAAGAAATTCTTAGATTCGTGTGAGTTAAAAGATTTACCAATAATTTTGCAACCATTTCCCCGCGTGTAATTAGATTGGTCGATAGTGAAGTACTTACTACAGTTCATATTGCCGATGCCTTTGATGATTTTGAACACTTGAATTAAGTCACCTCTTAATCTGCGCTGGGTTAAAGGAAATATATTTAATTCTCTAAGACGCTCTTTGTATGGTTTGTTCTTTAGGCTAGGTATCATTTTGGTAACTCTACGTTGAACTCGTTCTAGCTTGTTTATGTCTTTTTGGTAATAAGGGCACCAGCATTGAACGCAGTATTCAAGAAGAGGGCGGACTAAGGAATTGTAAAGGGTTAGGATAACTTCTTTGGATTTATGCTCAAATGACTTGCCTATAAAGCCAATTATTTTGTTTGCCTTCTTAACAACTTCTGAACATTGTTGACTCGGTTTTAGGTTACTCGATATTGTTACTCCCAGATCGGTTTCTCTGTTTACATTCTTAAGCTGAGTGCCATTCATCGAATAGTTTGCTTTCTCATTTAGGTATCCGATATGTAGTACTTTACATTTATCCGCATTGAAACTCATTTGCCAAATTTGGGCCCAATGTGACAATTTATCTAGATTGTGTTGCATATCGTCAACTTGTTCTTTTGAGAGTACGCTATTTGCAATTTTTGTATCGTCAGCAAATTTTGAGATTGTACAGGTGAGACCCTCATCTATGTCGTTGATGTAAATTAGAAAGAGAATTGGTCCTAGTACCGATCCCTGGGGTACCCCGCTACTTACATTGGTCCATTTAGATGCCTTACCGTTTAGTAGACATGATAGTTGACTACCTAGAAATCCACAATTTAATTACAGATTCCCAACATGGATTCAGGCGACACCGATCATGTTTTACCAATTTGCTGGAATTATTCCATGAAATGCTGAGTGAGTATGACGAAAGTAGACCCATAGACATCCTTTATTTAGATTTTCAAAAAGCTGTTGACAAAGTGCCTCATTGCAGGCTAATGTCAAAAGTGAGAGCGCTAGGTATTAATACAGAGGTCACAAATTGGATAGAAAGTTGGCTAACAGGTAGACAACAGCGAGTGGTAATCAATGGTGTTTTTTCTGAGTGGACTGCAGTTACTTCTGGAGTTCCACAGGGATCTGTCCTTGGCCCACTTCTATTTATCATATATGTCAATGACATAGATATTGATCTGTTGAGTGTGATCTCCAAGTTTGCAGATGACATAAAACTTGAAATTAATGTGAAAGACCCCAAAAGGGTTGAAGAGCTCAGGATGGACCTCAACAGACGGGGTAAATGGTCGGAGACATGGCAAATGCCTCTATACTTGGAAAAGTGCAAGGTGATACATATAAAGTGGTGTGGACGATGAAGGATAAGGATAAGACAGTGGTGGAACGTAAGGCACTGATTGATTTTATAATATGTGTGGATGAAAGAATGAAGACATCTGTGCTGGATGCTAGGGTGTATAGGGGTATTGGAGGGGATCTGTCTGACCATTATGTAGTAGTAGCTAAAATTAAGATACAAAAGAAGTGGGTGAGGAGAGCTGGAGAAAGGCGAGAGGAGGGTGGAATGGCGATGACGGTGGCGAGGCTGCAGGAGGAGGAAATCAGGGAGGAGTACAAGAGAGCAGTAGAAAGATGACTAGGTGCGTTCGACCTGGAGCATATGCAGGAAGTGGAGGAGATGAGCAAGGTGTTTAAGGAAGAGATCTGTGCAGCATGTGCGGAGGTGTGTGGAGGAAGGAGAAGAGGGAGGGGAGTGAAAGGTACAGCATGGTGGACAGAAATGGTGGGTAAAAATAGCTGTGGAGGACAAGAAGAAAGCGTATAGAGAGTGGTTGGGTAGTAGAGGGAATAACGATTTGGAGAGTCAGAAACGAGCGAGGTACGTGGAGAGAAAGAGAGTGGTGAAGAAAGTAGTGAAGGAAAGTAAGAGAAGAGTAGATGAGGAATTTGGAAGGAATCTGAGTGTAAAATGGAGGGAGTGTAAGAAACTGTTCTGGAAAGAATTCAAGAAAGCTAGGGAAGGTAGCAAGGGAAACAGTAAGGGTGTGAAAGATAAGAATGGGAGAATGCTAGTCGAGAAGCAGGAGAGAGTCGAAAGATGGAGGGAGTACTTCAACGAGTTGCTAAATGTAAGGAATGAAGCGCCAGCAAACATAGTTGGATGGGGAATGGGAGAGAGAAGAAGAGAAGTAGTGGAGGAGGAGGTGGGGATCAGGAGGTCAGAAGTGTGGGAAGTCATGAAAAGAGTGAAGTTGGGGAAAGCACCAGGAACAGATGGAGTGTGTGGGGAAATGTTGAGGTATGGTGGTGAGATAGTGATCGAATGGGTATGGAAAATGTGCAAACTAGCATGGGAGAAGGGGAGTGCACCTGATGATTGGAAGACAGGCATAATAGTCCCCCTATATATGGGTAAATGGGAAAGAGGAGTGTGTGGTAACCACCGAGGAATAAGTCTTCTAAGCGTAGTAGGGAAGGTGTACAGTAGGGTAGTGATTGAGTGAGTGAGAGCGAGAACAGAGAAATGGATAGCTGATGAGCAGGGCGGTTTTAGGAAGGAAAGAGGATGTGTAGATCAGATTTTTACCCTGAATTGTGTTGTGGAGAAATATCTGGAGAAACAACAAAAGGTGTATGTTGCCTTTATGGATTTGGAGAAGGCTTAAGACAGTGGATAGAGAAGGTATGTGGAAAGTACTTAGAATATACAGAGTAGATGGCAAGTTGCTGAAAGCAGTGAAGAGCATGTATGAGGGTGGAAAGGCGGCAGTACGTGTGGAGAATGAGCAGAGCGAGTTCTTTGACCTGAATGTTGACTTGAAACAGGGGTGTGTGATGTCCCCGTGGTTGTTTACTGTATATATGGATAGAGTCATGAAAGAAGTACAAGGAAGAGCAGTGGATGTTGGTGTATCGCCGATAAGGGAGGGAAATGAGTGGAAGCTGCCTGTACTGCTGTTTGCTGATGATACAGTTCTGATGAGCGATAATTAATGGGATTTGCAGGGTCTGGTAAATGTGTTTGGAACAGTATGCGAAAAACGGAATCTGAAGGTAAATGCGGGGAAGATCAAGGTTATGGTCTTCGAAAGGGGTGAAGCCACAGAGTGTGAGGTGAAGTTGAGCTGACCGTTCAACTTCACCTCACATTCTGGGCAGTGTGTTGAGTAAAGATGGGACTGTGGATGAAGAAGTGTGGGAGAGGGTACAACAAGGGAAGAGGGTTGTAGGAACGTTGAAAGCAGTAACAAGAAATAGGGTGGTCAGTATGGAAGTGAAGAAGTCCTTGCATGACAGTGTGGTAATCCCGACACTAACTTATGGAAGCGAAGCATGGACGTTCGGGAAGAGACTCAGACCAAGAGTGAGAGCGTTGGAAATGAGTTACATGAGAAGTGCGTGCGGAGTTACATGGAGGGATAGACAGACGAATGAGGAAGTAAGAAGGAGGTGTAGTGTGGAGGTAGATGTGTTGGAAAGTGTGAAAAGGAACAACTTGAGATGGTTCGGCCATATGGAATGTATGGAAAACGAGAGAATGACTAAGAGGGTGTACGAGAGCGAGGTGGAAGGACAGAGAGGGAGAGGTGCACCGAAGGAGAGGTGGAAGGATGTAGTGAGGAAGTATATGGACGAAGGCGGTGATGGTTGGGAGGAGGGGCGTCGACTGGCTGGGGACAGAGGGGCATGGGGGCGGTTCGTTCGTGGCCACCCCTTTGGGGATCACGACGTCAGGTAATAGATAGATAGAGATAGATGCGTATCGGCCAAGCAAACCCCAAGTCAGGCTATTCACTATTGGGAATGCCTCTGGAAGTGACTGACTTGGAGAAGGATTTGGGTTTTCTGAGTAGCAGTGACCTAAAGGTTTCCAAGCAGTGCATTGAAGTATATAAGAAAGCTCAGAAATGATCGGGCTATATTAACCCTTGTCTAGCGGGTCCTCTGTGGCCGATTTGGGCCTTTTCAGGGCATTCTGACTGCTATATCAACCATCAGTATGAAAGGAACTGTATTGCGCCGAAAACTAGGTGGAAATCGCTACACAATGACGCCACATACAGCTACGTAGCACTCGTGGAGCACTGACAGTGTTACCTCGAAGATGGAAGTTTAGCTGATTTTGCTACATTGCTCACTTTTAGCGAACTATTGGTTACACTGTCATCCTCCCACGCGGTGGGGGAACTGGAGTTAGTGTGGGCCGGGAGGCCACAGATGTCGGACGTATGGATCATTACTATCCCACCCATTTTCACTCGATTTCCACCCTTTTTTCACCCGTTTTTTGCCAGTTTTTTTAACTCGACTTATGTTGCGTTATGTTAAGGGTTAAGAGGCAATTTAAATATAGAAATAAGGAAATAGTCCTCACACTTTACAATGGTCTGATACGGCCTCTCCTGGAGCATGCTGTTCAATTTTGGTCTCCAGCACTCAGGAAAGATATAGAGCGACTAGAAAGAGTACAAGCTAGAGCTACAAAGCTTATTCCATCGTTTAGAAGAATGAGCTATGAGGACCGGTTGAGAGCTCTTGATCTCTTTCCGTTGGAGACACGCAGACTACGAGGTCAGCTCATTGAAGTTAAAATACTTAATGGGTATATCAATGTGGATTATAACAAAATGTATAGCCTCAATATAAATACAACACGCAACCATGGCTGGAAATTAGAATTGAAAAGGTTCAGCACCAGTATTTGTGGAAACTTTTGCACATATAAGATCTGTTCTACCTGGAACAGACTTCCTTCCAATGGTGTAAACAGTTTTTCAGTAGAGCAGTTCAAGAAGAGAGTAGAAAGTATTTTGCACGCTCGGTAAAGAGTGTAGTGCACTAAACAGTCTCTCTCCTTCCAATTCGAGTATCTCCTCCGAATGGACCGAATGGTCTCTGAGATACTAACTATTCCTTGTAACTCCTTGTAACTATCTCTCTCTCTCTCTCTCTCATGTATTATATACCCAGGTTGTATCTTACATTGTTATTGAGTATAGCGACCGAACAGGTAAACAAACACAAGTAACGAATGACTTCATAAATAGATTTGTTACCATCTCTAGTGCTTCTCGAATTACAGAAACGTAGTTACACCAATATGATCAATCAACATTTGGTATTTGACACGATAGTAAAGCAATTATACTAAGCTGAGTGGTTGAGTACGTGCCTCTGGGGTAGACGAGATTGAGTGAGTATAATCAAAACAATCATGTGTTCCGGATATATATATACAGTATATATATATATATACAGTATATATATATATATATATATATATATATATTATATATATATATATATATTGAAATGACGGGCCTTCAACCAAACCCGGAAGGAACAACATGTAGGATAGCCAGTCTTCACCCACCACAACATGAACACAAGAAGAACAAGAAGCAGCCGGAAAGATCAAACAAAATAGAGGAGTCACCCATGATTAACCCAACCAGAATATATAAGTCACCCAATTTACCACATGCTCTGACTCATCAACCACACAGTTCGAGAATGGGAAACCTCAGCCAATCACCAGTCGCCTGTGTCAACCAATTACCTCCCACCTTTCAAATGAAGTTGACACTCCAACACACAGCATTCCCCGTTTCTCCAGATTTGCATTACAACGAAAATATGTTTATGCTAATGCAACATGAACACCCCGAGGCCTACCGACATAAATGGAACTGAAAGACAACCCGGAAGACGACGGAAACATAGATACAAGAATCTCCAGGTAACGAGATCTAACCAGCAAGATATAAGAAGATTCATGTTGAACTAGGAATAAAGGCCTATCCCAGTTTATGAGAGATTTCTCAATCATTAGGCTAAGTAAATGACCATTAACTATGTATTATTATACCTTGGAAGTATACCATTATGTCAATACCAAACTTCCAAGTCTAAGCTAAGTATTTACCTCACAATAACCACACAACCATTTCTCCCTAGCCTTGTGACTTCGAGACCGGGGAAACGAGCGTCAAATATAATGCCGCATATTACCTCTAGAAAATTAGAGAGGAGCATGCAATCCACACCTCAATACTATTCTAAAACCATCGGGCTCAGAGTAGCTAATTAAAAGTGTTGGCATGCCCCAGTCTGGCCCCCCCCCCCCCCCCCCCTCCCCCGAGAGTACCTGCCTGAGGTATTCCTGAAGTCCTACATGTGGACGCCCTGCCTAGCTGAAGTCTGGACCTCCGGACCCCTGCTCGAGCAACGCCCTACACCCCTGAAGTGCTGCTCCACGGACCCACGATCAACGGTGGCCAGACTTTTATGAACTCGTATTACCGTTCATGTGATTACCGATGTAAGTAATTCTGATCCTTCATTCTCAGGAATTCCAGCATTGCATAGTTTCAATTACTTAGTTCAACATAATTTCCTTACACTTCGTATATGAGTGTATGTAATTTAAAGTATCTGTTAACTCGTTCAGAACTTCTATTAATACTGCTGTAAGTATTATTTAGCAAAACTTTGTCGTATGCGCCCAGTTCTTCTGATTTATTAATAGATCAGTTTATTCTACTTTTACGCTTCAATTATAATAGCGTTCTCAGAGCCATTCTTGATTAACTTTGTTTATTCAATTTAGTCAGTCTCAATATCACTTTGTAGTGATTCATTCAGTATTTTCCTGATTCCATATTCATTATATTTATACCTAAATTCCTAAGCTCTATTCGTTATAATTACATACGATCGTGAATATAAGAGATAAAATAATCACGCATAGTTTATTATTCTGCGAGCCTAACTTTGTGTAAATTAATTTACTTATTCGTCTGCCACCAGTTATTTTGAACTAATTTTGAGACTCAGCTCGTAGTTGCATTAACTATATATTAAATTTTCAACACCTCAGTCCAGCTAGTGACCTGACCTGTTTACCTTAAGTAGGAAGGTCTCTTTAGGATACGCGCCTTCACACCTGGCGCACCCCTTTTTACCGTGTGACTCGCCCCTTATACCGGTGCACCCTCCACCACTACCTCCTCTGTTACAACCCCCCCCCTTCCACTACCACCACCCTCCACCACTACCACCTCTGCTACAACCCTCCACCTTCCACTACCACCACCCTCCACCACTACCTCCTCTGTTACAACCCTCCCCCCCGTCCACTACCACCACTACCTCCTCTGTTACAACCCCCCCCCCCTTCCATTACCACCACCCTCCACCACTACCTCCACTGTTACAACCCTCCCCCTTCCACTACCACCACCCTCCACCACTTCCTCCTCCTGTTACAACCCACCCCTTCCACTACCACCACCCTCCACCACTACCTCCTCTGTTACAACCCTCCCCCTTCCACTACCACCACCCTCCACCACCTATTCCATCACCACTATTTAGCAGGCGTCACACGAGTAAGTATATCGGCAACATGCATTATAATTAGAACCTTGAAACCGTTACAAGACATACTTTCAGTTTGATTGACTGTTGTATATTCGTATATTAAATTGGGCTGTTTACAACTAGGAGCTTTAAGACACAAAATACACTCAAAGTGAAACAAAACATTGTCAGATAGTAGACTCCATTTAAGCTACTTTTTTATTCGGATACTGTGGTGGGATACATCCACCACTAAAGTGTTCGTGTGACACCAACTTCACCTATCTCCATCACCATCCTAGTTTCCTCCACTACTACCTTCCACCCGCCCCGTACCACTACCACCGTCCTCCAATACTACCCCCCCCCCCCCCCCCCCCAATTCTCCTTCAACTACCACCCCCAACACCCCCCTCCCCCTCAGACCACCAGCTTCCCAGCCAACAAACCCATTTACTCTGACCCCTGACCCTCACGCTTCTCAACTTTCCCCACACTCCCGCCAACCCGAGCAACGCCAAACTTTCACTTCCTCTTCTTCTTCTTTCCCCTTCACCCCTACCACAGCCTCCCCAAACTAGCCCTCAGATAACGATGTAATGAGACCCAATTACGCTGTTTTAACTTGCTCAGGCAAAAACAAATCTCAAACGTTTTGACCTGCCGCTCTATTGTCGTGAGCATTTACCATCTCTACCGACTCAGATTTGAACCTTTATTGTTTTGTATATTTTATTTTATTATTGAAGGGACTGGTGTTCCCGAAAGGGGGCTCCAGTCCTGAAAATGTAATTGACTTACAGTGTGCTGGCTTAATAATCCAGAAGGGTTGATAGCCTCTGAAGTCGTATTTTAACTAACTAATGTATACCTTTATATATTTAGTTATTTTGTATTGCTTTGCCAAGTTAGTTTGTCAGAACTCTGATAATTACACAATGCACTACGGACCTTGATAATTATTCATGACTGTGTCAATGCCGCTCTCTTATTCATAGCCGACATCATCACGAAATTATTACCATGACTTTAAATTAATATAAGCAGGTAAATAAAATTAATACTTAAATACCACACATATGATCAGAGATACATGATGTCTAACAAAAAAGCTTTTACTATGTGATCCTATTAACTATATATTTAATGATTTACATCATCTACAAAATTGAGTACTCATATGTAGCCTATATATATATATATATATATATATATATGTGTGTGTGTGTGTTATGTCGGGTTATAATGATATATAACTCGTGATTATAGTCTGTATAACGATGCAAATATGGACTGATAGACCTTGATAAAACTTGACAGGGTCAAATCTAGCACGTTCTTAATCACACATAATAGGTATTCAATTAGGATAATACAGAACTCAATAACAACACAAATATAGATACATAGATGGGTTTTATTAAAAGAGTGGTCTAGCTGGAGGAGCCGTAGACTATCTTCATGGAATGGGTAAATAGTGGCAAGGTACAAAATATAATCTGGTATATGCAGATAGTCTCTGATGCAATGAAATATATTAACAACAATGCACTGACAATATAGTGTTAGTGAATTGGTGCTTGTAATCAGAGAATGGTATAAACACTTGTGGTTAAATATAAGGTAATAACCTGTAGCAACTAAAAGACATAAAACATATGATAATATCAACCCTCAACACAATAATCAATGGGGGTCGAGTGTCTTCCGTGAAAGAAGTAATGCAGTAATCAAATATAAACAACCTCAAATGGAGAGCTGGGGAGAATTGAGTGTGAAATAAACACGTGTGGTAGTGGAAGGGGGAGGGTTGTAACTGAGGAGGTAGTGGTGGAGGGTGGTGGTAGTGGAAGGGGAGGGTTGTAACAGAGGAGGTAGTGGTGGAGGGTGGTGGTAGTGGAAGGTGGAGGGTTGTAACAGAGGAGGTAGTGGTGGAGGGTGGTGGTAGTGGAAGGGGTGGGTTGTAACAGAGGAGGTAGTGGTGGAGGGTGGTGGTAGTGGAAGTGCGAGGGTTGTAACAGAGGAGGTAGTGGTGGAGGGTGGTGGTAGTGGAAGGTGGAGGGTTGTAACAGAGGAGGTAAAGGTGGAGGGTGGTGGTAGTGGAAGGGGGATGGTTGTAACAGAGAAGGTAGTGGTGGAGGGTTGTGGTAGTGGAAGGGGGATGGTTGTAACAGGAGGTAGTGGTGGAAGGTGGAGGGTTGTAACAGAGGAGGTAGTGGTGGAGGGTGGTGGTAGTGGAAGGTAGAGGGTTGTAACAGAGGAGGTAGTGGTGAAGGGTGGTGGTAGTGGAAGGGGGATGGTTGTAACAGAGGAGGTAGTGGTGGAGGGTTGTGGTAGTGGAAGGGGGATGGTTGTAACAGAGGAGGTAGTGGTGGAGGGTGGTGGTAGTGGAAGGGGGATGGTTGTAACAGAGGAGGTAGTGGTGGAGGGTTGTGGTAGAGGAAGGGGGATGGTTATAACAGACGAGGTAGTGGTGGAGGGTGGTGGTAGTGGAAGGGGGATGGTTGTAACAGAGGAGGTAGTGGTGGAGGGTTGTGGTAGTGGAAGGGGGATGGTTGTAACAGAGGAGGTAGTGGTGTAGAGTGGTGGTAGTACAAAGGAGTACAAAGGAAATCAAGCAACAACAGGTCTAGTGACCCTTCTAGGTTGCTTGTCCTCCAAAACACTGAGGATCAAGTGTCCAAACAGTGGTTTAGAGTGGGTAAGGGAACATTGGAAAGGGAACTACTGCCCTGCCACTAACGTGGCAGGACTAGGAAGTTAGTAGGGGACATATGGGTTAGTAACTGAGGGGAGGATAAAGTTATTCATTTACAAACGCAGTCAGTCGCGGGTTTGATGCGAGATATTTGTCTAGGCGGAATTTAAATGAATCAACGGTGCTGCAGTCTATAACGTCTCGGGGAAGCCCATTCCACAAGTTGACAACTCGATTGAAGAAGAAATTCTTAGATTCGTGCGAGTTAAAAGATTTACCAATAATTTTGCAACCGTTTCCCCGCGTGTAATTAGATTGGTCGATAGTGAAGTACTTACTACAGTTCATATTGTCGATGCCTTTGATGATTTTGAACACTTGAATTAAGTCGCCTCTTAATCTGCGCTGGGTTAAAGGAAATAGATTTAATTCTCTAAGACGCTCTTCGTATGGTTTGTTCTTTAGGCTAGGTATCATTTTGGTAACTCTACGTTGAACTCGTTCTAGCTTGTTTATATCTTTTTGGTAATAAGGGCACCAGGATTGAACGCAGTATTCCAGAAGAGGGCGGACTAAGGAATTGTAAAGGGTTAGGATAACTTCTTTGGATTTATGCTCAAATGACCTGCCTATAAAGCCAATTATTTTGTTTGCCTTCTTAACAACTTCTGAACATTGTTGACTCGGTTTTAGGTTACTCGATATTGTTACTCCCAGATCAGTTTCTCTGTTTACATTCTTAAGCTGAGTGCCATTCATCGAATAGTTTGCTTTCTCATTTAGGTATCCGACATGTAGTACTTTACATTTATCCGCATTGAAACTCATTTGCCAAATTTGGGCCCAACATGACAATTTATCTAGATTGTGTTGCATATCGTCAACTTGTTCTTTTGAGAGTACGCTATTTGCAATTTTTGTATCGTCAGCAAATTTTGAGATTGTACAGGTGAGACCCTCATCTATGTCGTTGATGTAAATTAGAAAGATAATTGGTCCTAGTACCGATCCCTGGGGTACCCCGCTACTTACATTGGTCCATTTAGATGCCTTACCGTTTATGACAACCCTTTGCTTTCTGTTGCTGAGCCAATTTTCTATCCATTTCAACACACCGTCTTGTATTCCATGCGCTTTTAGTTTTAGCAGTAAACGTTTGTGGGGAACTTTGTCAAAGGCCTTTTGAAAATCAAGGTATATAATATCTACAGCTTTACTCTCATCGTAGAGGTTGAGGATATAGTGGAAGAAGTCTAAGAGGTTTGTTAAACAGGAACGTTTTTTACGAAAGCCGTGTTGAGTATCTTTAAGTATGTTATTTTCCTCTAAGTGATTTACTAGTCTGTCTCGTATGACCGTTTCTAGCATTTTACAAACAACTGAGGTTAAGCTAATTGGACGATAGTTACTGGGTAGGGATTTGCTGCCTTTTTTGAATATCGGTGTTACGTTGGCTAGCTTCCACTGATCAGGCATAGTTCCAGACTGCAAGGATTTATTGAATAGTAATGTCAGTGGTTTGGAGAGCTCATCCTTAGCTTCCTTTAGAACTCTAGGCGAGATTGTATCAGGTCCTGGCGTTTTATTTACCTTGAGTTTATCTAAACAATTCAATACTTCTCTCTCTGTAACGGGGATATTGCTTAGAACATCTGAATTATCAATCTGAATCGGCGATGGTGTAGGGATATCACTGAGGTCTTCTGTTGTAAAAACTGATGCAAAGAAGGTATTGAGGGCATTACTCATTTGTACTTCGTCTTTGGTGTATTCTCCATTTTCATCGACTAACGGTCCAACAGTTGAAGTAACTACTTTTTTCTTTCTGATATAACTATAGAATTCTTTCGGGTTTGTTTTACTTTGATTCGCAATATGTAACTCTAAGGTCTTTTTACTCTGCTTAATTAACTTTTTGGCTTTGCGTCGTAGCTCTACAAATTTCACCCGTTCTTCGTCATTTTGTGAGGATTTTAATCTATCATTAGCAAATTTTTTAGCAAGCAGGCAGTTTGAAATATCTTTATTCCACCATTTGGGCTTATTATTATGGCCTGGACGCCGTATTTTCGATGGTATGCAGTCTTGCACTGCTTTTAGGTAAGTGGTTTCGAATAACTTCCAAGATGTATTTATGTCGTTATTGTTAATTAAAAAGCTCCAGTCAGTTTCTTTAAACATAGCCCTAAGTTTATGGAAGTTTGCTTTCTTGAAATTAGGGACTTTTTCGATGCTACTATTTGGTTCGTTACTAGTAAACCTTAAAGTGAATGTTATCGTACGATGGTCGCTGTTACTGAATTCATCACCAACATTCAAATTCTCTATCAATTCTTCTTTTGTTGCAAGTACAATGTCAAGAACGTTATTACCACGGGTCGGCGTTCGAACAAATTGATAAAGCGAACTCTCTTGCAAGTTCGTATACAAGTCATGTCCGGAGTGTGAAGTAAGAGTATCGCCCCACTTGGTCACAGGTAAATTAAAGTCGCCAAAAATTACGGTATCTTGTGAGTTACTTACATCTGCAATTTGTTCATAAATTTCTCGGTCAGTTTGCACTGATTGAGCTGGAGGTCTGTATATTAACGCAAGTATTATTTTTGTACCTTTATTATTCTTTATTAGCACAAAAGATGTGTCGACGTTCACAATTTGAGGTTTTGACACGAGGGTCGGGTTAAGACTTTCTTTGATATAAAATAAAACGCCACCTCCATTTTTATTTATTCGGCTTTTCTCAAACATTACATAACCGGGAAGTGAATACTCTGCTAAAAAGTCTCTATCTTCTGTATTGAGCCAAGATTCTGTTATGCCAATCACATCATAATTTTCTGTAAACACTAGTTCCTCTAAATCTGAAAATTTATTGCGTATGCTACGAGCGTTTGCATAGAAAACCTTTAAATTTGTTATTTTAGAACTCACAGAACGTTCTTTCATCGAATTTTTGGTTCTGGTCGGATCTACATTTACATTCATGGCTGTCCTCGGTCCTCGGTCGTTATCCCTGGCGGTTTTGAATTTGGGTCGTGTTGGTGGAGCTTTATCCAAATTCGCGGTTCTTGACGGATTAGTATTTAATTCCTTTGTAGGTTGCCGTCCTCGATGTCTTCGGTCCTCCTTCCTGGTTGTCCTGTGCTGAGTCGATTTCTTCTCCGAAAATCCGTCACCGCATCGTTGAGAAGACGCCCAAAACGTGCTGCTCCCACCTGGTTCAGATGAACTCCATCGTCCGAAAACAAATAGTCATCGTAGTAGAAATTGTCCCAGGTGTCGACGAATCCCACGTTCTCCTTCCTGCAGAGGTTTGCTAGACAACGATTTGTGCTGGTGGCTATGTTGTAAAATCGGCTCTCTACACCGAGCCGGGGGACGATTCCTGAGACGATGATCCTTGATGACTTCTCCTTAAACGACTTGATCAGCTGCTGGTACTTTAAAAGCAAATCTTCCGACCGGGTTCGCTGTACATCGTTGGATCCAACATGGATGACGTACATTGTATTAGCAGGGACCAGCTTTGATACTTCGTCAACTACTGCAACTACGTCGTCCACACCACCACCAGGGATACAAAAACGCTTCCTGGTCTTAGGTGCCCTGGCGCAAAACTCTGTGAGCTGACCACGTATCATCGAGTCTCCCACGAGCCGGACTTCTTCTATTTCCTCTTCGTCATCTGGGTCTGTGAGTATCTGGAAACGGTTTTGACACTCGGTAATCGGTATGTGTTTCCTGGTCTTGGGGCAAACGTTGTTCCTCACGACACGGAAGTTGTCTTGAGGGGGAAGAGAGTCACTATTTGTATCTTGAGTATCGGAAACATCAGCTGAAGTGGCTACTGTAGGCGTTGAATTGTTGGCAGTTGACGTTGGGGCGTTGGTGGCTGCTGGAGTTGTGGTGACAATTGAAGTTTGTGGTACTCCAACGTTGAGTGTTACAAACTCTTGGAGTGATTCCAGCTTCATGGTGAGGACGTTGATCTTGTTGTAGGCTTCATCTAATTTCACTGTAAAATTATCTCGTTGCTGGCAGAGCCGGCAGACTTGAAAATCGACTGTAGCAAACATGGACTCACCAAACCTACCGGCGCAGTTCGCACAAGCGCGAGGCATGGTGACAGTCACTTTCTTCAGATCACTTCACTCACTTAAAAAACACTTCACTCACTTTAAAACACTTCACTCACTTTAAAAACACTTCAATCACTTCAACCGAAAACAAATATGCTGAAATACGCAGAAATAGGTTATCAGGGGTGATAGCCTAACCGAAAACAAAAATGTTGAGATACGCAGAATTAGGCTTCCAGGGGCGATAGCCTAACCAAAACAAAATTGTATTTAAATTGAAATACGCAATAATAGGCTACCAGCGTTGAATAGCCTAACCGAAAATAATAAAATTGAAATTCGCAGAAATAGGCTACCAGGTGTGATAACCTAACCTTAAACAAATATATGTATAACAGAATATGTAACTAAATATACAATTCACCAAATAGAGATTATATAAAAATAAAGTGTGACTGCACACAAGGGGTTAATATACTGTGTCAACAGATGGCCCTGGTGTCGCTGTAGCCTAGTAAAGCAGTAGCCTACTCTTTTTAGATAAACAAGTGTATCAGTCAAAGGTTATTACAAGATTGTGCAAGCAACAACTAAAATTACAGATATATACTGTAAAGCTACAGTAGGATACTAAATACAATATCTACAAGAGTTAATAATAAAACAGATTGGCTGGCTATAGGCTAGGCTAGGTTTGGGTTAGGTTAAAAGCTTGGCAGGTTGGGTTAGGCTAGATTAGTTTGTACAAATACCACCCTTAGCTTAAAGTAAAATCAGTCTGAGGAGAAAAAGTCAAGAATATATCTAGGGGGTAAAGCTAAATTAATGCACTTAAATTTAGTACAAAATTTGCTGGTATTTAATATGTATAATCCCCCAAAAAAGTTTGTTTACAAAATGGCGTCGGCGTTAGTCCCTGTAGGCAGGTTAGTTAGTAAACAATATTGTTTATTAGCACATTAATATGCAAAGCTTTACTTACATACAATACAGTTAAATAGATACTTACTACAGTAGGTAATGGGTAAAATTAGGGGCTACGATTTTATATAAAATAGTAATAGGAGAGCGTTTGTTTACAAAGCAAAACAAAACAATAGATGGCGCTAGTGGCGCCCTGTCCGAGCAGGAGTCTTGTGATAAACACAAAGTTTATCAGTCAATACACAGCGAAATATCGTGCAGTGTTACTTACTAAGCTACAGGATGGTTAAACGTGTTCTTAACCACCTTTCATGCACAAGAATGAAGAGGATGAGTAGTTAATACTCAAATTATGATCGATATCGTGAGAGCGTTGACAGAGCGTCTGCAGCGTCTGGCGGTAGCACGGGTAGTGGTGGAGGGTGGTGGTAGTGGAAGGGGGAGGGTTGTAACTGAGGAGGAGGGTGGTGGTGGAGGGTGAGGAGGTAGTGGAGGAGGGTGATGGTAGTGGAAGGGGTGGGTTGTAACAGAGGAGGTAGTGGTGGAGGCTGGTGGTAGTGGAAGGTGGAGGGTTGTAACAGAGGAGGTAGTGGTGGAGGGTGGTGGTAGTGAAAGGTGGAGGGTTGTAACAGAGGAGGTAGTGGCGGAGGGTGGTGGTAGTGGAAGGGGGAGGGTTGTAGCTGAGGAGGTAGTGGTGGAGGGGGGTGGTAGTGGAGGGGGGAGGGTTGTAGGTGAGGAGGTAGTGGTGGAGGGTGGTGGTAGTGGAAGGGGGAGGGTTGTAACAGAGGAAGTAGTGGTGGCGGGTGGTGGTACTGGAAGGTGGAGGGTTGTAACTGAGGAGGTAGTGGTGGAGGGTGGTGGTAGTGGAAGGGGGGGGGGTTGTAACAGAGGAGGTAGTGGAAGGGGGAGGGTTGTAACAGAGGAGGATGTGGTGGAGGGTTATGGTAGTGGAAGGGGGGGGGTTGTAACTGAGGAGGTAGTGGTGGAGGGTGGTGGTAGTGGAAGGTGGAGGGTTGTAACAGAGGAGGTAGTGGTGGTAGTGGAAGGTGGAGGGTTGTAACAGAGGATGTAGTGGTGGAGGGTGGTGGTAGTGGAAGGGGGAGGGTTGTAACTGAGGAGGTAGTGGTGGAGGGTGGTGGTAGTGGAAGGGGGGGGGGGTTGTAACAGAGGAGGTAGTGGTGGAGGGTGGTGGTAGTGGAAGGTGGAGGGTTGTAACAGAGGAGGTAGTGGTGGAGGGTGGTGGTAGTAGAAGGGGGAGGGTTGTAACAGAGGAGGTAGTGGTGGAGGGTGGTGGTAGTGGAAGGGGGAGGGTTGTAACTGAGGAGGTAGTGGTGGAGGGTGGTGGTAGTGGAAGGGGGGGGGGTTGTAATAGAGGAGGTAGTGGTGGAGGGTGGTGGTAGTGGAAGGGGGAGGGTTGTAACTGAGGAGGTAGTGGTGGAGGGTGGTGGTAGTGGAAGGGGTGGGTTGTAACAGAGGAGGTAGTGGTGGAGGGTGGTGGTAGTGGAAGGGGGGGTGGTTGAAACAGAGGAGGTAGTGGTGATGGGTGGTGGTAGTGGAAGGTGGAGGGTTGTAACAGAGGAGGTAGTGGTGGAGGGTGGTGGTAGTGGAAGGGGGAGAGATGTAACTGAGGAGGTAGTGGTGGTAGTGGAAGGGAGGGGGGTTGTAACAGAGGAGGTAGTGGTGGAGGGTGGTGGTAGTGGAAGGTGGAGGGTTGTAACAGAGGAAGTAGTGGTGGAGGGTGGTGGTAGTGAAAGGGGGAGGGTTGTAACTGAGGAGGTAGTGGTGGAGGGTGATGGTAGTGGAAGGTGGAGGGTTGTAACAGAGGAGGTAGTGGTGGAGGGTGGTGGTACTGGAAGGTGGAGGGATGTAACAGAGGAGGTAGTGGTGGAGGGTACTGGTAGTGGAAGGTGGAGGGTTGTAACAGAGGAGGTAGTGGTGGAGGGTGGTGGGACTGGAAGGTGGAGGGTTGTAACAGAGGAGGTGGTGGTGGAGGGTGGTGGTAGTGGAAGGTGGAGGGTTGTAACAGAGGAGGTAGTGCTGGTAGTGGAAGGTGGAGGGTTGTAACTGAGGAGGTAGTGGTGGAGGGTGGTGGTAGTAGAAGGGTGAGAGTTGTAACAGAGGAGGTAGTGGTGGAGTGTGGTGGTAGTGGAAGGTGGTGGGTTGTAACAGAGGAGGTAGTGGTGGAGGTTGGTGGAGGGTTGTAACAGAGGTGGTAGTGGTGGAGGGTGGTGGTAGTGGAAGGTGGAGGGTTGTAACAGAGGAGGTAGTGGTGGAGGGTGGTGGTAGTGGAAGGTGGAGGGTTGTAACAGAGGAGGTAGTGGTGGAGGGTGGTGGTATTGGAAGGGGGTTGGTTGTAACAGAGGAGGTAGTGGTGGAGGGTGGTGGTAGTGGAAGGGGGAGGGTTGTAACAGAGGAGGTAGTGGTGGAGGGTGGTGGTAGTGGAAGGTGGAGAGTTGTAACAGAGGAGGTAGTGGTGGAGGGTGGTGGTAGTGGAAGGGGGAGGGTTGTAACAGAGGAGGTAGTGGTGGAGGGTGGTGGTAGTGGAAGGGGAGGGGGGTTGTAACAGAGGAGGTAGTGGTGGAGGGTGGTGGTAGTGGAAGGTGGAGGGTTGTAACAGAGGAGGTAGTGGTGGTAGTGGAAGGGGGATGGTTGTAACAGAGGAGGTAGTGGTGGAGGGTGGTGGTTGGAAGGTGGATGGTTGTAACAGGAGGTAGTGGTGGAGGGTGGTGGTAGTACAAAGGAGTACAAAGGAGTGCAAAGGAAATCAAGCAACAACAGTTCTAGTGACCCTTCTAGGCTGCTTGTCCTCCAAACATTGAGGATCAAGCGTCCAAACAGTGGTTTAGAGTGGGTAAGGGAACATTGGAAAGGGAACTACTGCCCTGGAACTAATGTCCGTGGCAGGATTAGGAAGTTAGTAGGGGACAGATGGGTTAGTAACTGAGGGGGGGATAACATAAAGTTATTCATTTACAAACGCAGTCAGTCGGAGGTTTGATGCAAGATATTTGTCTAAGCGAAGTTTAAATGAATCAACGGTGCTGCAGTCTATAACGTCTCGGGGAAGCCCATTCCATAAGTTGACAACTCGATTGAAGAAGAAATTCTTAGATTAGTGCGAGTTAAAAGATTTACCAATAATTCTGCAACCGTTTCTCCGCGTGTAATTAGATTGGTCGATAGTGAAGTACTTACTACAGTTCATATTGTCGATGCCTTTGATGATTTTGAACACTTTAATTAAGTCGCCTCTTAATCTGCGATTGGGTTAAAGGAAATATATTTAATTCTCTAAGACGCTCCTCGTCTGGTTTGTTCTTTAGGCTAGGTATCAATTCGGTAACTCTACGTTGAACTCGTTCTAGATTTTTTTGGTAATAAGGGCACCAGGATTGAACGCAGTATTCCAGAAGGGGGCGGACTAAGGAATTGTAAAGGGTTAGGATAACGTCTTTGGATTTATGCTCAAATGACCTGCCTATAAGGGAGAGGAGAGGTGGTGGTGGAGGATGGAGGGTTATAACGTAGGTGTTGGAGGAGGTAGTGATGGAAGGGGGAGGAGAAGTGGTGGTGGAGGAGGGAGGGTTATAACGTAGGTGGTGGAGGGTGGTGGCAGTGGAAGAGGAGGAGGTTGGTACTGCAAAAGGGAGGAGAGGTAGTATTGGAGGAGGTGGTGGTGGATCGTGGTGGAATAATATGTAGCTGGCCTGGGAGATGAAGAAGGTTGTTGAGTGAGAAGAGATGGTCTGGGGAGAGAAAGGAATACGGACAGGTAACAGCTTATCCAGTGTTTTAAACACTGTCAAAGATGTATTAATCAGTTGAATACATTGATATATTTTGCTCTCTCTCTCTCTCTCTCCTTAGCTATCTACTATATATATTTATCACACACACACACCACACACACTTACACATAAGTGGTCAGGATAGCTCAGTGTCATAAAGATTCGGTTGCATAAATAAACATAAATTCTTACACATGGAAATAAGGGTTCGAACCCCCAAAAGAGCATAAAGAATTTTGTTTCCGGCTATCCTGATGGAAAATTGGTGTAACCTGGTCCCACTATAACCAAGCTGCACAACTATCAGCAACCCTTCTCACAAACTGGACAGTAGAACATAGTTACCTCACCTTACCTTAAACAACATCCCCATAACACACACACACACAGACACACACACAAACACACCTTGGTGTAACATACACTACATCAATTTCATTTATACAACATATTACAAGCATAAAAAAAAAAAACTGACACCAAGACTAGACGCCTCAAGTCACTTGTCCATACAACATTTGGACATAACAATGAAACTACAACCACAGCATACAAATAATATATACATTCAGTGATGAAATATGCTAGCCCTGCTTGGGTATCTAACCTCTCTGAAACACATCTAAACACCCTACAGATCATACAGAACAAAGACCTCAAAATAATCACTGGCTGCACAGCTGCAACACCTATAGAGCATCTACTCCAGGAAAACAAAAACCTCAAAATCAAGGATCACCTTGATATGAGAGACACACAATTTCTCGCCGCAGCCTCCACAAACCAAACCACCTACTACACTACATGGAAGAACATCCACACACACCAAGAAACATCAAAACAACCCCTAGCACTCGTGATCATGCATAAATTCTGTCTTTGCTTCCCCTTTGCTCTCCCCTATCCAGTCTCCAAAAGCATACAGTATCCATACTGTACTCACCCACCGATCCATCCAGTCACTCAAAGAAAGAGTTATCAGAAGAGGTTAGATAACTCCGTTCATGACACCTGTCTGGGCTGTAGCACAACACCGCACACTATCAAACACATTATGGAAGACTGCATAACACACAACCACTTACGCCAACAACACAACACACCCTGGTCTTGGTCGTGGCCTTCCTTCGGAGCTCGGGGCTGCTCGGCCAGTCAACCTATTGAACGACTACTTCTACAACTACTACTACTACTACTACTACAACCACAGCATACAAATAATATATACATGCAGTGATGAAATAATTATGCTAGCCCTGCTTGGGTATCTAACCTCTCTGAAACACACTACTACTGCCGCCGCCGCCGCAGCAAGAGGTTGTCTGTGAGAGCTCCGCTAAACTTCCCGGTGTATGGCCTACGCCGTTGATGTGTTACACAAGAATGTGTGTAATAATGTGTAAGGCACCACATATATTATGAACAACACTGTGACTGTGAATGCAATAGTGAAAGATTAATAGGATATATTTAATCGGGATATAGTCGGGACTTCCGTGAGACTTTTTCTATTGCACTAGACATATCGAAAGCCTTCGATAGAGTCTGGCATAAATCTTTAATTTCTAAACTACCCTCCTTCGGTTTCTATCCCTCCATCTGTGCCTTTGTCTCTAATTTCCTTTCTGGCCGTTCCATAGCCGCGGTTGTGGACGGTCATTGTTCACTTCCTCACCCTATAAACTCCGGTGTTCCTCAGGGCTCTGTCCTATCTCCTATTCTCTTTCTAATTTTTATAAATGATCTCCTTAACTGTACCTTAATTCCCATCCATTCATACGCAGACGACTCAACCTTGCACTACTCCAATTAGTTTTTCAGAACGCCCCAGCCAGCAATCCCTCAACGACAAACGTAATGAAGCCATAGAACTCTTAAATTCTGATCTAAATACTATTTCCAATTGGGGCAGAGAAAACCTTGTTAACTTTAATGCTTCCAAAACCCAATTTCTCCATCTATCTACCCGTCAGGATCTCCCAGCGGACTATCCCTTATTCTTCAACAATACAAAAATCAACCCTTCATCTTCTCTCAATATTCTTGGTGTCTCTTTTTCTTCTGCTCTCATTTGGAAGGACCATATTACCAGTCTTGCTAAGGCAGCCTCCCAGAAGCTGGGTGTGCTCAACCGCCTTAGGGGGTTCTTTTCCCCTGCACAGCTTCTTGCTCTGTACAGGGGCATAGTGCGCCCTTGTATTGAGTATTGTTCACATGTGTGGGGAGGTTCCTCTCACACTGCTCTCCTAGACAAAGTTGAAAGGAAGGCCTTTCGTATCATTAACTCCCGTCCACTCACCAACTCTCTGCAATCTCTCTCTCTCCGCCGCAATGTTGCATCTCTCTCGCTATTCTATCGCTACTATAATAATCAGTGTTCCTCAGAGCTATCCCAGTGCATACCACCTCCTTTACGTAGGGCACGTGGTACCCGTCTTGCAACTCAATCCCACCCCTACTCTGTGCAACTCTCCAACCCAAGAGTGAAACCTTACTCTCAAACTTTCTTCTACTCAACAGCTGAGCTCTGGAACTCTCTCCCAGAATCAGTCTTTCCCTCTTCCTATGACTTAAATTGCTTCAAACTCCGTGTGTCCAGGCATTTTGGCTCGAACGTCCCTTGATTTTGGCCCTGTCACTCTTTCAACTATGGGGGAGGCACTCGCTATAGGCAGTTATGCCTTTTGCCTCCCTCAATCACATAGACAAAAAAAAAAAAAATCAGATTCTTGTGACATAGCTCAAACATGGCGGCCAAGTAGAAGGTAAACAACATTACTTGAGCCAGGGACAGCACTGTGTTTTAAAGGTGTGAACTAAAAGTGCCATAACGTTTGTGGTAACCACAATAGCCATATATAAACACTTGTAAGTAACAATAAAATTTTGTTTGAATAACTTTGTAAGTGAACTACTTTTGTTCATTCGAAAACATGGAAGAACCGGATATTGTGATTAACTGTATGCTGTGCTTCATAAATTCGGCAAGACTGGATTACTCATAACAAACCCTTGAAGATGTGACTCAATCGTTTTACGCTCACGAGGAAATAAAAAGTGCTGAGGAAGTGTTAAATAATGTGCTCAAGAAGAATATTCCATGGAGGTGGGACTCGGAGAAGAAAAAAAAAGGATCTTCGTGATGTTCTGGATCTACATGAACAAGTAATGGAAGCTAAGCAGCTTAAGGTGAAATTCGTGAGTAATTCTTACGAGAAATGCCACCTATTGGGATGGAGATTTTTGCACCTCTGTTAACCAAACTCAGTGACGAGGTCAATAAACTTAATACATTTGTTCCTCAGATACTGGAAATCAAAACAGAAGTGCTTAATACGGCAGATACTGTTAAGGGTACTTCACACAGTCAGGAGTGCGAGCTAGAATCACTAGGAGTAATGATTCCTGGTGATTCCTGGGAATACGACCGTGAATGTCTGCAATTCCCCGTGCACTCACAAAATCGTAGGAACCAGTGGGAGTGTACCTGCGAATCACTGAGAGTCACTTTGAATCACTGGGAATCACCAGGAATCACTGGGATAAAACCAGGAATGAAGTGCGAGTTATTGAAAAGTTGAAAATTTCTGATTACTGTAATATACGAGTCAATAGAAGTAATATAGAAATCACTGGGAATTAGATAGGAGTCACTGGGAATCCCCGAGCATCACTGGGATTTGTTAGGAATGAGATGCGAGTATGCCAGGCATGGCCCCCATTATGCACAGCCCCTATATAAGGGGCCCCCAAGCTGTGCCAAGCCACATGCACACTCACCACCGACCCACGAACACTATAACTACAGTCCTCTAATATCATCATTAAGTATTATGGCTGTATTCATACATCATTACAGACATTAATATAATACGATAAGTCTGTATTATTATGTACCGTAAGGTCATAATATCAATGCTTACTATACTTTAAGAAACAAATATATTTAAACTATTGTCTAAATAGTGGATAGTTAATACTTCCCACCATCTTGTTTTCATTCGTTACCGAGTTC
The DNA here is from genome assembly GCA_032716605.1 of Paralithodes platypus. Classification (NCBI taxonomy): domain Eukaryota; kingdom Metazoa; phylum Arthropoda; class Malacostraca; order Decapoda; family Lithodidae; genus Paralithodes; species Paralithodes platypus. The sequence continues at coordinate 56,986,934 of CM064487.1, read as the reverse complement.
TGTAATATTTCATACGATTACCTAAAATAGGGAACACTTCTAGGTTGTGTTAGTTTGCTTAGGTTAGGTCAGGGGAGTTGCAGAACTTCTAGATTATTAACCGGCGACTACAACGGCCCCTAAACAACCATGTCATGATTACGCTGGCTCAAAGTTTACCCCGGCGACTACAACGCCCCTCGAAGTAGTAATCCAAACTCCACTCTCCACCACCAAGCAAACTTGACATTTCAAAACACATACAAACACGTCTCCACCACTCTCGTTATGTTAGGTAAGGAGAGTTGCAGAACTTGTAGACTACAAGTAGGGTATTGTAACATTGACCATACATTGTTCACATTATTAATTACCTCACCTACAGTAATTTCCTTCTCTACACACAATCACTGGGTGAATAAAATGTCTTGTGGGAAATTGTACATCCACTGCCAGGCTCCAGGCATGTGTTTGACCCTATAATTGAAATTAATTTGTCCTCAAGTATGTCTCTTGTAGGTTATAACTACAGTCCTCTAATATCATCATTAAGTATTATGACTGTATTCATACATCATTACAGACATTAATATAATACGATAAGTCTGTATTATTATGTACCGTAAGGTCATGATATCAATGCTTACTATACTTTAAGAAACAAATATATTTAAACTATTGTCTAAATAGTGGATAGTTAATCCTTCCCACCTTCTTCTTTTCATTCGTTACCGAGTTCTGTAATATTTCATACGATTACCTAAAATAGGTAACACTTATAGGTTGTGTTAGTTTGCTTAAGTTAGGTCAGGGGAGTTGCAGAACTTCTAGATTATTAACCGGCGACTACAACGGCCCCTAAACAACCAAGCCATGATTACGCTGGCTCAAAATTTACCCCGGCGACTACAACGCCCCTCGAAGTAGTAATCCAAACTCCACTCTCCACCACCAAGCGAACTTGACCTTTTACAACACATACAAACACGTATCCACCACTCTCGTTATGTTAGGTAAGGGGAGTTGCAGAACTTGTAGACTACAAGTAGGGTATTGTAACATTGACCATACATTGTTCACATTATTTAATTACCTCAACTACCGTAATTTCCTTCTTTACACACAATCACTGGGTGAATACAATGTCTTGTGGGACATTGTACTTACACAGGTTAATACTAGGCCTATTTATAATGTTTGACCAAGAAAAGTTAACTACCCGTGTATACTGTATATTATACTTTCACGTGAGAAGTATTACAGGCTTATATGAATAATATATTTATTAAAGGGTACTTCACACAGTCAGGAATGCGAGCTAGAATCACTAGAAGTAGCTGAAAATTCGGATTCCTGGGCCTATTTGCGGTGAAAAATCGATTACTCCTACTAACTCTAGCGATATCCTAGTGATTCCTGTTAGACTCCCAGTGACTCCAAACCACTCGCGGGCGATTGGCCCTGTCCGACAAAATGTTCACCGTGTTTAAAGTTCTCGCCACGAATCTGACCATTCCCAGTGACTCCCAGTTGATTCCCAGTGATTCCCCAGTGACTCCCAGTGAGTCCTGGTGATTCTCGGTGATTCGTATCTGATTTGCGGACAAGTTTCTATTTCAGTTTCAGTTCTCACCAGAATCACCAGGACTCACTGGGAGTCACTGGGAATCACTGGGAATGGTCCGATTCGCGGCGAGAACCTTAAACACGGTGAACATTTTGTCAGACAGGGCCAATCGGCCGGGACTGGTTTGGAGTCAACAGGAATCACTAGGATATCGCTAGAGTCACTAGGAGTCATCGATTTTCACCGCGAATAGGCCCAGGAATCCGACATTTTCAGCTACTCCTAGTGATTCTAGCTCGCATTCCTGACTGTGTGAAGTACCCCTTAGGCAGGTGAGGATTGACCTGGGAGAGGTTAAGCAAAAGTTTTCATCTGCTTTAGCTGGACTTCATGAGGCTTCACGAGATGCATCAAGGCGTGAATCATGTACGGTAGCTGATTTAGAAACCCTCAGACAAGATCTTCTTACTACTAATTTGGAAAAAGCAGTCAATTTTGGCACAACATACGGGGAATTTTTGAATGAAGCAACTGGGGTTCGAAGCAGTGTGCGGGAGGGGCTGGGCGGTGATCCGGAGTGCATACCGCCGCAGGTCTCTGACTCACCTGTCACACACTCCAACCATGTGCAGGCTTCAACTATGGCAAACTCTACACTGCTAGTGGCTCAGTCTTCTGGCTCTTACTCACCCTCTTCACTCCCAACGGTCCCCAGGAGCGAGACAGCGGCTCTCAGGAGAAACGATGCAGCAACACAATTGTCTCGAACACCTTCCCAATTGTCTCATCAACCATCAGTGAGGCCCAAGAGATTCACTGCTTCAGAAATCGCGGTCACACGAGATTATCTACTGGCACCTGAACATATGGAGAACATTGAACAAAGGAATGATAGCTACGCACGAGTCACATCAAATAATGGTATCGAACGTAACTCAACAAGGAATAACATCCATACTAATGACAACAATACAACAATGAGGATGCCAGCCGGCGCCAGTGATGGAGTAAGGAGGGAGGCTGAGGCGAGCGGAGGCGGTGAGGGGGATGAGGTTGCGGCAGCGTCTTCCACTACACATCGTTCGCTGGCCCAGCTCAAAAGGAATTATCACACTGGAGATGGAAGTTCTTCACAGCATCACAACAGTGCGACAGTGGCTGCTGACAAGGATAAAGATTGGACCAAGGAGCATTCAAGGAATATAAAGGGGAGGGAAATGACGAGTAATGGATCTGTTTTTAAGGCTATTAAAGGTAACAGAAAAGGAGCTCAAACAACACTTAGAGCTGCAACAAGGTACGTAGTCGTATTTGTAGGAAGAGTTGAAAAGATGTTAGCATAGATGATCTAAAACAATATATTGCTTCAAACTGTGATGTTAGTATTAAAGACATTTCTAAGTTAGATATACACTCTGATGCTTTTCAGGCCTTTAAAGTCACAGTCAATGTAAATGATAGAGATAAATTATTAGACGCAAATTTATGGCCTGAAGAAATACTTATTGATAAGTTTTTTAATAGAAGAAAAACTGAGGAGAAAGTTAACATTGATAAATAATTGTGTATAATTATTTCTTACAATATCTTGCGATTTTTTTGTTTTCCTTTTTCATTATCATCATGGAGAGAACATCTTTTACGGTATGTACATATAACTGTTGCTCCTTGTGGAAAAACATTGACCCAATTCGTGAACTAACAAAAAGGAAATATGAAATTATTTTTTTACAGGAAACGTTTTTAACACAAGATAAATTAGGACTTGTTGATTATGTGGATGAATGTTATGAGAGTGTTAGTATAGCGGCAACCTACTCTGACCGAGCTCTGGCTGCTATGGCAGGCCGACCCCAAGGGGGCATGGGTCTGTTATGGAAGAGGGAACCACTCTTTACTATAAACAAAGTTTCTTCACAAGATGGATTCATTATAATTTCTGTTAAGCTTGCTAATGTTGATATTGTTTTAGTAAATGTGTATCTTAACAGCGATGTGTGGGAAATCACTACATTGAACAAATACTTATTTTCACTTTCCAAGATGGAAGGCATCATTCAAGATTATGATTTTGATGCTTTGTTCTTTGTGGGAGATTTTAATGCAGATCCTTTCTCGGGACGTGTCTGGGAAAATGTATCACGGTTTATGAATAATAACTCTCTTAGATGCTATGATGTTAATGCACTTTCAAGTGATTCATTTTCTTTTGTAGGCTACGAAAATTCCCTAAGCAAATCGCTAGATCATATAATAGGTAGGTGTAACGAAACCATTATAGTTAATGATGTCAAGATACCAACAACAATTACTGGTTCAGACCATTTTCCCTTGGTTACCAATATACATGTTAACTATAATATAATATCAGATACATTTGTTAGATGGAAGGACGTGAAAAAAGACATTGCATCAAGAACGGGTTAAATGGCCTTCACTAAATCCAAGAGAATTTGGAGAGATTGATGAATTAATGTGTTGTAGCTTAACTGAAATGAAAGATCTACCTGCAATACAGTGTAATGATATTGGATGTCACAACTCTAGTCATTTGAAAGAATTTGAGTTTTATTATCATCAAATATGTTTACATTTATCTTTTGCTTCGCAAAAGTTAAAGATCAGGTGTTTTAAAAGAAATAAATCGATGATTATTCCAGGGTGGAATCGAAGAATAAAAAACTTACCGTACATCATTATGCAAGAAATGCTTTTTTAACATGGGTTCGAAATGGTAGACAACGAGGCACAAACGAACACAATGACATGCTTCATACAAGGACAACTTTTAAAGATAGTCTCAAAATATGTAAACAAAATGAACATATAGAAATATGCAAATCCATTGTTGAGAAATTTGAATTCAAAGATAAAACACAATTTTGGAAAGAAGTACGTAATGTTAAAAGTAGTGATACAGTTTCAAAAATAATTGATGGTAAGTCAAATTATATTGAAATAGCTAATGTATTTTCAGATAGATTCCTGGGCTCGCAAGAGACAAATGATTCGCATAATGAGAACGAGTTCATACAAAGATTGAAGGCAAGCTGGAGTGATAATAACTTTATGCATTTGAACATTTCAGACATGTCATTACGCAAAGCCATTTCAAAGTTACTTAATGGGGTTGGACATGACAATATCCATTCATTGTTTCTAAAGAGGGCTTCTGATAGCTTTATTAATATCTTGACTCGTTTTTATAATGCGTGCTTTACTCATTGCTTCTTACCAAGTCAACTGCTGAAAGGTAATGTCTCCTATTATTAAAGATACAAGGGAAATATAACAGACTCTGCAAATTATAGGCCTGTAATGCAGTCGTCTTGTCTATTAAAAATATTTGAAATACATATTATTCTAGAATTCATCTTACCCAGAGAAACGTTTCTTTAGATGCAAGACAATTTGGGTTTAGGAAAAATATATCTACAACTGATGCTTGTTTTTCACTAAAGGAAATAATGTATAATTACTCTAAAAACAAAGGCAGTGGTTGTCTAACTTTCGTAGATCTCTCAAAAGCGTTCGATACAATTGACCATTTTATATTAGGTAACAAACTGTTAGATAGAGGTATCCCTATTGATTTAGTGTATTTGATAATGAATTATCTGCGTAATCAGTATGCTAATGTCACATGGATGGGGCAACAGAGTCGTTTTTATCCTGTAAATAGAGGTGTAAGGCAGGGTGGTATTTTATCACCATTCTTATTTTATTTGTATATAGACGAAATTATCAAAGAAATACCTAAAATGGATCATGGATGTATGCTTGGATTTACCGATGATATTGCTCTCATATCGAACGATAAAGGTGTTATGGAAAATTTATACATTAAGTTGTGTCATGATTTAGAAAAACACAGCTTGAAAATGAATAAGAACAAAACTATATGTATGATTTTTCAAAGAAACGTGTCGAAACTTAATTATAACACATTAAAGTTGGGCAATGATAATCTTGAGGTCGTGAACCATTATAGATACCTGGGTCATATCATACACAATGATTTGCAGGATAAAGGCGACATTGAATTCAGACTTAATACTTTTTACTCAAGTTTTAACACAATTTTACGGAATTTTAAAAATTTAAACACTGATACTTTTGTGTTTCTATTCAAGTCTTATTGTATGCCAGAGTATGGACTTTCTTTGTGGAATAATGAAACAACATTTAGATCCAAAATTTTAAAAATATTTCACGTTGCCTTTTCTAATTCTTTTCGGCGTATGAGCGGGGCATCATCCTATGGCAGTAGTCATGGTGCGGCAGAGAAGTGTGGTCTATTACTGCTTTCCCATCACCTTGCACTATGGCAGTAGTCATGGTGCGGCAGAGGAGTGTGGTCTATTACTGCTTCCCCATCACCTTGCACTATGGCAGTAGTCATGGTGCGGCAGAGGAGTGTGGTCTATTACTGCTTCCCCATCACCTTGCACTATGGCAGTAGTCATCGTGCGGCAGAGGAGTGTGGTCTATTACTGCTTCCCCATCACCTTGCACTATGGCAGTAGTCATGGTGCGGCAGAGGAGTGTGGTCTATTACTGCTTCCCCATCACCTTGCACTATGGCAGTAGTCATGGTGCGGCAGAGGAGTGTGGTCTATTACTGCTTCCCCATCACCTTACACTATGGCAGTAGTCATGTTGCGGCAGAGGAGTGTGGTCTATTACTCCTTCCCCATCACCTTGCACTATGGCAGTAGTCATGGTGCGGCAGAGAAGTGTGGCCTATTACTGCTTCCCCATCACCTTGCACTATGGCAGTAGTCATGTTGCGGCAGAGGAGTGTGGTCTATTACTGCTTCCCCATCACCTTGCACTATGGCAGTAGTCATGGTGCGGCAGAGGAGTGTGGTCTATTACTGTTTCCCCATCACCTTGCACTATGGCAGTAGTCATGGTGCAGCAGAGGAGTGTGGTCTATTACTGCTTCCCCATCACCTTGCACTATGGCAGTAGTCATGGTGCGGCAGAGAAGTGTGGTCTATTACTGCTTCCCCATCACCTTGCACTATGGCAGTAGTCATCGTGCGGCAGAGGAGTGTGGTCTATTACTGCTTCCCCATCACCTTGCACTATGGCAGTAGTCATGTTGCGGCAGAGGAGTGTGGTCTATTACTGCTTCCCCATCACCTTGCACTATGGCAGTAGTCATGGTGCGGCAGAGAAGTGTGGTCTATTACTGCTTCCCCATCACCTTGCACTATGGCAGTAGTCATGTTGCGGCAGAGAAGTGTGGTCTATTACTGGTTCCCCATCACCTTGCACTATGGCAGTAGTCATGGTGCGGCAGAGAAGTGTGGTCTATTACTGCTTCCCCATCACCTTGCACTATGGCAGTAGTCATGGTGCGGCAGAGGAGTGTGGTCTATTACTGCTTCCCCATCACCTTCCACTTACACAAGTTCGATACTATTTTAGAATTAAACACTCTCGATGCTCAATTATTTCTCTGAATCGTCCATATTTACAGGAAGGATATTTCTACTCTTATATGTATAAGCTTTTTGCAGATAAATACAATATTGTAATACATTTTTATGATTTTAATACAGTTAAATCCAGGATTCGGTGGGTGCAAGGTCATGAGGAACGTAGGGCGCCCGTGCACCTCTTGCCCAGAACATGCATGACTTTTTAAAATCAGTATTATTAGGATATTTATAACAGGTTTCAATATATGTGCTCATATACTGAAATTTATACATATATTTTATCTTGTTTTTCTTTCTCCCACGCTTATATTCGTTGGGAGATATGTCTATGTAATATACTGTATGTTATTGTGTAATGTATATTATGAAATAAAGTGAACTGAACTGAACTGAACTACTACTACTACTACTATCAGCTTGTGTTAGCCTACACGTCGTTTCACTACGTACTGTATCTTCTTGATCGAAGGGATGCATGTGAAATTGTAGATCTAGTCGACTAATAATATTAATTATAGATATTCAATGTTTGCGTTACAAGAGAACAATAAATCAATATATATATATATATATATATATATATATATATATATTGTGACGCTTCTGCATAGTAGCCACGTGCGGGCATGCGCGCGTCGGCTGCCCAGCCGTTTAGAAACCGGCTGGCGGCAGCCGGCCGGCAGGCATTTCCTTAGTATATATCCTACGACAACGTAACTAATGTCTGGGATATTCTTATGTTGTTTCACAGCTTGAAGCTGCCCTTATTCTTAACCAACGCATCTTAGTATATTTTATTCTCGATAGTTGATTGTTTCATTATAATATATAAGATGTAAGTCTAGATTGGAGGGATAGACAGACTAATGAGGAAGTAAGAAGGAGGTGTGGTGTGGAGGTAGATGTGCTGGAAAGTGTGAAAAGGAACAACTTGAGATGGTTCGGCCATATGGAACGTATGGAAAGCGAGAGAATGACTAAGAGGGTGTACGAGAGCGAGGTGGAGGGACAGAGGGGGAGAGGTAGACCGAATATGAGGTGGAAGGATGGAGTGAGGAACTACATGAACGAAGGCGGTGCTGGTTGGGGGGAGGGGCGTCGACTGACTGGGGACAGAGGTGCATGGGGGCGGTTCGTTCGTGGCCACCCCTTCGGGGATCACGGCGTCAGGCAATAGATAGATAGATAGAAGTCTAGTGAGAGTGGGAGGAGATGAGCGGGAGAGAGAGACCGGCTGGGGGACGTTGCTTCGTGCGGAGAGTCTAGCTTGGGACGAGCCTGATGTTGCCACGTGCATTTGATTGCAACGTTAGGCTTAGTTTCGACTCACGCACGGGGTAGAGGATTTTGACCCGGCAACTGTGTTGAGTGTTGCCAAGCATGGGATGTATTTTGCATGCCTAGGGTGGGGTCCAGACAGATTCAAGACTCTGAGCTCACCTCACTGTCGTACCCTTCGGACCCCCTTGATATCTATCAATCTCAAACCCACTTAGAAACTTTCTCTCCTACTTTGTATACCTTCTTTCCACTACTTCACCAATCTATTTAATTATCCCATCCCCTTGATAGACCTTATATCTAATATTGTATTAACGACGAGCTCTCAGATAATTAGATAGGATTTTGGGCCTTATGCAGAGATGTAATTGTTAATGAGACCTAGGAAGCTTTTTTTTGTCTCATATTTGGTAGTTTCATGCTTGCTAGTGTGTTCTTGTGTCAGGTTAGCAGGGGCTAGACCGGAGGGGAGGGTTTTTGCGATCCTTTAAGTAAAGTCTGCTGGTGCGAGTCCTGTGGACCCGCACGACTTTACTAGGATACCCGTGGGAGTCTGGGTGCATTTTCTTGTCTGTGTCCCTGTGTGTCTAGCGTTGTGTTGTGTGAGGGCCCTTGCCTAGTCCACTCAGCACTGCACTAGCACGTCTTGCTTTTGTTTTAGGGTCGCCAGGAGAGAGTCAGATACTTGCGATCTGAGTCTCTCAAGAGAGCACCCTTTCAATTAGAGTAATTTGACGCACAGACCTGGGAACGTCCCTAGGCTAGAGCAGGTGGCTCAGCCCGGGTATCCGAAGCCTATATCCTTCCGGCTAGACCTCTGCCACCTGGCAGGTTAACAGCTAGGGGTTTATCATCTCTGTATGCTTGTTATTGTGCCACAGTTTACCGTTTTTGTGAGCATTGTGAGTCGGGGTGTGGCTTAGAGACTCTGTCCGAGCAGGCTTGCCTGACTAAGAGTGAGAAGCACACCTGTATGTGGTTATGTTGCGAGTTGCTACCTTTATTTAATTATACCTATGCCATTATACACTGTATGGCCTATCACTAGTATTTATTCCTGCTTATGAGTTAAGAGTTCTCTAAATCCGTAACGTACGTTCTTTGCTAAGCATCAGACCCTACAGTAGCTGCATGCAGTTTAGAAACCCGCATCTTGTCTACCTGTACGATGTTTTGAGGACTGTTTGCTTTCACCTTCTTTCACGCAGGGGTGATTAGTTGTATTAATTAACGTAACGTTAAATGTACTTTCTTCTAGTGTGTTATTAAATTGTGTCTGCAATTTAATTCCGTTATCTATCTTTTCCATGAAGCTTTAAGTCATTTTAAGAGACAATGAACGGAGGAAGGAAAAACACAGATAAAACAAAAAGGTCCATGTGCCTAAAGGCATCCTCCATTCATAAAATGTTTGTAACAACTGGATTTAAACATTTGTAGATTGTAAGTTTGTGGAAAGCAATTCGAGGGAAGTGAATTCCAAAGAGTAGTAGCTCTGGGGATAAATTAATTCTGATAAGCAGAAGTTCTGCATTGTGGAGGAGAAAGTGTAAATTCATGGGTGCTCTCAGCTGCCCTAGTTCTACGGGGAAAGATGTGGAGAGGCGGCACAATTGAAGCAAGTTCCTCGGAACAATTGCTGTGAAAATATCTGTAGAATAATGCAAGGGATGCAACGTTTCTTCGTATGGATAATGTAGGAAGGTCCTGTGTGATTGCAGGGTTATTGATTAATCTAATAGCTTTATTTTGAATTTTGTCCAACTGCCTCAATGCAACCACTCCACTTCCACCCCACAGAGGTGAACAGTAATCCATCTGAGAACGCACATGACTTTTATATATCACGGCCAACTGCTCGTCAGTGAAGAATTCTCGAACTCTGTACAGGAGTCCCAGTTTTTTAGAGGTATTCTTAGCAATGCTTCTAACATAATGTGTCCAGCTCAAGTTAGTAGTTAATGTTACACCGAGAATGTCAATACTAGGGGAAGTGGGAATATTTACATCATTAAAAAATATATGGGAGTCAGTGAGATTCTGTCGGTTAGAAAATTGAATGTACTTGGTTTTCTGTGCATTAAAGGAAACTAGATTCTGTTGTCCCCGTCCATTAATTCTAGAAAGGTCCTGGTTCAGAGAAATTGCAGTGTTTATTTTTGAATTTATAAGATTGGGTTGGGTGAAAGAATTGGTAAATGTGAAGGAACTGTGGAGTGTTGAGTCATCTGCGTAGGAATGTATTGGATTATGAGTGGTAGATATGAGATCATTGATATGAATGAGGAACAGAATTGGGGCCAAAACTGATCCCGGGGGAACACCAGCATTTATTGAGTAAAATTGAGAATAAAGGCCATCTACCATTACACATATTTTTCTGTTATGAAGATAAGAAGAAATTAGTGGAACTAATGATGTAAGGCCGTAGTGTGACATCTTCGACAATAAGGATTGATGCCAGACTCTATCAAATGCCTTTGATATATCCAGTGCTATTGTATGTGTTTCACCATGTTGGTCTGTAGCTTGGTTGATTTGATGCGTAAGAAGGCAAAGCATGTCTGCAGTTGATCGACATCGTCTAAAACCATATTGCCTATCACTGATTAATTTATTATTCTCAAGATGCTTAATTATGTGATTATTTAATATAATTTCAAAGACTTTACCAAGAGTGGAAGTTATAGCTATTGGTCTGTAGTTTGATGGATCTGAAGAGGCACCTTTTTTAGGAACTGGAAGGATGTTTGCATCTTTCCAGGGTACTGGGAAGCATGAGGTATGAGTACACAGACGGAAATTTTTTGCCAATACAGGAGCGAGCACCAAGGAGCAATTCTTAAGTACTATTGGAGGAATTTCATCTGGACCAGGAGCCTTATCTACTGAGAGATTCTGCAAAATAGTTTTGACATGTCTGGTGTGGATCTTAAGTGAGGGAATTTCAGGCGAATTAAAATTAAGTACAGGGACATCTTGATTTATTTCATCTGAGGTTGAGTTGGTGGAGAAAATATCCGCAAGAAGGTTAGCTTTACCTCGTGGGTCACTTACAAGATTGCCAGTCGGAGATTTTAATGGTGGAATGGATGAAGCAGTAGTGAAGTTGGATTTAAATGAGTTAAGAGTAGACCAAAATATTTTGTTATCATTTGGATTATTTAGAAGTTTATTTGCCTGCTTGTGGAGAAAGTTTGATTTAGTTAGGTTTAATACAGTTTTGGCATGATTTCTGATGTTTCTAAAGTAATTAAAGGCTTCATGTGTTTTTGATCTTGTGTATGCATTGTAGGCTATTGCTTTTTGTTCAGTTACTCTAGCACACTTATGGTCAAACCATTTAGGTGAATTAGATATTTTACTGTACTTTTGATGAGGAATAAAAGTTTCCATTCCAATTTTTACAAAATCTTGTATGTGGCTCAAGGTGGAGTGTGCATCATTAGAAAAGAAAGAGGTCCAGGGAATATCAATAAAGAAACCTTGAAGACCCTCCCAGTCTGCCCTATCGTAATGCCATTTAGTCACCATAACAGGTTCAGAGTGGGAAGGTGTGGTAGGTGATAGACAGGTGGTCTGTATCAGACAGTGATCAGAAGATCCAAGCGGGGACCTCACTGTAACATCATAATTTTCTGAATTGGTTGTTAAAAATAAGACCAGTAGGTGGGAATTATGATTAGGATTATCTGGTACACGGGTGGGTTGGTTGACTAGTTGAGTGAGATTAAATGAGTCTGCAAATAACTCACATTCAAGACCAGCATCATCAGTCCTGGCTGAATGAGTGAGCCATTCAACATTATGGACATTAAAATCACCCAACACAGTGATTTCAGAAGAAGCATTTAAGTTGAGGACACTGAGTTGTGAGGACAGAGAATCAAAAAGACTTTGCTCTGGAGGAGTATTTGGGGAACGGTAGATGCAACATATGTATTTAAATTTACCAGCAGAAATTAATTTGTATATAGAATAATCAAAATAGGGACAATTGAAACTAGTAACCTCCTCCAGGGCAATTTCAGACTTAATTGTGTGATCTTTTATATAGCCTGCTTGACTATCAGCAGTCTACAGTGCGTGCACCCTGTAACCGAGTCATAGGATACCTTGTTGTCCAGGCAGGGCTCTTGACGGTTTAGGGTGGTTTGTTGCCTGGGTTTATAGATAAGGGTTGGATCTAGCGTTTTCCGTTGTTGCTTGTTGCCGCATACCTAGTCCAATAGAAAGAGCCCAGTGTTTATATATCCCAGGACGTAACAAATGGCGACCTTGCATAGGATTTACTGAACAGAGGAATATAGTGGTCATTTGTTTTGAGATTCCTTATGTTTTGAGGAATACAGTGGACATAGAGTTTTTTTTTTGGAGCAACCAATATAACACATTAAAGACTTTAAATAACATTAGTATATACATACTTGCATAGGAGATAAGGCACATTCTATAACCGTGATAATTGCTGCAGTACACAAACATGTCTAATACATCAGAACACAGTGATGGGTCAGGTCACGATACGGGCTCGGAGGGAGAAAGACCTGTGGAGTGGCTAGTCGATAGCGAGGAGGGTGCTTGAAGATTTTTAGAGGTGCCCCTTACCGCTGCCAGGGTGTTGAAGCTGAATTAGTATGGCTTAAAGTGTGTGGCAGGTCTTCAGGGTCACCAGGGTTTAAGTGGCATGAGGAAAGATCAGCTGAGGACTTTGATATTGGGTTTAGAAGGGAGAGACCTGGGTGGAGAGGCGACTGGGGGCCCCGGTCCACAGCCCCCCCTCCACTCTACCCCTGTATCAAACGTCAGGGTGCCTGAATTTAGTACATACCCTCAAGTTGATGGTCAATGGCAGCGTGGAATTCAATCACAGGGACCCTCTCCATTAAATGCATCTTCCCCTCCTCAAGGGTTGACTCCAGATTTGTTGTTTCGGCTTGAGATGGCCAAGGTTGAGGCCGCCGAAAGACAGTCTAGGGCCAAGGTTCAGGCCGCCGAAAGACAGGTTAGAGTTCAGGTTGAGGCTGCCGAGAGACAGGCTAGTGTGCAGGCTGAGGTTGCTATACGAGAGGCTGAACTGCAGGCAGAGTCTACTAGGTATCGGGCTGACAGGGAGCTGGAGAGATCTCGAGTGGAGGTAACAGGGCGAAATATTGGGGGAGGTAACAGACATCGGGACCAATCATTGTCGCACCTGCTTAAACTAGTTCCTGTGTTCGATAAATTATGTGTGGCTGAGTTTTTTATGCGATTTGAGAAGAAGTGTCAGGAACACCAGTGGCCTCAGGAAAAGTGGGCAGCATTAGTTTCATTAAGACTCCTAGGAAAGGGGCTAAAAGCGTATGATGCACTACCTTTAGAGTCCTGTGTAGTTTATGATGAGCTAAAGAAGGCTGTGCTACGGGCCTATGAGTTACAACCAGAAACCTACCGCTTGAAGTTTCGGGGTGTTATTAAGGGCAAGGATAGTACCTTCCTAGAACACGCCCGGGACTTGTCTGATGCACTACGACATTGGCTGCGTTCTGAGAGGGCAGCTACTTTTGAGGAGTTGAGTGAGCTGCTTCTCTTGGAGCAGTTCTTTAAGTGCACAGGCGGGGACTTAACATTAAATATAAAGGAAAAAAATCCTAGAACTCTCCAGGAGGCAGCAGAAATGGCTGACCGCCGACTGTCATTAATTCGAGGGTGCGAAGCAGCAGCTAGGAGTGAGTCGGGTGCAAAGGATCGTACCCCTCCCCCTCCCAAGAATTTTGATACACATAAATACACAAAACCATCTAGCACTGACAATAAAACTGAACATAAACCAAATACCATCCCGTATAAGAAGTCTAATGGTACCTCCCACTCCCAAGGGAAACCAAAGAGTAAAGAGTGCTTTGCATGTCACAAGGAGGGTCACTTTGCAAATGCTTGTCCGAACAAGTCACCAAACAAGGTTGTGTCATTGGCCCGCAGCATAGGGGTGTCGCCTATATCTTCTGAGTTTGCCAAGGGTAGTTCGTCAGAGGTTGGGACACAGCCTGTGTTCAAGAGTCCGGAAGGCTCGAACCCTGTCCGCGACGTCTTTGGGGGTCATAGAGGGCATGGTTTTGTGAGGTGGGCTTGCGAAAGGCGAGGAGTTAAGCTATTGCGTGATACTGGGGCTTCTCAGACCTTGTTAAGGAACTTTACTGGTAGACCGATTAACGCTGCTCGGGTGGTGGTAGTTCAGGGGATCAATGCTACGAAGTCCTACCCGCTGGTGCGGATGGAGCTGGAGGTGGGTGATGTGGCGAAGGAGTTGGATGTGGGAATTGTAGAGAACTTGCCTGTTGGGGGCGTCGACCTCCTCCTCGGCAACGACTTTGCGGTGCCTGCTTCTAAGGTTTCACCCTTGGTCATTGCCGAGAAGGCGGCCGACGTTAGGAGGGAGGAACAGGAGTTGGTTGAGAAGTGTAGCGTACAAACCATGGCGTGTGTTGTGACGCGTTCTCAGACATCCGGAGCCTTGCAGCCACCACCTCAGTCTATCAAACCGCGGAGGAAAGGTCACAAGAAAACGGGAAGTGTTGGTCAATTGGAGAGTTTTGAGCCGGCAGTGTTTCTTGGTGACTCATTATTGGCACCTATGTTAGAGTCTGGAGAGGCCCCGGGGCCTGTCACCGCTAGTGCAGGTGCAGGGCAGGAAGAGACTCTGCGACTGCATCGTTATACGCAGCGTGAGGAAAGGATGGCTCAGCGGGACATTGGAGGTGGAAATAAATTATTTAAGATGAACTTGGATAATCTCGCCCCTGCTGATATATGTTCCTTGCAGCTGGAAGATCCTGAAGTCAGGGCGTGTGGTAATGGTGCTGTCGAACTGGAGAGCGATGGGGATGCGCAGCCTGGTGATTTTTTCTTGTCCGAGGGGATCTTGTATCGGAGACATCAGGATCCCAAGAAAAAGTGGGATGGCGGGTCAGGATTAGTGGACCAGTTAGTAGTACCGAGGGTGTGCCGTGAGAGCTTATTGAGATTAGCTCATGATGTGCCTTTGGCAGGGCACCTTGGGGCACGTAAGACGGAGGCAGCTCTGAGCAAGCTTTTCTGGTGGCCTGGGTTAAAGGCGAGTGTCGTGTCATGGGTGTCACAGTGTCACACTTGTCAAGTTGTTGGGAAACCCAATCAGGTCATCCCGAGAGCCCCGTTACAACCCATCCCTGTCATTGGGCCGCCCTTCAGCAAAGTAGTTATCGATATGGTTGGCCCATTGCCCCCCACTAGTGCCGGCAATAAATTTTTACTAACTGTAATGGATGTAGCAACACGGTATCCAGATGCTTACCCTATGCGCAACGGGATGGCTAAGACTGTTGTCAAAAACCTACTTGTCTTTTTCTCTCATTATGGCTACCCTCAGGAGATCTAGTCTGATCAGGGATCCAATTTTACTTCTGCTCTGTTTAAGCAGACCATGCAGCAACATGGGATAGTGTCTGTGGTGTCATCTGCCTACCATCCCGAGAGCCAGGGAGTTTTGGAAAGGTGGCACTCGACTCTCAAGAGCATGTTGCGGTGTTATTGCATGGAAAATGGGAAGGACTGGGATCTAGGTCTCCCATACGTTTTATTTGCTGCGAGAGAAGTACCTGGGGAGAGCTTGGGATTTAGCCCGAATGAGTTGGTTTTTGGACACAGGGTCAGGGGGCCCCTCCACATAGTCAAGGAGATCTGGGAGGGAGTCACAAAGCCATGCTCGCTTCTAAAGTATGTAGTTGAAAGCCGTGAGAGAATGCTAAAGAGCTTGGAGGTAGCAGGTCGGAACCTTAAGAGTTCACAAGCTCAGATGAAGGACAGATACGACCAGAAGGTGAAGCTGAGGGAGTTTGAAGTAGATCAGGAGGTACTGATACTACTGCCTCTGGTGGGACACCCCTTGTCTGCCAAGTATTCTGGTCCGTATCGGGTTGTAAGGAAGGTTTCTGATCTCGACTATTTCGTAGCTACTCCAGATCGTAAGAAAAAGAACCAACTTTGCCATGTAAATCTGATGAAAGAGTATGTGAGGCGCCCCTCCGAGCCTCTCACTGTCCCGGTGTTGATCTGCAGCGATCGTGGTGGAGAAGGAGGAAGGGACAGTCAAGCTGCGGGGGAGGATAATTGGGATTGTCATGTTTCCGCGGATCAGTGGGCGGGGAATTCTAGACAAGTGGCTCACGAGTTGATATTGCGAGTTGATTGTTTCATTATAATATATAAGATGTAAGTCTAGTGAGAGTGGGAGGAGACGAGCGGGAGAGAGAGACCGGCTGGGGGACGTTGCTTCGCGCGGAGAGTCTAGCTTGGGACGAGCCTGATGTTGCCACGTGCATTTGATTGCAACGTTAGGCTTAGTTTCGACTCACGCACGGGGTAGAGGATATTGACCCGGCAACTGTGTTGAGTGTTGCCAAGCATGGGATGTATTTTGCATGCCTAGGGTGGGGTCCAGACAGATTCAAGACTCAGAGCTCACCTCACTGTCGTACCCTTCGGACCCCCTTGATATCTATCCCTCTCAACCCCACTTAGAAACTTTCTCTCTTACTTTGTATACCTTCTTTCCACTACTTCACCAATCTATTTAATTATTCCATCCCCTTGATAGACCTTATATCTATTATTTTATTAACGACGAGCTCTCAGATAATTAGATAGGATTTTGGGCCTTATGCAGAGATGTAATTGTTAATGAGACCTAGGAAGCTTTTTTGTTGTCTCATATTTGGTGGTTTCATGCTTGCTAGTGTGTTCTTGTGTCAGGTTAGCAGGGGCTAGACCGGAGGGGAGGGTTTTTGCGATCCTTTAAGTAAAGTCTGCTGGTGCGAGTCCTGTGGACCCGCACGACTTTACTAGGATACCCGTGGGAGTCTGGGGGCATTTTCTTGTCTGTGTCCCTGTGTGTCTAGCGTTGTGTTGTGTGAGGGCCCTTGCCTAGTCCACTCAGCACTGCGCTAGCACGTCTTGCTTTTGTTTTAGGGTCGCCAGAAGAGAGCCAGATACTTGCGATCTGAGTCTCTCAAGAGAGCACCCTTTCAATTAGAATAATTTGGCGCACAGACCTGGGAACGTCCCTAGGCTAGAGCAGGTGGCTCAGCCCGGTATCCGAAGCCTATATCCTTCCGGCTAGACCACTGCCACCTGGCAGATTAACAGCTAGGGGTTTATCATCTCTGTATGCTTGTTATTGTGCCACAGTTTACCGTTTTTGTGAGCATTGTGAGTCGGGGTGTGGCTTAGAGACTCTGTCCGAGCAGGCTTGCCTGACTAAGAGTGAGAAGCACACCTGTATGTGGTTATGTTGCGAGTTGCTACCTTTATTTAATTATACCTATGCCATTATACACTGTATAGCCTATCACTAGTATTTATTCCTGCTTATGAGTTAAGAGTTCTCTAAATCCGTAACGTACTTTCTTTGCTAAGCATCAGACCCTACAGTAGCCGCATGCAGTTTAGAAACCCGCATCTTGTCTACCAGTACGATGTTTTGAGGACTGTTTGCTTTCACCTTCTTTGATGCAGGGGTGATTAGTTGTATTAATTAATGTAACGTTGAATGTACTTTCTTCTAGTTTGTTATTAAATTGTTTCTGCAATTTAATTCCGTTATCTATCTTTTCCTTGAAGCTTTAAGTCAACTTAATTGTGTGATCTTTTATATAGCCTGCTTGACTATCAGCAGTCTATAGTGCGTGCACCCTGTAACCGAGTCATAGGATACCTTGTTGTCCAGGCAGGACTCTTGACGGTTTAGGGTGGTTTGTTGCCTGGGTTTATAGATAAGGGTTGGATCTAGCGTTTTCCGTTGTTGCTTGTTGCCGCATACCTAGTCCAATAGAAAGAGCCCAGTGTTTATATATCCCAGGACGTAACAATATATATATATATATATATATATATATATATATATATATATATACTGTATATAAATATATATATATATATATACAGTATATATCTTATGCCGGGTTGTAATCCAACTGGCTTCAGTATTATCTAATGCAAATCCAGGTTTTGGATATTTAAATTTGTAATATTGCTCAACAGGGTCACATCTAACTTAGTGTATTTAATAACTATGTACTCAATCAAGCAACAATAAACACAATGAACACACAGGATAATTATACACTCTTATTTATTCAGTGGCATAGTAATAATTAACTTAATACTGTACCCAACTATTATGAGAAATAATGCGTAAGTATTGTCATCAGCGAAGAGAGTTATGGCTCTCTACTTACTTTATATCAACACTGGTTATAGATACAATAACATGAGATTATTACAACGGTATACGAATACATATATAGAGGAAGACCATTAACAATAATATTCATGAGTGTCGCGTGTCTAACGCGAAGGATTCTGGCTAATGCACGAGAGGCGTGTGGTAAAGTTTCGTTCAATGTGCGTGAAGTATTTTGGCTCAGGCACGAAGACTTAGGGTCTCTTTTATCATTCAGCTGCGCGAAGCAAGATGCGCGTGTGACAATAAAGGATGCCGCGTTCAGATAGGTAGAACAGTGGTAAGAACATAAGAACATTAGAAAATGGGAGTCTGCAAAAAGCCGATCGGCCCACACAAGGCAGATCCCTGTCACACCCAACCCCAATTACATAACAACATAAGGTCATAAGATCGCGTGAAACTGCATATGGCCATGCGGCCCACATGAAGCAGCTCCCATTCACACCCAGCCCATATCACCTATATGGGAATCCAACTTATGCTTAAAGCTTTCAACTGTTTCTGAGCTAATTACTGTTCTGGGCAGTGCATTCCACATGTTAACAACTCTATTTCCAAACCAGTGCTTTCCTATATCTTTCCTAAATCTAAACTTATCTAACTTGAAACCATTTGAGCGGGTTATGTCGCCGTTCTTTAGCATTAATACCTCATCTATATCGCCCTTATTTAAACCTTTTATCCATTTAAATACCTCTATCATGTCTCCCCTACATCTTCGTCTCTCTAGTGAGTGCAGGCCTAAGACTTTCAACCTCTCCTCATACGATAAATTTCTAATATTATGTATCTTTTTGGTCATTCTTCTTTGGACTGCCTCTAAAGGGTTGATATCCATTCTATAATAAGGGCACCAAAATTGAACAGCATAGTCTAAATGGAGTCTTACTAGAGCTAAGTATAGTTTTAAGAAAACTTCAGCAGTCCTGTTGCTAACACTCCTAGATATGAATCCTAGAATTCTATTTGCCCTATTCCTAACACTTATACACTGTTTTCTGGGTTTCAGATCATTACTAACGAGCACCCCCAGATCCTTCTCACACTCTGAGTTATCCAATTCTACATTGTCTAGTTTGTATTTTGCATCTAAATTACGATTTCCAATCCTTAATACTTTACATTTGTCTACATTGAAACTCATCTGCCAATTTATGGACCACTCGTGCAAGTGATCGAGATCCTTTTGAAGACATTCCCTGTCGCTAGCTGACTCTATTATCCTACCTATTTTAGTATCATCAGCAAATTTACTGATCCTACTCTTTATGCCTGAGTCAAGATCATTTATGTAGATAATGAACAGAAGGGGCCCCAAAACCGACCCTTGGGGGACCCCACTTTTAACTAATCCCCAGTCCGATTTTACACCATTTATACTAACTCTCTGTTTCCTACCAGTCAGCCATGACTTAATCCACTTGAGTAGCATCCCCCCAATACCATGTCCTTCTATCTTACTTAACAGCCTTTCATGTGGAACTTCATCAAAGGCCTTACTGAAGTCTAAGTAAACTATATCATATGACTTGTCGTTATCTACCGCTTCATAAACCTCGGAGAAAAAACTGAGTAAATTTGTTAGGCAGGATCGTCCTGGAGTGGAACCATGTTGAGAGGGTTTTATTAACTTGAACATATCTAAGTGATTTCTAATTTTCCTGGCAATAATTGATTCTAGCAATTTCCCTATAATTGATGTGAGACTAATAGGACGGTAATTTGATGCTATGGACTTATCACCTTTTTAAATATCGGAATTATATTTGCGAGCTTCCATGAATCAGGAACTAAGCATAAAGCTAGTGAATTATTAAATAGGTGAGTTAATGGGTAACTTAATTCGTCCTTGCATTCTTTTAATACCCTAGCATACACCTCATCTGGACCGGGAGATATCTGGGGTTTAAGTCTATCTATTTCCTTAATTACTTCGTCACTGGTGACCTGAACTGTGCTTAATATTTCGTCTATACTATCGTTAAAAACTTGGTTGACTACTGGAACTTGATCTAAATTTTCGTTTGTAAAAACAGAAAAGAAATGACTATTTAGAGCATTGCACATTTCTAACTCATCATCTGTAATCTCACCTATCACATTCTTAATTAATTAAGAGGCCCTACTGTATCCTTTACCTTAGATTTATACAATTGATAAAATGCTTTAGGGTTGTTTTTAGATTCATTTGCTACCTTGATTTCGTAGTTTCTTTTTTCCTTCCTAATTTCCTTCTTTACCTGCCTCGACAAGTTATGGTGATATCCTATAAGGTGGATTTCGCCTTTCTGTATTTTTCTGTATACACCTCTCTTTCTACCTATAAGATCTACTAATTTATTTGTCATACATTTTGGTTGGTTTGTATGTGATCTAAATTTTCTTTTTGGTATATATTTATCTTGTTCGCTCTGTAAGGCAGAGATGAACTGAATATACACACTATTTAAATTTTCAGTTGGTTGTCTAACTATCTCAGCTGTGTGACCCACCTGGCCCTGACCTCTCGGTTCTGCTGGAACTAATCGGCTTACTTGACCTAAATCTCCTGCCTCCCCTTTAATTCTGAGTGATCGTTTTAATCCCCTAAAATTGGCTATTCTAAAGTAGGTTTAATAAATATCTTAGTTAGACTGTGGGGGGCGATAATAACTTTACAAATAATGCAAGGTTATTCTTGGGGCTGTGGAAAAGGAATTTAGGTTTAGGGAGGTAGGAAGATAATTTACTTTTGTAATAAAGTATCTAGGCGGTTTTTTGTGAATGAATATATTACTCGAGTACAAAATTACTTTAACTTATGAATGAAATAATATTCTCATGGGTCGAGGAATTCAGATTTACTAATATATATATACTGAATGATGACGTGATAGAAATCACAATCTAATATAAATTAGATAATACTGTTACGTCCTGGGATATATAAACACTGGGCTCTTTCTATTGGACTAGGTATGCGGCAACAAGCAACAACGGAAAACGCTAGATCCAACCCTTATCTATAAACCCAGGCAACAAACCACCCTAAACCGTCAAGAGTCCTGCCTGGACAACGAGGTATCCTATGACTCGGTTACAGGGTGCACGCACTATAGACTGGTGATAGTCAAGCAGGCTATATAAAAGATCACACAATTAAGTTGACTTAAAGCTTCAAGGAAAAGATAGATAACGGAATTAAATTGCAGAAACAATTTAATAACAAACTAGAAGAAAGTACATTTAACGTTACGTTAATTAATACAACTAATCACCCCTACGTGAAAGAAGGTGAAAGCAAACAGTCCTCAAAACATCGTACAGGTAGACAAGATGCGGGTTTCTAAACTGCATGCGGCTACTGTAGGATCTGATGCTTAGCAAAGCAAATACGTTACGGATTTAGAGAACTCTTAACTCATAAGAAGGAATAAATACTAGTGATAGGCCATACAGTGTATAATGGCATAGGTATAATTAAATAAAGGTAGCAACTCGCAACGTAACCACATACAGGTGTGCTTCTCACTCTTAGTCAGGCAAGCCTGCTCGGACAGAGTCTCTAAGCCACACCCTGACTCACAATGCTCACAAAAACGGTAAACTGTGGCACAATAACAAGCATACAGATATAATAAACCACTAGCTGTTAATCTGCCAGGTGGCAGAGGTCTAGCCGGAAGGATATAGGCTTCGGATACCCGGGCTGAGCCACCTGCTCTAGCCTAGGGACGTTCCCAAGTCTGTGCGCCAAATTACTCTAATTGAAAGGGTGCTCTCTTGAGAGACTCAGATCGCAAGTATCTGGCTCTCTCCTGGCGACCCTAAAACAAAAGCAAGACGTGCTAGCGCAGTGCTGAGTGGACTAGGCAAGGGCCCTCATACAACACAACGCTAGACACACAGGGACACAGACAAGAAAATGCCCCCAGACTCCCACGGGTATCCTAGTAAAGTCAAGTGGGTCCACAGGACTCGCACCAGCAGACTTTACTTAAAGGATCGCAAAAACCCTCCCCTCCGGTCTAGCCCCTGCTAACCTGACACAAGAACACACTAGCAAGCATGAAACCACCAAATATGAGACAACAAAAAAGCTTCCTAGGTCTCATTAACAATTACGTCTCTGCATAAAGCCCAAATCCTATCTAATTATCTGAGAGCTCGTCGTTAATACAATAATAGATATAAGGTCTATCAAGGGGATGGGATAATTATATAGATTGGTGAAGTAGTGGAAGGAAGGTATACAAAGTAAGAGAGAAAGTTTCTAAGTTGGGTTGAGAGGGATGGATATCAAGGGGGTCCGAAGGGTACGACAGTGAGGTGAGCTCTGAGTCTTGAATCTGTCTGGACCCCACCCTAGGCATGCGAAATACATCCCATGCTTGGCAACACTCAACACAGTTGCCGGGTCAAAATCCTCTACCCCTTGCGTGAGTCGAAACTAAGCCTAACGTTGCTATCAAATTGGCAACATCAGGCTCGTCCCAAGCTAGACTCTCCGCGCGAAGCAACGTCCACCAGCCGGTCTCTCTCTCCCGCTCGTCTCCTCCCACTCTCACTAGACTTACATCTTATATATTATAATGAAACAATCAACTATCAAGAATAAAATATACTAAGATGCGTTGGTTAAGAATAAGGGCAGCTTCAAGCTGTGAAACAACATAAGAATATCCCAGACATTAGTTACATTATCGTAGGATATATACTAAGGAAAAGCCGGCCGGCCGGCTGCCGCCAGCCAGTTTCTAAACGGCTGGGCAGCCGACGTGCGCGCATGCCCGCACATGGCTACTATGCAGGAGCGTCACACTTCCCCCAAGATATAAGACCCTTGACTAAGTTCTTCATATCTAACAGAAAGCTTCTCATAGTACCACACACTGTCGCGACACAAGGCACTATATATAAAACAAATAAAGACTGTTGCGCTCCACCGAGCAAGTTCAACTAACTTAGCGACAATAAGCGAAAACATTCAACTTAGATACTGCTACAACATCTTGTACAAAATTCTACACGTTATAAAAATAAAGAGTTTTTATAAGGTTTTTGCTTTTTTAATTTGTTTTTTTCGGCTGAACTACAGTGACAGCCTATTTTCCTCCACACTCAACCCTCAATCCTGTGGCAGTCTAACCAACATCATCCACCTTTGATAGACAATCCGCTATCACGTTATCAGAACCGGCAATATGGCGTATGTCCAGATTATACTCCTGAAGCATGAGTGACCACCTGGTCAGCCTCATATTCCGGTTATGAAACTGATTCAAGAATTTCAGAGGGTGATGATCGGTATAAACCACTACGACTGGTCCGAAAGCAGGAACATATACATCGAAGTGCCTGAGCGCCAGCACTATCGCCAGGAGTTCTTTTTCAATTACAGAGTAATTCCTTTGTGCACTATTGAATTTTTTACTGTAAAAACTCACTGGATGTTCGATACCTTCATCATCTGTCTGTAACAAGACAGCCCCAGCCCCTACGCCACTGGCATCAGTCGCCAGCTGAAAAGGTCTGCTGAAGTCCGGGGCCCTGAGTATGGGGTGGGTACATAACAGGTGTTTCACCAAGGAAAACGCCTCTGCACAGTCAGGAGACCACCGGAACTTCTTGTCCTTAGCTAATAAGTCAGTTAAAGGTGCAAGTACAGTCGAATAGCCTTTGATGAAGCGTCGATAATAGCCTATCATACCTAGAAACCGCATGATTTGTTTCTTAGTCGTAGGCTGGGGAAACTGATCGATGGCTTTGATCTTTGTCTGTGGAGGGCACACCAGACCCATCCCCACCTCCAACCCCAGGTACAAAACTGTGGCTTTGACAAAATCGCACTTACCCAGGTTTACCACCAAACCTGCTTCATTCAGTTTATTAAAAAGCTGTCCGATGTGAGCACAGTGACTGTTAAAATCATCGTCGTATATTATGACATCATCTAGGTACACCGTACAGTTGGGATTGTCGGCTACAATGTCGTTCATTAATTTCTGAAACGTTGCAGGGTAATTTTTCAGCCCGTATGGCATAACATGGCAACGATATGTGGCACCGTCCACCACAAACCCACACACCTCTCGCGTTTGCTCAGACAAGGGCACTTGCCAATAACCCTTAACAAGGTCTATCTTAATGAGGAACTTGGCTTTTCCTATCTTATCCACACTGTCGTCCACGCGAGGGAGAGGGTAGGCATTTGTGGGGGTTAAATCATTCAACCTGCGGAAATCTATACAAAACCGCACCTTGCCATCTGGTTTGGGCTGCAGGGTGATGGGGGGAAGTCCACCTTACTGCACCCTCAGAAATCAGCCCATGTTTCAGCATATAATCCAGCTCTTCCCTAAGTGCTGGTAATTTAATAGGGGGAACACGGTATGACACTGATTTAAAGGGCGGGTGGTCCCCAACATCGACATCGTGCACCGCTTGAGTAGTGAGGCCAGGATGCTCCGCGAAAACAGCTGGGTTTGAATCAAACAAGTGCTGCACAGCTACACGCTGTTGCTCAGGCAGGTGCAATATCAACTCGTGAGCCACTTGTCTAGAATTCCCCGCCCACTGATCCGCGAAAACATGACAATCCCAATTATCCTCCCCCGCAGCTTGACTGTCCCTTCCTCCTTCTCCACCACGATCGCTGCAGATCAACACCGGGACAGTGAGAGGCTCGGAGGGGCGCCTCACATACTCTTTCATCAGATTTACATGGCAAAGTTGGTTCTTTTTCTTACGATCAGGAGTAGCTACTAAATAGTCGAGATCAGAAACCTTCCTTACAACCCGATACGGACCAGAATACTTGGCAGACAAGGAGTGTCCCACCAGAGGCAGTAGTATCAGTACCTCCTGATCTACTTCAAACTCCCTCAGCTTCACCTGCTGGTCGTATCTGTCGTTCATCTGAGCTTGTGAACTCTTAAGGTTCCGAGCTGCTACCTCCAAGCTCTTTAGCATTCTCTCACGGCTTTCAACTACATACTTTAGAAGCGAGCATGGCTTTGTGACTCCCTCCCAGATCTCCTTGACTATGTGGAGGGGCCCCCTGACCCTGTGTCCAAAAACCAACTCGTTCGGGCTAAATCCCAAGCTCTCCCCAGGTACTTCTCTCGCAGCAAATCAAACGTATGGGAGACCTAGATCCCAGTCCTTCCCATTTTCCATGCAATAACACCGCAACATACTCTTGAGAGTCGAGTGCCACCTTTCCAAAACTCCCTGACTCTCGGGATGGTAGGCAGATGACACCACAGACACTATCCCATGTTGCTGCATGGTCTGCTTAAACAGAGCAGAAGTAAAATTGGATCCCTGATCAGACTGGATCTCCTGAGGGTAGCCATAACGAGAGAAATAGTCAAGTAGGTTTTTGACAACAGTCTTAGCCATCCCGTTGCGCATGGGGTAAGCATCTGGATACCGTGTTGCTACATCCATTACAGTTAGTAAACATTTATTGCCGGCACTAGTGGGGGGCAATGGGCCAACCATATCGATAACTACTTTGCTGAAGGGCGGCCCAATGACAGGGAGGGGTTGTAACGGGGCTCTCGGAATGACCTGATTGGGTTTCCCAACAACTTGACAAGTGTGACACTGTGACACCCATGACACGACACTCGCCTTGCTTGCTCAGAGCTGCCTCCGTCTTACGTGCCCCCAGGTGCCCTGGCAAAGGCACATCATGAGCTAATCTCAATAAGCTCTCACGGCACACCCTCGGTACTACTAACTGGTCCACTAATCCTGACCCGCCATCCCACTTTTTCTTGGGATCCTGATGTCTCCGATACAAGATCCCCTCGGACAAGAAAAAATCACCAGGCTGCGCATCCCCATCGCTCTCCAGTTCGATAGCACCATTACCACACGCCCTGACTTCAGGATCTTCCAGCTGCAAGGAACATATATCAGCAGGTGCGAGATTATCCAAATTCATCTTAAATAATTTATTTCCACCTCCAATGTCCCGCTGAGCCATCCTTTCCTCACGCTGCGCATAACGATGCAGTCGCAGAGTCTCTTCCTGCCCTGCACCTGCACTAGCGATGACAGGCCCCGGGGCCTCTCCAGACTCTAACATAGATGCCAATAATGAGTCACCAAGAAACACTGCCGGCTCAAAACTCTCCAATTGACCAACACTTCCCGTTTTCTTGTGACGTTTCATCCGCGGTTTGATAGACTGAGGTGGTGGCTGCAAGGCTCCGGATGTCTGAGAACGCGTCACAACACACGCCATGGTTTGTACGCTACACTTCTCAACCCACTCCTGTTCCTCCCTACTAACGTCGGCCGCCTTCTCGGCAACGACCAAGGGGGAAACCTTAGAAGCAGGCACTGCAAAGTCGTTGCCGAGGAGGAGGTCGACGCCCCCAACAGGCAAGTTCTCTACAATTCCGACATCCAGCTCCTTCGCCACACCACCCACCTCCAGCTCCATCCGCACCAGCGGGTAGGACTTCGTAGCATTGATCCCCTGAACTACCACCACCCGAGCAGCGTTAATCGGCCTACCAGTAAAGTTCTTTAGCAAGGTCTGAGAAGCCCCCGTATCACGCAATAGCTTAAATCCTCGCCTTTCGCCAGCCCACCTCACAAAACCATACCCTCTATGACCCCCAAAGACGTCGCGGACAGGGTTCGAGCCTTCTGGACTCTTGAACACAGGCTGTGTCCCAACCTCTGACGAACTACCCTTGGCAAACTCAGAAGATATAGGAGACACCCCTATGCTGCGGACCAATGACACAACCTTGTGTGGTGGCTTGTTCGGAAAAGCATTTGCAAAGTGACCCTCCTTGTGACATGCAAAGCACTCTTTACTCTTTGGTTTCCCTTGGGAGTGGGAGGTACCATTAGACTTCTTAAACGGGACGGTATTTGGTTTATGTTCAGTTTTATTGTCAGTGCTAGATGGTTTTGTGTATTTATGTGTATCAAAATTCTTGGGAGGGGGAGGGGTACGATCCTTTGCACCCGACTCACTCCTAGCTGCTGCTCCGCACCCTCGAATTAATGACAGTCGGAGGTCAGCCATTTCTGCTGCCTCCTGGAGAGTTCTAGGATTTGTTTCCTTTATATTTAATGTTAAGTCCCCGCCTGTGCACTTAAAGAACTGCTTCAAGAGAACCAGCTCACTCAACTCCTCAAAAGTAGCTGCCCTCTCAGAACGCAGCCAATGTCGTAGTGCATCAGACATGTCCCGGGCGTGTTCTAGGAAGGTACTATCCTTGCACTTAGTAACACCCCGAAACTTCAAGCGGTAAGTTTCTGGTTGTAACTCATAGGCCCGTAGCACAGCCTTCTTTAGCTCATCATAAACTACACAGGACTCTAAAGGTAGTGCATCATACGCTTTCAGCCCCTTTCCTAGGAGTCTTGATGAAACTAATGCTGCCCACTTTTCCTGAGGCCACTGGTGTTCCTGACACTTCTTCTCAAATCGCATAAAAAACTCAGTCACACATGATTCATCGAACACAGGAACTAGTTTAAGCAGGTGCGACAATGATTGGTCCCGATGTCTGTTACCTCCCCCAATATTTCGCCCTGTTACCTCCACTCGAGATCTCTCCAGCTCCCTGTCAGCCCGATACCTAGTAGACTCTGCCTGCAGTTCAGCCTCTCGTATAGCTGTTCTCTCTGCGACCTCAGCCTGAGCTCTAGCAACCTCAGCCTGCACCTTAGCCTGTCTCTCGGCAGCCTCAACCTGAGCTCTAGCCTGTCTTTCGGTAGCCTCAACCTGAGCTCTAGCAACCTCAACATTGGCCATCTCAAGCCGAAACAACAAATCTGGAGTCAACCCTTGAGGAGGGGAAGGTGCATTTAATGGAGAGGGTCCCTGTGATTGAATTCCACGCTGCCATTGACCATCAACTTGGGGGTATGTACTAAATTCAGGCACCCTGACGTTTGATATGGGGGTAGAGTGGAGGGGGGGCTGGGGACCGGGGCCCCCAGTCGCCTCTCCACCCAGGTCTCTCCCTTCTAAACCCAATATCAAAGTCCTCAGCTGATCTTTCCTCATGCCACTTAAACCCTGGTGACCCTGAAGACCTTCCACACACTTTAAGCCATACTTATTCAGCTTCAACACCCTGGCAGCGGTAAGGGGCACCTCTAAAAATCTTCTAGCACCTTCCTCGCTATCGACTAGCCACTCCACAGGTCTTTCTCCCTCCGAGCCCGTATCCTGACCTGACCCATCACTTTGTTCCGATGTATTAGACATGTTTGTGTACTGCAGTAATTATCACGGTTATAGAATGTGCCTTATCTCCTATGCAAGTATGTATATACTAATGTTATTTAAAGTCTTTAATGTGTTATATTGGTTGCTCCAAAAAAAAACTCTATGTCCACTGTATTCCTCTAATCATAAGGAATCTCAAAACAAATTACCACTATATTCCTCTGTTCAGTAAATCCTATGCAAGGTCGCCATTTGTTACGTCCTGGGATATATAAACACTGGGCTCTTTCTATTGGACTAGGTATGCGGCAACAAGCAACAACGGAAATCGCTAGATCCAACCCTTATCTATAAACCCAGGCAACAAACCACCCTAAACCATCAAGAGTCCTGCCTGGACAACGAGGTATCCTATGACTCGGTTACAGGGTGCACGCACTATAGACTGCTGATAGTCAAGCAGGCTATATAAAAGATCACACAATTAAGTTGACTTAAAGCTTCAAGGAAAAGATAGATTATGGAATTAAATTGCAGAAACAATTTAGTAACAAACTAGAAGAAGGTACATTTAACGTTACGTTAATTAATACAACTAATCACCCCTGCGTGAAAGAAGGTGAAAGCAAACAGTCCTCAAAACATCGTACAGGTAGACAAGATGCGGGTTTCTAAACTGCATGCGGCTACTGTAGGATCTGATGTTTAGCAAAGAAAATACCTTACGGATTTAGAGAACTCTTAACTCATAAGCAGGAATAAATACTAGTGATAGGCCATACAGTGTATAATGGCATAGGTATAATTAAATAAAGGTAGCAACTCGCAACATAACCACATACAGGTGTGCTTCTCACTCTTAGTCAGGCAAGCCTGCTCGGACAGAGTCTCTAAGCCACACCCTGACTCACAATGCTCACAAAAACGGTAAACTGTGGCACAATAACAAGCATACAGATATAATAAACCACTAGCTGTTAATCTGCCAGGTGGCAGAGGTCTAGCCGGAAGGATATAAGCTTCGGATACCCGGGCTGAGCCACCTGCTCTAGCCTAGGGACGTTCCCAAGTCTGTGCGCCAAATTACTCTAATTGAAAGGGTGCTCTCTTGAGAGACTCAGATCGCAAGTATCTGACTCTCTCCTGGCGACCCTAAAACAAAAGCAAGACGTGCTAGCGCAGTGCTGAGGGGACTAGGCAAGGGCCCTCACACAACACAATGCTAGACACACAGGGACACAGACAAGAAAATGCCCCCAGACTCCCACGGGTATCCTAGTAAAGTTGTTCGGGTCCACAGGACTCGCACCAGCAGACTTTACTTAAAGGATGGCAAAAACCCTCCCCTCCGGTCTAGCCCCTGCTAACCTGACACAAGAACACACTAGCAAGCATGAAACCACCAAATATGAGACAACAAAAAAGCTTCCTAGGTCTCATTAACAATTACGTCTCTGCATAAACCCCAAGTCCTATCTAATTATCTGAGAGCTCGTCGTTAATACAATAATAGATATAAGGTCTATCAAGGGGATGGGATAATTAATTAGATTGGTGAAGTAGTGGAAGGAAGGTATACAAAGTAAGAGAGAAAGTTTCTAAGTTGGGATGAGAGGGATAGATATCAAGGGAGTCCGAAGGGTACGACAGTGAGGAGAGCTCTGAGCCTTGAATCTGTCTGGACCCCACCCTAGGCATGCGAAATACATCCCATGCTTGGCAACACTCAACACAGTTGCCGGGACAAAATCCTCTACCCCTTGCGTGAGTCGAAACTAAGCCTAACGTTGCTATCAAATTGGCAACATCAGGCTCGTCCCAAGCTAGACTCTCCGCGCGAAGCAACGTCCCCCAGCCGGTCTCTCTCTCCCGCTCGTCTCCTCCCACTCTCACTAGACTTACATCTTATATATTATAATGAAACAATCAACTATCGAGAATAAAATATACTAAGATGCGTTGGTTAAGAATAAGGGCAGCTTCAAGCTGTGAAACAACATAAGAATATCCCAGACATTAGTTACATTATCGTAGGATATATACTAAGGAAAAGCCGGCTACCGCCAGCCGGTTTCTAAACGGTTGGGCAGCCGACGCGCGCGCATGCCCGCACGTGGCTACTATGCAGGAGCATCACAATACTTTAACCAATTAGGCTAAGAAACCTAGTAATGAAATAAGCGTGAACTAATAGTTTAAAATATACTATTAGACAAAATGGCATACACGACGAAGTTGCACTTAAGGAAAGACTCAGTGTCTGTGGATATCGTTGTAATGGTTATAGCGAAGGTATTACTTAGCCTAAAAATACAGATCAGATATAAAAGAGTGCATGTGGAGATTCTTAATCTCGTGATATACATTACTTATTTCTAGGGGTCATAATGGTGATGTAATAGAGGATTTCCTGTTCCTATGGAATTCTAGTTTTTATTCTTGTGTATGCTATAGTTTTGATATGGAACACTGGATCTCACTTATTCCCATTCCTGCGGGAAGGTATTATTGATAGGTGGCTGAGGTTCCCACTTATATCCATATTGGTGAGGCTCTTGATGTTTAATTACCATAAACATATCTTCATTATAATTCAAGTCTGGTTGGAGCGTTGTGATAGGCCGTCTCGTTTTGTGTCGGCCGCTGTCATAGGAGGAGCTGGAGCTCTCAGGATTCGTCCGGGCTCGAACTCCTTTAATTGGGGGACTCCTCCATTCCTCAGGAATTTGAGCATGGGCGGATCCGGGGAAATTGGTTGACTTATCCATTTACGGAATTAAAGCCTGAAAAGCTGTTTGGTTCCGTCGTCCTTTCTTCTGGGTTTTGTGGCTGTCTCTAATTGCTGCTATGGTGTTGACCTGAGGGTGGCTGTTTGACCCCGTCATTACAATATATATATATAATATATATATATATACAGAGCGGTCCAGAAACATCTCCTCATAGGGAATTCCTCTGTATATGCAAGGGAGAGTTAATGAATAAATTTGTATTTATTTATATATATATACTGTATATATATATATATATATATATATACAGTATATATAGCTTTAAATCTCGCCCGTGAGTCCTTTAGTGCCTCAGTGTCTCGCCTAGATTTCTGTTGTCTCAAGTAATTTATTCGACGAAAACTTGATGTACTTTCCAAAAATGTGTCGAAGGTTCATGAAAAGAAGCTACTTAGGCTTGGTGCTAATTATAAACTTACATCCTGTGACCCTAATAAAGTTATTTTTAATCATTCTAGTGTAACCCTTTCGACTAGGGATTTTTTTTTTCTCGTTTGGTCTTGATTTTAGTTTGCCAGTATTCAAACCTAATTTCTATAAATATTTCCTTGCTTTTGAGAATATTCTGAACAGGTTAAAGACCTGCAAACTCTCCCAGAACTATAACTTTGCTTCGGTTATTCATGACATACGTAACATTGCCCATAAGGAATTCTTTGGATTTAAGTGTCACAAAGTATTTTCTCCCATATTTAGTAAAGCAGATATAAATATATTAAAACACTACCAACATATGTACTTAAACACATATAAGTACCAACGATGAACTAGTGATTTGTAGGCCGGATAAAGGAAGAGGAGTTGTTTTACTTAACAAATGTGATTAGGTGTCTAAGATGGAAATAATCCTAAATGAGCTTACAAAGTTTACTAAACTGTACATTGCTAATATTTTTAAAATTAATTCGAGGATAGAAGATAAGGTACCGTAATTAGAATTGTTAATAGTTTAGTTATACAAGGTACAGTCACAAAAGGAGATTCGAGAGCTTTGAAACCTAGTGGCTCATCCCCAGCCATATTATATGGCCTGCCCAAAACGCACAAACCTTCTCTACCCCTCAGACCCATTATGGCTGCATTCAATACAGCTTCATTTAAATTAGCAAAATGTTTCGTTCCAATCCTCTCCGTTACGTTACGAGCGGGGTTCGAACCCATAACATAAAGAAACATTCCACTAAACACCACAAAACGAGGACTTATTATTTAGCCTCACAAAATGCGGAAAATATGACTATCAGTTTCAGTCAAGAATAAGTGGTATGTTAAACTTCCACAAAACTAACAACTCTCTTTGTAGTCACTAAAACCTTGGTAGGTGAAAATATGTGGCAAGTTCATAAAATATCAGTTGATATCAAATAGCTGTTTTAGCCAAAAAAACCCAATGTTATTCCTTTCTTATCACTCGTTCAGAATTAGTTATCTTTAGTTACTTTGACTTAGATTTATCCCAACAATCAAAAGAATAATATATTAGCATATAAAGGTAAAATGTAAAGAGTATGTAAAATATAATTATAATTTATTTAAATGATTAATTATACACAAAGGTTACTTCTAGTGAAAATATAAAATTTGAGAAACATTGATGAGAAATAATAAAGAAACTCTTAAGAAAAATAATACATAGTTATATCAATAATAGTTATATAAATACCCTCCAAGAGAGTAAGTGAAATCAATCAATAAACATAGAAAAAATCCTAGGCGATACTTATTCAACTCATGGTGATTCTTTTACAAACGAACTCAGAGCAGGTCAGCTTAAGATGGTGGTGGAGAATACACTACCTGTGGTTACGGTACTAGCGGTTTATATACCCTTAGCGCACCTGGCTCTGATACCAACTTCTCTTACTGTATTAATCTCAACTCATTATATACTTGCTGAATTAAAGTATTACTGTTACCAAGAACTCTATGATATATCTTGTAAACATTACTTATGATTAGAAAAGCCAAATACATTATTACTTAGTTATAATCAATATCATTCGTACGTCAGGCAACGAAGAAGAGCAAGGGGGTTGGAAGAAAGGGGGGAGAATGAATAGGGTTAAGAGTGTAGGACGATAGGGGGTAGAATGGAATGTGAACGAAAGGGGGGATAGTCTGCACCAAGCCTCCCAAGACCACCTCACTAGTTATTGTACACTGTTGAACACAAATATCTTCCTATATGAAACTAAGCTGTTTACAGGTCGAATTAATTATACCTGGCTCATAACATTGCATACGATGTTCAATCATAAATAATTAAAGATCGTACCCACCATAACAAGCACAATACCTCAATTACAACCAGTGACACTTGAATAAAATAGAAATCCCTAACACCTCCCTCACAAAGAGATTTATAAGAGAAGCGAAACTAAATCTAAATCCTAATGCAATAATTTTAAACCTAATACCATACACCAAACCATAAACCAAAACCAAAATCACATTAACAAACATAAAAATTATTGCTGGCAAAATAGCTCTAACAACTAAAATTGTTCTCATTCAGTTCCGGGACAACATGTCCGCGATAATATTGTTCTTTCCCTTTATGTGGTGAATTTCAAGGTTATATGGTTGCAATGCCAAGCACCATCTCATTAACCACTGATTCGAGTTTTTCATTTTATACATGAATTTCAGGGGGTTGTGATCATTAAACACTTTCACGGGAAAATGTGAACCACTAAGATACACATTAAACTTATCCACTGCAAAGAGCAAGGCAAAACACTCTTTTTCAATAGTGCTGTAGTGTTTCTGATAAGGTTTGAGTTTACCGGATGCATAGCAAACTGGATGCAAAATCTCAGCATCACTGTACTGTAACAAAACTGCTCCTACACCAACATCACTAGCATCCACCTGAATTATGAACGGTTTATGAAACTGAGGAGACTTCAGAATAGGTGCATTGACTAATAGGCAACGAATCTTTGTGAATGAAGTTTGGCATTCTGGGGTCCACACAAATTTTCTCTTGGGACTAATCAAGTCTGTTAAGGGGGCAGAGAGGTCAGCGAAGTTGGGTACAAATCTCCGATAGTACCCAGCCATACCCAAGAAGCGCATTACTGCCTTGCGGTCCTGGGGAATAGGCAGTGTTGAAATGGCTTCGACTTTGGCAGAAATAGGGCTGACTTCCCCTTCTCCTACCACGTGACTCAGAAAGATTAGTTTGGCATGGCCGAACTCACTCTTGGCAAGGTTTACAGTGAGTCCCACCCTGGCCAAGTTGGAGAAGAGACTCTGTAGCTGGTGAAGATGATCCTGCCAGGATTCGCTGTAGACCACAATATCGTCGAGGTAGGATTGCATGCCCGAGAGGCCATCTGTCACCCGGTGGATTAGTCGCTGGAAGGTGGCGGGCGCATTCACCATACCAAAAGGCATGACGGTGTATTGGAATAGCCCGTCCGGGGTGACAAATGCAGACACTCTCTTGGCCCTCTCCGATAGTTTTATCTGGTAGTAACCCTTCAGCAGGTCAATCTTGGAGATGTACTTAGTTCCTCCCAAACGGTCCAACAGGTAGTCGATCCGTGGTAGAGGGTAGCAGTCCTGGCGGGTGAGTTGGTTTACCCGGCGATAATCCGTACACATCCTAAATGTGCCATCAGGTTTGTCCACGAGTAGGCATGGAGAGGCCCACTCGCTGTCACTCCGTTCCACCAATCCATGGGCGAGTAGGAAGTCCACTTCCTGTTGAAGTGCCGCACGCTTCTCTGGATTGGCGCGGTAGGGATGTTGTTTGATGGGAGTGGTCCCCTCAGTCAGGACCAAATCATGTTCCACCAGGGGACACTGCTGGGGAACGTCACCAAACAGCTGTGGAAACTCGGAAAGCAGGTACTCCAAGTCTTCACCTTGGTCAGACAACAAGTGCTGGAATTTTAAATAGGGGTTAGTCAAGAAGTCAGAGTTTTGCAATTTGTTATCAAGAGGCAACTGGATGTCATTATGCCCCTTGATCTTTAGATCCTCTAGTTCACCTTCAAACTGTGCTACTGATTCAAAGTTTAATACCTTATCTGGATCTCTGCAGTGATAGGCTTTCAGCAGGTTAACATGTACTAGTCTTTCGGACTTCCTACGATCAGGAGTTTTTAAAACATAATTCACATTACTTGTTTTCTTAAGCACAACATATGGACCATGGTACTTGCTTTGTAGCGGCTTTTTAGGTATAGGCAGAAAGGCAAGCACTATATCTCCTGGCTGAAATTCTCTGACAACTGTAGTCTTATCATTCTGCACTTTCATTTTATCTTGAGATTTCTCTAAATTGTTCATAGCTAGTTCTACTGCAGATCTCAGTCTAGATTTAAATTGATGCACATAAGTGAGAAGATTTTTATTAGAGTTAGCATTGATCCAAGTATCTTTTAACACTTTCAAGGGACCTCTGACCTCATGACCAAAAACTAGGGAAAATGGTGAAAATCCTAGAGAATCTTGTACCCTGCTTCTTACAGCATACAACACAAAATGGATACCCTCATCCCAGTCGGCATTGTTCTCTTCACAATATTTAGTGAGCATTGATTTGAGGGTCTGATGGAACCTTTCTAATGCCCCCTGGGACTGTGGGTGACTGGCAGTGGAATGGTACTGGTGTACTCCCAACTCTTCCATGGTTTGCTTGAAGAGCTGAGAGGTAAAGTTGCTTCCTAGATCAGACTGTACCACACAGGGTATTCCATACTGGGTGAAAAATTTACTAAGAGCCTTTACTACATTCTTTGATGTTATATGCCTCAAGGGGAACACTTCTGGATACCTAGTGGTGGAACACATGACAGTCAACAAGTACTTATTTCCACTACGGGTTCTTGGCAAAGGTCCTACACAGTCAATTATGATTTTACTGAACGGTTCATCCATTACAGGGATGGGATTTAAGGGTGCAGGATGGATGGGCTGGTTGGGTTTCCCAGCAAGTTGACACACATGACAAGTTTTACAGTAAGACTTCACAGATAGTTTCATCCTCGGCCAAAAGAAATAATTGAGAATTTTGTCATAAGTCTTGTTGACACCCAAATGTCCACCACTAAGGTCATGAGCAATGGAAATGATGTCTACTCTATACTTATGTGGCACAACTACTTGATGCACCTCTTGCCAGGGCTCATCAGCTGGCACATTGGGAGGTCTATTCTTGTGCATCAGGGTACCATTACTTAGATAGAAGCATTGAGGATAGTTTCCTATATCGGACTCTTCCACAGCCCTATCAAAATACATTGCCAGTTCAGGGTCCTGCTTCTGAGCCTCTTTGAGAGTTTCAGAATCAATGGGAATCTTGCTAATATCCTCTGACTCTACATCAGGAAATAGGGAGGAAGTGTCTAGGTCAACACTATCAGGATCAACTTTGTCCTTCTTACTGTGGTGACCAGCCCCACTCCTAGTCACTACACATGAGGGAAACAAATTGGGATACTGACTTTCTAATTGCTTAGTGTTGTTATCAGAGGAGGGAGTGGAGGTAACTATGGGGTCTGGTATCACTTTGCCACCGGCGATATCGTTGCCCATCAAAAAGTTCACTCCTTCTACAGGTAGGGAATCTTGAATCCCAACAGTAAAGTAACCACTAGCTAAATCAGTTTTTAGATACACCCTAGCCAAAGGAACAACAAGACACCCACTGACTCCCTGAATGAGTATACTCTGGCCCAGCAAACAGTCCTCAATACTGGGCACCAATCCTCTTACCAAGAGGCTATGAGAGGCTCCTGTGTCTCTCAAAACATGAATGGGATAGTCAGTGGAAGCGTCAGTAGAGGAAACTGATCCTGTGGAAAGAAAAGGTTGGAACTGGTTAGAATAGCTAGGTCGTATACTAGGGAAAACCTGGTTGTGAGAGCCATCAGAGTCAGAACATGCACTCAACACAGGTGGAGTAGGAGGGGATACTGCTACTCTATTTGGATGAAGTACAAGGGAAGAGGCTAGAACAGCACTACTCTCTGGTTTACGAGTTTTCTCTTTTAACTTTAATTTGGGACACTCTCTGATAAAATGTCCAAGTTGTTTACAGTAGGCACAAACTAAGGGTCCAGGAGGTTTAATGGAAGAAAGAGAAGTTTTGTTAAATTCCTTTTTATCAGATGCATTGCCCCCAGATGCTACCCTTGAAACTGGTTGGGAGACACCACCATAACCAGACCTACCACCAGTAGATTGGAAACTACCACCATCACGAGGACCAGCACCAGAATGTGGCCGGTTGCCAGGCCCTCTCTGTCCTGTCCTGAAATAAGAATCGCCATGAGTTAATCGGTAATTTTCAGCCAAAATAGCCGCCCTATCTACAGATTGCACCTCTCTCTCTCTTGGAGGTAAAGTTTTAACCCTTATTTAGCGGCGAGCAACATAAGTCGAGTTAAATAAAGCTGGACTATGTGGCGGCGCTCGACATAACTCGAGTGGCAATTTCAGCACGTAATGTGGCTGAGAGAGAGAGACAAGTGGTGGCAGGAGACTAGCGAGCGTATGACTGCTCCAGACCACCGCGGCGAACCTACTGACACAAATCTCAGCTCCCTCCTCCCTCTCTCACTCGCTACATACTCAATTATGTACTGAAAGTACCGAATTACCTGCTTTTTGCACTCGCGTTGCACGGTTATTGCAAGAAAACTATCCATCATACAAGGATCGTTATGGTGTCATTCGAAAGCTCTGTTTATGCCCTTTCAGGGATAGGTACTTGTTTTACGTTCTGGGTCTTATTTAGGCATGAAAATGATCACGTAAACAGCCCTATTTTGGCTAAAAACACCCCGCTGTGCGGTACACATAAATAAACCGCATAGGCCGCTCGTAAGGTGTTAAGGGGTAGGGGATTTTGCGGAGAAATTCTTCAAGCATAACTAGCTGGCACAACTGCTCAAAGGTTGTTAATTTACTGGCTCTCAACCAACTCAGAAACTTTCTCTCTTTTTCCTTTACAAATTCTAGATAGGTTTGTTTTTCACCTTTCTTCATATCCCTGAAACACTGACGATGAGTTTCAGGAACCTGATCATACACTGCTAAGACTGAAGTTTTAAGAGTTTCATAGGTCAAGGAATCAATGGGGAGATTGGTGTAAACCTGCTTGGCTTTACCTATGAAAGCAGTCTGGGCTAGAAATGCCCACTGATCATTTGGCCATTTGAGTTGGTTGGCTGCCTTCTCAAAAAGGATGAAGAAATTCTCCGGGTCAGTCTCATCAAAACTAGGGACAAATTTCAAACTATGACCCTTATCAGAAAATGGTCTACTTGCAACCGAATCCCTTTGATTCCGGTTTTCTTCAGCTTTTAACTTTAACATGCGCTCATCATGCTCGCTCACGTAGTTTCTGTTCACGCTCATGTTCAATATCACGCTGTTTTTGTTCAATATCACGCTGTTTTTGTTCAATATCACGCTGTTTTTGTTCAATATCACGCTGTTTTTGTTCAAACTCATACTGTCTTTGTTCACGCTCATGTTCAATTTCA
This sequence comes from Paralithodes platypus, assembly GCA_032716605.1. Lineage (NCBI taxonomy): Eukaryota > Metazoa > Arthropoda > Malacostraca > Decapoda > Lithodidae > Paralithodes > Paralithodes platypus. The sequence continues at coordinate 56,947,913 of CM064487.1, read as the reverse complement.
CGCTGTTTTTGTTCACGCTCATGTACAATTTCAAGCCTTCTCTGTTCTCAGTCAGCTTTTGCATTCTCCAGCTCTAATAGTTTAACTTTCATCCATGCATCACTACCTCCTTCCTCTGCACACAACTGATATACTGCCTCAGACAAAACACCAGTATTTACCAATTTCCCAATCACACTCTTTCTAATCTCTCCTTTGGTATTACTAGTTTTGTAAGGTACATCATACTCTGTGGCTAAGGAAATCCAGTCTACTTTTCTGAGCTTCGGCACAGACAATGTGCTCAAGGAGGGGTCCGTGACAAATTCACTAATTTTAAATTCCATGATTGAATGCTATGAACAATGGATGAACGAGAAAATGTATGACAAATTATGATGAGTGAGAAACGCGAATAATTGGCATTAAAGAACGTAGAGGCTGACACAGCTCTCTCAACTCATAAACAGAACAAAACGAGATGGATGAAATGAGTATGCGATGTCCTATCGAGGGACTTAATGTTTCACTAATGTTCTCAATTACTACCAAATGAGGGAAAGAAAGGAATCCTGGTCACGGCACCATGTTACGTTACGAGCGGGGTTCGAACCCATAACATAAAGAAACATTCCACTAAACACCACAAAACGAGGACTTAATATTTAGCCTCACAAAATGCGGAAAATATGACTATCAGTTTCAGTCAAGAATAAGTGATATGTTAAACTTCCACAAAACTAGCAACTCTCTTTGTAGTCACTAAAACCTTGGTAGGTGAAGAGATGTGGCAAGTTCATAAAATATCAGTTGATATCAAATGGCTGTTTTAGCCTAAAAACCCCAATGTTATTCCTTTCTTATCACTCGTTCAGAATTAGTTATCTTTAGTTACTTTGACTTAGATTTATCCCAACAATCAAAAGAATATTATATTAGCATATAAAGGTAAAATGTAAAGAGTATGTAAAATATAATTATAATTTATTTAAATGATTAATTATACACAAAAGTTACTTCTAGTGAAAATATCAAATTTGAGAAACATTGATGAGAAATAATAAAGAAACTCTTAAGAAAAATAATACATAGTTATATCAATAATAGTTATATAAATACCCTCCAAGAGAGTAAGTGAAAGCAATCAATAAACATAGAAAAAATCCTAGGCGATACTTATTCAACTCATGGTGATTCTTTTACAAACGAACTCAGGGCAGGTCAGCTTAAGATGGTGGTGGAGAATACACTACCTGTGGTTACGGTACTAGCGGTTTATATACCCTTAGCGCACCTGGCTCTGATACCAACTTCTCTAACTGTATTAATCTCAACTCATTATATACTTGCTGAATTAAAGTATTACTTTTACCAAGAACTCTATGATATATCTTGTAAACATTACTTATGATTAGAAAAGCCAAATACATTATTACCTAGTTATAATCAATATCATTCGTACGTCAGGCAACGAAGAAGAGCAAGGGGG